>CM073772.1:88941708-89295168 GCA_037158775.1 Hetaerina titia
GTTTGGGGAGACGAATAGGGGAGATGCAGCAGGAGTGGTCCTCTTGACCTTAAAGAGGCGAGTGTTTTGCAAGGAGTGGAACGGAGAGGGTTCCTTTCGATAAAAAAAAGAAGGGAAGGCCTGAGACGGCTTCGGAAGGACGTTGCCGTCAACGCTTTCACACCCCCGTCGCACCTGCTCCCCACCAAACCCTCAAACAGGCCTGCAGCAGGAAGGTGTCCAAGCAAACGAGCGCAATGCTTCACTTCGTCTTTCTGCCAAACCATTCTCCCCGGGAAATTTCATCCGACCTTCCATTTCCTCGCTCACCCTCGTCCCTCCTTTACGTAACTTTTCGTTCCATGTGTGTTGGAGTGAAAAGTCGTCCATTGTTGTCAAATCTCGCGCCTCATAGTCTTTGACTTGCGGAGTAGACTAGTGTTTGTGGCACAAATGCGACAGAATTGGACGCGTTTTCGTTTGCTACATATCTATTGAAAATGTTTGTGATACTGGTAACGGTTTTTTATCTCTTTACTGTCATCCCATTTATTTGTTTAAATTTCTTTTTCATTCAAAATTCTGTTACGTGTTTCCCTCAAGGTATTGGATTGAATTAAGGCTGGATATTCGTAACTAATTCCATGTAGTGCAACATGATTTCGTCGAGTGCAAGAGATGGGAAATTATTTTCGCTCGTTTCTCGGCCTCCAGCCGTTTTCCAGGAAGAACCCCTCTGCTCCTGAGAATTCGACCGTGAGCCTTAAAACTAAAGGTCGTAACTCAGGAGAAGTGTTAGGTAAAGTTTAAATCAATATTTCTGCACGCCACACAAGAATATGCGGTGGAAAAGTTTTCTTTTCGACTTGATTCATATATCTGGAGTCAAAATTAACGGTAAAAGCTTTTCCTTCATACTGTTCATCTTTTCAGGTAATTGCAATATAACCACTTTTTACCGTATATTTTAAGATGATAGGCAACAAATTACCCAGATTGTCTTAGTATTTATTCATTCTGATGTGTAGAATAGTTTACAACTTTACATTAAAAAGTCTCACGGATAGGTTTTTTATGTGCAAAATAGTGTCATTTTTTATAAATTTGTTTCGGTTCTTTGTTTAATAAACTTTGATTTTCATTGATCAATAGAAAGTACACCACATCTTGAAAAATTCTCTGGAAGAAAAATATTTTGTTGTGGCATCTCCCGCAGCTCCTTGAAAAATATTTTCCTTACATTTTCACGTTTCGAAAATATCCGAAACAACTTGGGAATCTGAAATCCTATTTACGTTCAAATGTGAAATTACATATAGGTCAGTTATCCCATCACCTTAAATCCCTGACTATTTCTATCCAATCGAACAAAGCTGCCATGTCCTTTTCACGTCCTTCACGGCGTTGGGTTGAAAAGTAGCCTCCGCTGACTCAGATGACCATTCGTTTCTTTATCGCTGACCTGTTCAACCGTATCGGAGATTTCTATTACTATCCCTCAAGCTACGCCAAACCATTCAAATAGCCGAAAGAGTTTGATTATATCATCGCTCATTGTTGACAAATTTTCCTCAGGCAATTGAACAAATCAGTGGGCTCAAGCGAGCATGTCACGTAATCGTGAAATACATTCCAGGAGAATTTAGGCGGAATTGCGTGGCTACGTAAGCCTAAAATCCATCGCTTCCGACGAACTGATTCTCACGGTGGTGGTTTGTGAAATGAATTTCTTATGATTCACTTCGGGATCGAGATCAACCGATTTTATGAGATTTTCTGGCCTCGGTCACCCACTTATCTCACATCCACGAGGAACACTCAATCGCCCTCTTTACAAGCTCCCCTCTTCCCTCCCATAATAAAGGTAATCCCACGCCACTCGTGCGAGGCTCCTAACCCTTCCCTTGCGATAATTTCTCTTTCCGACTCCCTGCATCTCAGCCCATTTTTTCTTCAATCCCTCAATCTACCAACACCCACCCCTAGGTACATTTTTCGCTTCCTCCTTTATTTCACTGCTTCACAGACCCTTCCTCTTCACTCTCCATCGTCCTTCCGTTCTTCCAACCCCTCTCTCTCTCGTCCTCTTTTGATTCCTCTGTTCTGCAAACCACGGGATCATTCCCTATCTCTTCCTTTTTGTACCCGACCATTCAAAATCAGTGCGTTGCTTGTGTTAGTCGTCCTCCCATCAACTCTTAATGGAAGAACGCCATCATCACCCTCTACATATTCCTCGGGTTTATCAAAATGCTCTCCTGTTCGTCGTGTCTTCGATCTACTCCCCTACGACCTCCATGTAACGTCATTTAGTCTACTGTCGACTCATTATTTGACAAAAGTAGCGCCAAACCCTTAGAAGAGTAAGTTGTTTAGAGCTATGTGTGTATCATATTATGATATATATATATATATATATTCGTATATATAATACCCTCTAGGTAGGAAAGTTCAAAATTCTTGCGAACATCGTACTGTGGTTACTTTCAGAGACGATATATATGTTTTTTTCTTTTGTCTTGTTTGACCCAAAAATAAACCTCATTGTTCTAATTTTTTTAATTCATGAATTTTTCTTGAATTTTTATTATAGCTTAATAGGTCTTACGTGTAGGGTGCATCAGCATAACTTGCCGATTTGAAGGGAATCCCTAATTCAAATTAGCAAATTATGCTATTGCACCCACTATTTCGCTAATAAAACTGATTCAGCTAAACATACTTGAATTGACCGCAACATTTCGTAACACTTTGACACACCGCGCATTAATCCTTTATATTTTCAATGAGCCGGTTTCCTTTATCGCTTAATTTCTTTTATTATTATATTTAGTGAAGTTTTAACCTTTCTACATGTAGTCCTTCTCCGCACCATAACCTTCATCTCTTGCATTCCGTGCAATAATTTTCTTTCAGGTTTCTTTTACTCACAGCCGCATGCGTTTTATCTTTCTGTTTCATGATACATTTATTTCATTCTTTTAAATTCAATAATTTATGGTCCCTGTCTATCTCACATTGCCAAGGACTGGTGTATCCTAAAAATAGTAATTACTTAAAGGCGCTAAAATCGATCCCGAATTTAAACTTCGAGATATTATTCCACGGTGCAGTGTAGGCGAAAGAGCGAGAACCGATGGAATATCAACGGATGTAAAATGGATTTACGTGAGATGATCGTAAAAAAAGAGACTCGGATAGGACGAGTTCTGAATTTGGCGGTAAGGAAGGAGACACAGAGAGAGAGGACGAGAATGTGGGAGCGCTCGAACGGGCTGAAAGAGAAATCGATGCTGAGTCGCAGGTCCCATAAAGAGTTTGTCCCTCGAATTCCCCCTTGAGTAGAAGTCCTCAACACTGGGTCAACACAATGAACCTCTGATTCGTCTCCAACTCCTTTCGCCCCATTTTTCTTTACCCCCTTCCTCCTATAATCCTCTTCCGTCTTACTGGCTTACGGCTCCTACTCACTGCTGCCACGTTTATCGACATTCCTGTGCAGAAAAAATGCAAAGAATTCGCTCAAAGAAGATTTGAGGAAATGATAGCTTTAAGAAGGCGTGAAGTGGACCCAGGACATCAAAGGAAAATCGAAATCGGACGCCAAAGTTTTCCCCCGAGTATTGCTCTTTTCAAGCGTTTCGAGCACATTTGTCCTTTCCTTCCAGTAGGCGTAAATATTTTCTACCTCTTTTGCGCACCACACCTGTAATTTTTATGAGATTTTTTATACGTATTTCATTATGATATGATGTTCACTTTGAAGGAATAGTAGACACTACCCCAATTATTGTACTTTCTTCTTTCATCACGGCATGACTCACGGTGTAAAAACGACGATAAATAGTTCGGATCATCAGCATTACACAAGAGCAGAAGATTCAAAAAAGTTTTGTGCCCATTAAAATTTCATGGTGCATGGATGGAAGGATGTAAGCTAGTACCTCATCTGCAAGTATAAAGAAGTTTGGTGATCCATAGGGAATAGCATTTTATCAAGAATCAGGCAATAATTCTCTTGGCTCTAGCGTAGGTATGCTATTGTTTAAAGGTTTAGGGATAGCGCCTATGGAAATTAATTCAGCGGACTTTTCCACTCTGAATAGAAAAATAGATGCCGATGGACAAAATGATTTCCTCGTGATCTCTTACCCTTTTTCAAATTAAATCTTACCCTGGCACGAAATTTGACCGAGGGTTGATATGAGAGCGCGTTTCAATTTGCCAAATCGCGATGGCACTCGGTAGAGAGCGCAGTCAGTACGTGAGCAAAAGGATAGAAAATCTATGTATATCTATAAACATATATACATATATATATGTAGCACTCGAAGACCGCACAGGATTTTCGCAGGGAACCTCCGAGGATGTCGATATTCGTGCACGATTTGAATGCACGAGAACGAACACTCCTTCGAAGGTTGTCCCGGGAACTGGATTCCGGTCGAGACGTCGAAGAGGGAAGCTGGATGAGGAGGGAGGGGAGGAGCGTAAGGGGGTGGTGGGTCTCTGAGGGAGGATAGAGTTCTACGGCGAGGGGAGGGGTGGGGTGAGTCAGCTCGGTGGCCGCCGAGGGCGTTCTTGTGTGTGTGAATGTGTGTTTGGGCGTGAGTCTCCGTTCTCCCATTCTCCCTTCCACCCCTCCCCCACCCTGACTAAAAGGAGTTTCCGCCCCCGATGATGAGGCAAGGTCTGGAGGTTAAAGGGAGTTAAGGGGCCCGCTGATGACCCATGGGAGGCCACACGTATGGACCCGGAGAGGGCGGCCGCTGCCGGAGGTGCAGGCTTGTTGAGGGGGTGGGGAGAGTACTGATTGTGATTGGGCGGGCGAATGGGACGCGGAGAGAGTGCAAGGGGGAGGAGGAGAAGGAGGTGTGAGAGTGAGATCCGAAGCCAAAGGAGACGGGGATGGTAGGGATGATTTGATGGGAGGGGTGGAGGCGTCTCGAGTACCGAGGAGGTCGGCTAGGTAGGAGGTGGGGAATGGGCGGTACGAGAGGTGAGAGCTGCGGCGAAGGGAGAGTTTTCGAGGGAAGGTGAACTTGATGCGTTGGCGCTGGTTGAGAAAAGTGTGGGAACACAACTCGCGGGCCGAGATGGATCCGAAGGGTTAGTGCGCACAAGCAAGAGGAGGCAGCACCGCGAGAAAGGATCGCCTTCGCTGGGGGGAACCCTGTAAATTCATGTGAGCCAGTTTGAAAGCGCCGAAATTACATTCACTTGATTTCTCGGAGTGCTCACGTCTCGAATCTTCTCGTCTACTTTTGAAACTTTGTTTGTGCATAATTATTTCACTATCTCTAGAGATCGAATAATTTCTAGTAGTCTGAAAGGTATCTTAACTTTGTCTGCGAAATTTACTTTTCTTTCTATGGAGTGTAACTTCCTGCTTGAAATCGTATGATCTTTCAGATTTATGCATTCAGATCAATTTTAACAATAGTTTTGCTTAGAGTTTTTGCAACACTTATTCTTCCAGATAGGATATGCTGGAATTACTTTTCACCTCATTGGAAAGCTTTAATTTTGGAGTGGCCTTCGGGCATCGCTCGGTTAATGATTTACTTGAATTTATTATGAAACAGTACTAGCACCAAGGAAAGTTACTAGATTCTTTGAAATCCTTTTTTTATAAAACTTAATACTCCAAAAATATTAATTTAATTCCAAACATATCATTAACGCCCACATAACACTCATTTTAAAATGGTAACTCGAGCATGTCAAATTTTAACTAATTCCTAAATTTCCGAGTTTTTAGAATTATTTGCTGAGACGCAGGAATTCCATAATGCCAATCGTCAAAAATCGCCGAATCGCATCGTGGCTACGTTCTTGAGAATAATCTAAGACGCTATGACAAAAGCTGTTTTGTAAGCGTAAATTGTGTAAAAAAACGCTTAAGCCATGCTACCATAAACTACTCATTTCAGACACGGTTTGAAATAATAAAACTGCATTTGATGCTTGAATATTCCTGCAGCCAAGAACAACGAGGAAATTATATCTCTTTATCTTCATTTCACCTGGATAGTTGACTACCTTAAGGGAGTCTGCTACCTTAAGTGGAATGTGATTAATTTTATGCCTTGATTTTTCCCTTTTTCAATAACTGACTATTTGAAAATATTAAACGTGAATTAAAAGTGAAATTAGTTGAATAACCTTATAAATTAAAAGTGAAAATAATTGAATAGCTACTCGTAAGTTAATGCGTGTATTTCCTTGTACCATCTTATATAATATTAAATGTCTTTACTTACACGCCTAAAACATGTCTTAGTCTTGACTTCCTGAAACGGTTTTCATAGCGATGTTTTTTACAAGATTTTAAACTGTTTAAGTGATTTTCAAACTTCTTAATGTAATACTTTGTGAAGCGAGATTTTGTACGATGCGGAAACATGGATATTAAAGCAGGGTGACAAATGTGGATTTGAGGCTTTTGAATTGTGGTTGTGGATAAATGCAGAGGATGAAAAAGGTGGACCGGAGAGGAATAGAAGCAAAAAAAAGAAACTCGGGGGAGTAGTGGGGACTGTTGAAAAAAATCCAAAGGAGAAAGAAAAGATGGATTGAGAATATTTTGATTGACGACGGAATGTTGATGACTGTGATGGAGGGGAAAACGTTGAGCAAGTGAGGAAGGGGTAGGAATGGGTTAGGGATGTTGAAGGGAATAAAGGGAGGTAGATACTCTTAGTACTAGGAATTTATGAGGGATATATTGCAATGTCGTATGTCCGGTTGTGTTTGTTATGAGAGAAAAAGGATGCATCGTATATTCTGCGTCCGATAAAAACCTAGCTTAACCAGTAGATTACCAGTAATAATAATGTTATATCATCTGAACCTCAGAATCGGAGGCAATAGAGAGAGAGAAACTTACTCTAATACGGCGAGTGCCTGAATTTCTACTCTTGTTAGCAGGGGTGGCAAACACTTTGACCATTCACTACTTAATGAATTGACAAAGGCATAGGATGAGGACAAATTTTTCCAACCCGTGACGATTTTCGTTTTCTATCCACCATAACTAGAATCACCCACTACCAGTTCCCTTAAAAGGCGAACAGCCTCACGTATTAAACCGGCATTCGGGTTGATAACTGTGTTGTAGTAAGGAAAGGGCAAAGATTTAAGCATTAAGAAAACACATTACTAATCAACCAAAAGGTTTGTTTTTAAAAAAGGTTGTATACCTTACAATGTAAGGTTTACATATTATTATCTACATCTATTATATATTATACTCTAATGTTTGAGAAATTGTTGCATTCAGAGAAGTGGGAAAGTTCCTTTTCCCGTACAACCTGCTGAGGTTTCCAGGAAGATCTGGTGCACAGGAAATTACAGATTTTCGGATTAACCACGTGTGTCCAAAGGAATCATATGGATTTGAACCCGGGGCCTTTCAGTCCAAAGCTGAGTTATCTACTCTCTAAAGTATCATGCCGCCAGTTAATCATTTCCAACCAAAATATCAATGTTTACTAATTTCTACGTCTGCCGCGCTGTGCATTCTGCCGCATGCACTCAACGACGACGATCGTCTTTTTTCTTCGCTATTCCTGAAGAGGCACGTCTTGACCAGAGGAGATGAGGGAAAAAAGGAAGAAATGAAATGAAGGAGAAGGAAAGCGAGCATCGGTATGCGTAAAACGAGCCGTCTCCACTAAGCCGCTACCCATCCCCCTCCCGCATCTACGTTGCACCCCCCCACCTCCGGGCCACGCTAAGTGGATGGCGCTGATGAGAAGGGCGAACGGATTTAACCGAGTGCTGCATTGGGTGGCTATCTCTCCCCAAAGGTGCGTTAGGAGCCAATTGAGAGCGCCACCTCCTTCCTCCTCCCCCTGGCTACCCACCACCTGCTTCGGAAATCCTCCCCTCGTCCACCCACCCACCCATCCTCACCCTTCCCCTCACCCTTCCCTCGCGGCCCCTCCTCCCACCGGATGACAAAGAGAGAGAGAAAGAGGTAGCGGGGATGGTGAGTGGGAAAGGTAGCAGGCAGCTCCCGCTTCTACCTGACCTCACACTCCCTCACTCCCTAAACTCGCCTATACCCCACACACCGGACTCGGGAGGTGAACGAGAGAGAGAGAGAGGTCCAGCGACTTAACTTTGCCCTCCTCCCCTCCCCCTACCCGCCGTCCCTTCCGCCACACCCCGCTACCGAGCCTCGGAGGGATCGAAGGGTCCAGTAATCGGAAGGTGGGATTTCGAGGGGCGAAGAGAATACGGAAGGGGAGGACCCGTGCGGTATGGGCGATGGTGGTGTTGGTTATTGGGAGGGAGAGGGTGCCAGAGAATCGAGAGAAAGACCCAGACAATGGAGTTAATCGGGGGAGAAATTGAGAGAGAAGGGTGGGGAGGTGGGGGAAGGGGTCAGCGTTTAATTTGCCTTCGTGGATTGCTGTTAAATTTTACGAGAAGATAAGTCAAGATAAGCGCCTCGATATCATTTTAAGTGCTTCGGTGGATGGGACCATATCGCAGAAAAATACATGCGCATAATAATGTACGTGAAATACACGGGTTAAGAAATTTATTTGTACGAAGATAACTAAGTAGAGGTACATATTTTTTAAACGACTGCGGAACTGCTTCGATTCTCTGAATTAGTAATTCCCACAGCCACTAGAAAATTCTGGCTCAAATACAGTGAAAAAATTATCGTTCGGTCTTTGACATTCTGTATTTCATTAAAGTTTACTTTTTTTCTAATGTTTACATGACGAACGGAAAGTTTTTATCCAAAGGAAGAGAATAGGGTCTGAAAGATATGTGAATTAAATCTTTCCATGCCATCTGTAATTTTAGTTTTTTTGAATTGGTTGAGTTACCTTACTCACAACAGCGAGACTGGAACAAGAGCGATTTCAAGCGTACAATTAATTAAATTCAGAAAAAATTAAATTAAATTATAAATCGCTAGGTTTAATACCGTGTCCAGGTCAGAATTTTACGATTTTCAGGTTTTCTGACGAATATGCAATCAAATTCAAAATCAACAAATATATGCAATTTCTTCTAGCTACTATGTTTCTTGCTATTAAGTAAGCACCACTGGGAAAACCTTATATCTTATTTGGAGCCGAAAATATTAAATATTTTCTTCCAACGTTTGTATTTTAACAAATGATTTGCAGCAATTTCGGATGTTTCTATACTTGTCTTTAATTATTATGACATTCCTTTGAATAATTAGTACTAGTATTTGTTTTTAGCAACAAATAAAGAGTGAATAAATCGTTTACATCATTTTCAGTTCGTTCAATGAGCTCCCAGACATAAGGGTACTTTTAAATATTATCTGATTATTACCATTTAGCACAAAGTCTAACTAAGACTTCAGCTACGGCATGTTCCATACGTTAGGTCGTTTCAATAGCTGTAGGTAATCGAGACAAAAAATATATAAACGGATATTTCGAAGCGGAACCATGAAATATTTGTTGCAGTAAGCCCCCTTTCTCTTACCATATCTTGAACCATAAGCTCATAAGTATTTCATATAATATATGAACATTAAATAATATTAACATTTAAAGCTTGCTTTTGATGTTAGATATATATGATATTGTCATTCTTTCATTGTAGTAAATAATCGCTAATATAACAGTAAAGATAACCTACATTTAATTCATCATTACCTTAATTCTGTAAATTATACAATAATTAGATTAAGTAATATTTCCGTGATAAATCTTATGACCTAGACTAAAATGCCACATTCATGCACAGTATATTTTCCAGAAATTCATTCTCCCCTTGCTGTTCAGTAACTATTAATGCCGACTACTTACAGTTTGGACAATACGTGTACATTCCTACATTTTCTTTAAATGATTTAAATATAAATTAAACAAAATAGTTCTGGAAACTTTACATCACCTTCTTCTCACTAAACGAACTCTCGACCCGCCCTAATTGGGTCTTTAGTAAACGAAACGTGAGTGTGTAATTTCCAGTTTTTATTTCCAGATATTAGAGAATAATCTTTAATTCTTTTTTCCGTAAAACATATTCCCACAGAAAAACAGTTGTCACCACTGAATTTACTGTCAGCTAAAGGAATAATTCGACGCGTTTCTTTACTTTCTCTCGATCAATCATATCTTCATTTCTTCACCCGTCCTCCCGCTCACGTCTGTCATTATTTGTCCCATGTACCGTCTTCCTCCGTAGTTCCTGTGGTCCACTTTCTCCTCCGTTCCTTTGCCGACAATCGTTCGTGATTAAAACGCGTCTCTTCCATAAAATTTTCGTTTAAAATTTCCATTTTTCTAAACAACGACTTATCCCATAGACTCTCTGAGGGTATACGCATCTAAAAACGAAGGCTTTGTGCTGTTGTTACGCGCATGCGGATTAAGGTGCGTGGCCGTCCAAAGATGCCGACCCACCAATGACACGCGCCCCGCCATTGTCTCCCTGACCACCGAATTTCCGCGTTTCTGCGCTCGGCACAACGTGTAGATGGAAGCAGGAAGGAAAAACCACAGCATCCCCTAATAATTCGAACCCATACTCCCCCCGTCCCCTTTTCCCGTCCCACAAAAGGTTCGCACGTGCGCATTGCGCCTCTCCGGTTTCCCACCGCTCTCTCGATTCGGGGGAGTAGTGGGAAAGGGGGAGAAAATAAAGGTCCACTTCCCCCCCTCTCCCACCAGGCCCTCCCCATCCCGCCCATCCCACCGGAATCGGTCGCAATGTCTTTCCCCCGAATGGTGAGCGCCGTCCAAGTTTTTATATTTTAGCCTCCCGCTCACTTCCTCCTCTTCTATCGCCTCTTTCCTCGTTCCCTCTCCCGCCGCCACCCGAACCACCCTCCCCCTTAGCCCCACGCTACCGAACGAGGGAGAGGCATTTTATCTTCTCGGCCAGTGATTGCCGCCCGGGAATCGCTCGGATGTCCCCTCCGTCCCCCTTCTCGCTTACTCCACTCACTCCTCCCACCCCCGCGGAGTGGAGAGAAAGAGAGAGAGAACGGGGTTTCGTCGGGGTCCAGGCGAGTGGGTGGTCGACGGGGGGGTGGAGGTGGAGGAGAGAGGGGGGTAGGTGTGGATAGTGGTGGCGGTGTTAGAGGGACTATGGATGGAGGAGGGGAGAGAGATTGGGTCGAATGGGTGTGGTGGTGGAGAGGCGAGGATCCGGACGGCGTGCACTGGAGATGGTGGGAAAAAAATAGAATGGGAGGGAAGTGAGTGAGATGAGCTCGCTTCAGTGGAAAAAAATAGACGGGCGGGTTGGTGGGGAGGATGAGATGGAGAAAGGTTTTTTGGCAATTCGGAGAGAAGGGGGAGGGAGGGAGAAGTAGGGTGCCGGAAGGGGAGAGGGGGGTTGAGGGTGGGGAGGGGGCGGCGTAAGGGAGAAGAGAGGGACTGAAAAGTGGCGGACGCTGACTCCAAGCCACCGGAAAATCGTCGGGAGAACGAGCCGTGTGCGTGCTTGCGCGTGCGTGTGTGTGTCAACACATCCGGAGATGGCCACGCGACTCTTCCGGGACACGGGGGGAGGAGGTGGAGTACTCCCCGGGAGTGGATCCGTCCAAGGGATATGTGACGGTGCGGGGGTTGTTAAGGGTTGGATTAAGGGCGAAGAGATGTGGGCTGCAATCTTCCGTTTGGGATGATTTCTGGAGGCTTGTGCATCGTTCTGTGGGGTGAGGGGCGGAGGTAGCCATCCTCAAATTTCAAGTTCTCTTGGGGCGGGAATCAGTCGTAGCGTTGGCAATTTTTTAGCCGCTGCTTGACCTAATTGTGGAGGTGTTGCCAAGACGATACCATTATCAGTTATTATTTTATCCTTTGTTTAAACCTAAAATTAAAATGACCACAGTTCACTAGGGACAATTTGAACATCATCGTTCATTATATAAGTTATTGAGAAATAAAAATCATTTCTTTTGCCTGAGGCAATGCTTATAACGAACAGGTTTTAAGAAGCATAAGGTTATACTCTTGG
Organism: Hetaerina titia; assembly: GCA_037158775.1. NCBI lineage: Eukaryota > Metazoa > Arthropoda > Insecta > Odonata > Calopterygidae > Hetaerina > Hetaerina titia. The sequence continues at coordinate 88,953,661 of CM073772.1, forward strand.
TTGATTTATTGTTAATTATGAAGGCATATCAATTCTCAAATAAAAAATGGCTCAAATACCTAATACATCAAAATTTGGAATCTCAATTTCCACTGTACTTTGCAAAGCAATAATTTTTAATGCAAATTTTGTTTCTACAATCAGTACTTTAAATGAAAATATCTGGTCAAAACGAGGCAAGTAAATTAAGGGCAAGCGGAATACTGTCTTATTGTAACCATAATATCAATTATATATACTAGACTCAATATATAAGCATAAATTACGCTGTGAGGAAATTTTCCCTTATTCGTCATTGTTTGCAAATTATTAATTCATTTTTTATTAAAGCATCCTACGGTAATGCGTGCGCTTACTTTAACGGCGTAATGAAAACGTCCTGTTTTTACATTACTTTATGCTCGGCAGATCTGCAAAATACTGCCCTCTCTCCTCATATTTTTTTTATTTTCCTCCCCCAGGTTTTATCCAAAGGGGAGGGCTAATTTTTCAATGAAAATATATCGTTAAACAGTTAGCTTCAATTATTTGTGATCTTAATTGTCATTTAATCGATAAAAGGAAATTTAAGATAAATAATATAAAGTGTGTGATGTTAGTTTCGCAATTGGTTCTACAGCGATTGAATAAATACCGGTAGAATTATGAAGAAGTTTTATACACTAGCTTCCATCTTTTATCCCAATTAGAGATTTTTATCATGTTTAAACTTTAATTAATAACCCCAACGGTGGACGGATTCAATTAGCACATCTGTCAAACGACAGTTATATATTTTGTTTGAAAATAAATATTCACTACACCTTGAAAGGATAATGTTATCGAATCCTCAGAAGTTCAATAGATAGGGATTGCCTTAGGCACCCCTTGAAACCGTCCATCCCCCTTACACATCTCCCTGAACTAACTTAAAGGAAAATTCAGTCGACGTTCGCTAATGAACTCTTATTCTCTCATGGAATGGATGCGTAGGATTCATAGTGTCTTACTTGGCGTTGTATCATTTTCCATCAATATTCTCGCAATACTCAAAGGGACAGAAATATACGTGGATCCGTTGGAACTTTAATTTGCGACTTGGCAAATAAATAAATTGGGGAGAGATTTTCTTAATAGAAAATTATCTGCCCGAACCGAAAATTGGTGTGGATATTTTGGTTATGGTGGTAATAATCCCGGCTTCCCATGTCGATCGTCACAGTTCCATTCCCAGCGGTGTCCGATTCTTAGGTTTCACACACTTGGGGGCATCAGGAGAAGTCTTCAAGTTCAGCACCTTGTCCGTCCGACGGATCGGCAAAACTTTGACCCTTCCCTTCGTTAAGAGTCGACGCCGGGTTTCCGCTTCCTATCCTCCCCCACGACGTCTTAGTCTCACCCTCCCTGTCCTCGGAACGCCAATCCGTTCCCAATGGAGCAAAAAAAGTTGGATCCTCTGCCTAAATAACTACGACTGCTCTTGCTGCCGTTGCTGGGAAAGTGGTGGAGTTAACCTACCGGCAATGCACGGCGAGTCGAGGAGCGCGCGCCCAATTGGTCGAAAGGGGCGTGGGCTGGGGAGCCGGAGTGCGCCAACGGGGGGGGGGGGGGAACGGAGCGGTCGAGGGACGGGACAGACGCGTTCCCGTGGAGTGATGGCGGTGGGCGCGAATGCAATCGGAGGCCGCCGTCGTTGAGCGACGGCTGATCGTCCCGTGGCAGAAGGGGGGTCGTGCAGGGTGAGCGGGGGGAAAGAGAGCCATTGTTAGCTGAGTGCTTGAGATTCAGTGTCCCGTTAAACAGCCGCTCCGGCGAGCGGCCGGCCCGTCCCTCTTTCTATTTTATTTTTAAAGCCCCCAGTTTGTTCTCATCCACTTCAGTTGTATTCGCACTTCTTCCCCCCTTCAATCTCCATCCTCCTGCCTCGGGGTCGTGCGCTGCATGTCGTCCGTGAACGGGAATGAATCGAATTACACCCCATTCCCTATTGTCTTTTATTTCGACTGTCAGTCATCATCCTGTCGCGCAAGGTCGACAGCGTGCACATCTTCGGGCAGGTGTATTGTCTTATTTTTTAGTTGGGGGATAGGGTTATTTCTCTGTGATTCTCGTTAACTCCACATAGTGTGTGATGAATTTCTCTAGGTTAATGTTTTAACAATGAAATTTTAAAATGATATTGCATCAATTTTTCTATTTTGCTGATTCTGATCGAATATTTAGGCAATATCTTGAAATCCAATGAATACATTTCAAAAAATCTCCTTTATCTCTGTATATAAACCAATCGGTGTATATATAAAACCAGTGCATCAATAAACCTTTGTCTACTAGTATAGTTATGTTTTGTGCCCTAGGAATCATTTAGAGTGTTAGTTGTTACTTTTGGTAACGACACAATTGTGATATGACTCCTGGGGTCACATCACAATTTGAATGCCCTGAATTCTGTAAAGCATATGACGTAAATAATTCCAAAAGATGGCATTTCGATTCCTTGAACTTTTCGTCAAACGGTGAGTGAACAAGTTATTGGGCAAATTAAATTCGATCTCTGATAACTTAATCTCTTGGTTTGGTAAATAGTCAATTAACCAAAACAAACCTGCCTCAACATATAGAATTTACATATCCTTGAAGTGTAGAATTTCTATCTTCTTGCATAGCATGCAACATGTTAAGATGCCGCCAAAAATTTTGGAATTTCCGCTAGCTTGGTACATGTGACTATGACAACCTCAGACTGCAATCCCTTTTCACGGGGATGGAAAAAGTTATTTGACAGAAAATCATTTATCCGTGCCTTATATTCTAAACTAAGCAATTTTCGGCTGCTTGTATTTTATTTTTTCATATCCAGGATCTGATTTAAAATATGCCGTTATTATATAGATCATGAGTGCTTAGGGACTGGGAAAAATATTGTCGTTCATCCGAGGATTAGCTACTTACTTTAGGCTGTATAAAACCTTATCCGTTGAAGTAAATAAAATCGAAACCAAATATTTTTATTATTACGGAAATACTTTTATACACTACTTCAATCTTGATTTACTACGGCTTTATGACAGTGAAAGTAGCTTCACCTTAGCATAATGTATTGAGACAGCCTGACGTCCTATTCAAATCCCTCTGCATCACACCCATGCATAGTTCTCGGAGACACCAGAATACGAATTTCGAGTAGAATATATCCTAGAGCCCCGATGAGTCACTGTTGACACTTGGAAATTAAGATGCCTCTCTCCCCCAGTCAACGCCACCCTCACTTGAATCCAACCAAGCTTCACGCAAAGCGGCCAAAATCTCGAAAGGTCAACAGCGTCCCTAAACGCGGCTCCCCTCCTCGACTCTCCGGACAGGAAGGACACGAAGTGGCAGTAACATTTCGGAGATGCAAGCGGTGATATCGCGAGTACACAGTTCGGCAACCGTTTGTTGATGAGCGAGGGAGATACGTACGTACAGACGGCGGGCGGCGTCACAAGGAGGTCGGGTCGCCTTGGCTATGCGGAATGCAATCCCAGAGGGCAATGCGGCTACGGGCGGACCCATTCCCACCGCCCCTCCTTCGCCAGGGGCCTTTCGAAGGGAGAGGGAGACAGTGAGTGGGGGAGGACCATCGCCGGCCGAACCGACTCGCCCCCTTCGGGGGTTCGGCTGCCCTCCCTCCCGGCCAACTCAACACCGCACACCGATTCCGATCCACCGCCTTCCATCTGCCGCTGCCCCTGGGGCTGGGGGGCATGGGGGATTGGGGGCGGACGAAAAGGGAGGAGCGGCAGTAGACGGGGCCGAGGCCTCGTGATTAGATTGATGCTCTGTGTGGAGGGGTGGGTGGGTTGGAGGCAGAAGAGGGTGGGTGGGGGTAGGGGAGAAGTACTTTCATTGAGTCAGACGACGTCATCCCTCTCTCTCACCTCCTTCACCCCGGATGTTCCTCTAGGGTCCTCCTCCTATCCTCCGGCCTCCACCCCTTCGCATCGCCTTCGAGTCCCATGCATAAAAACCTAGAGCCTAATACTCACCTTTCTCCGTCAGCGTAACTATTTTCTCCTTTCCCTTTTGATGATTCTCCCCACCTAACAAGGTGGTTCTTGGAATTGGAATAATTTGTCCCCGAGAACTGATCATAGGGGGAATCGAGAGGATTAATATTTGTCTATGTTTTGATCTTTTTAGTTTCTGATTGCGAGAATAGAATATTGTACATAGTAGTTGTGGTTCCGTATCCTTGTATGCGACCGCGCTTCGTATTGAGTAGTTGTTACATCGTTATTTGAAAAAAAATGGAATTACCATGAATCTCAAAGCTTTAACACAGACTCATATTCATTCATGTTTGAAAAGGCGTTAAGCCTTTCGTTTATTCTCTGGTGCAGACCCTAAATAGGTATCTAAAATTCCCAGATTGTCGGAGTTACTTGTATCGCCAATTTCGTATGAGTTTTAAATTTTAGACTTCCATCCCATAAGTTCAAGTAACTTCTTGATGCAGGTTACTTCCCTCCTCACAAGTTCAAACACTCATACCTTGTTGGTGGTTCCAAGATTAGCATATAGATTCAGTAACAACGTGTAGCCAAGAAAGTCAGACTGCTGCGAAGTTATGATTTTACGTCTGCTTTTCTCATCTATCCATAGCAGCTCTTTACACAATTCAAATGTCTATAAAAACCCATCTACCCACAGGTAGTATCACGAGTAATACTTTAAGCCTTTTTAAGTTGCTTTGACGGCTGAGGCAGTCTTAATGCAGGAGCACACAGGATACGCCAAAAGGAAATTATACAGATGGGAATTTTTTTGCTTTTCATTTAGTCCGGACCCACCGGACTAACTGGGTGGGCTCCATATTGCATCAAGACTATTCATTCCATAATATTCTTTGAATAGTGACAGAAAAGCACAATTTTTCCAATCAATCAATCACTAATCAATTTCAATTCATAGTTACATATTTTAATTGGGCATTGTTGTCCTTTTACCTTAATAATCAACATCATATTGATAATCCCTTAGGCAATATCAGGTCGCAAAGAAAGTCAATGGTCTATTGAGCCGGAAATAGATTGTCTTTTCCCATTCCTTATTTCTTATCGAATGAAAGTTGTTTTACTCCCTGAAGTCTTTTCCCTCTTACATTACCGTTCATTTGTCCTAAGTTCTTGCCCCTTGGTTTTCCTTTCGTCAGTATTTTCCCCTTTTTTCATGTCCATAGGAAGTTTACTGTCTTTCAAAGTGACCAAACAGTCTGGTTCTTCCTTTTCTTATGAGCGTCCATATTGCATTTTCCTCTTCTACAAATCTCTATACGTACTTCGTCGTTTCTGTTTGTCTATCCATTTTACCTACTGTACATTTTGACATCTGTATCCTCCTTCAAAACCAAGTATCGAACGTTTCAACTTTTATTCGTCTGCTTTTCCGAAGATACGCGTTTCGACCCATGTATTCAATACAACTGTTTCTGTGTAATGATTCCATGTTAGTATTCGTCTTGTCTTTCAGTAACGTTCAGTCTTTCAGTCGCATGATCATGATGAACTCCTTAGATTTCTTTTATTCCGACCTTAATGGCGGTGGAGTTTCCTCCACGCTGTAGTGTACTCCATACGGGGCTCTAATCTCTCAAGGCAATAACTCAGTGGAAAAGTCATTACCATGGATCGGGATTCGAAACTAAATCCCTAGCTCATTTGAGTCAAAGAATGCGGAGCTCAGACTTCGAACTAGGCGGATGATTTTTCCAGTTTGAAATTACATACAACCACATCCACGGATTTCTCCACCATTTAATATCCTGTAGTTCTCACATACCAGTGAAATTACTGGAAATCCAAAAATTTAAATTTGATTCAGGTCCATGAACCGTGATCGTGGAAGTAGAAAGTTGAAAAGAAAGCAATTTGAAGAAAATCAATGTTTAAATTTGTGTTTATGAGGGAAAAGTTTACACAGGCAACGACTCAAACAGTATCGTATCCGGCAGTGTCTTTCAGCCCGGACGTCTAACTCAACATCTGCTTTCAGTTCCTCTCCTCTGCACTGCAGATTTTATTTTTTATGTTAGTTTTCCTTAAACAACATAAACAAAATGGAGCACAACTACCAATCGTTTTTAAATAGCGATAATATTTATAAATAGACATTAGTAACAAAGTCTTTCGTATCATTTTTAAAATTTCTCCAGCATTGATGCCTGAGGGAAACTGCTTCCATAATTAACGTAGTTTTAAACCTAATATTTTTTAAATATTTTTAAATTAGCTGTGGCCTATGTGGTTTTCATATCATTTGAATATATTTAAAAATTAGTACCAAATCCTTGCTACATTTTATTAACCATCAATAAGAGAAAATACCGGACACTTGCATATTGGCAATGCGGTTTGTATAATTTGCACGAAGAGCATAGGATTACTATATATCCTCAGATAATACTTCCACGCCAAAAATTCAATAATAAAAATAATTAATAAATGGTAATTCCTCCAATATCAGTAATTACTCATGCTTAAATTATTAGAATGTCTTTTAGCCTAAATGTAAAAAAAGAATTTGAAGTAATCATATTACGTCTAAAAACATACATTTCTAATTAGCATGTGGAGTGATTGGAATCAATTGCGTTCACAATTGGAAGCATTACTGGAACTAACGAAGATTTTATTATGGAGTATAAATATTTTATACTTGTTTGTTTACTAAAGTTTACTACGATACTAAGTCTCTCCATTGAAATACGACCCGTACGACCTACTCTGATAACATTGCAGACTGGCTCTTGGATTAAGTAAACTAGGACTGCAAGTAATGCTCTAGTTTTGGAATTATTGTGAAGAATGCGACAAAGAAATATTCTTCAGCAAACTTCTTGATCGACGCGATTATTATTGTCCTCGTCTTCCCATCTCTTCCCACTGTTCCTGCCCCCGCATTTTCGGGCACCTTAGCCGGAGGAGGCACGTGCTCAGGCGAAACGCGACCATCTCAACAGTCAATCGATTTCGATGTCGGGAATGTGGTCCCCATGGTGGCCGTCCTCCCTTGCACACACAAACTCCGCTGCCCTTTTCGCATTCCTCCCGCTCCACTCCCCCCTCGCTCCCGTCTCCTTCAACGCTTTCCCGTCCATCCATCCTTGCTCCGTTTTCCCTCCTGCCCTTCGCCCTCCCTCCATCCCCACTCCGAGTTGAGGAACAAGACAACGGAAGGGTCGTTCTTCAGCCAAGCCATTTCTTAACGTCAGTCAATGTTCCTCCATATTTACATACAAAATGTATGCAATGGTAAATATAAGGTTAGTGGTGTTCTAAGGCGTGGTGTGTATGCGTGGATGTGTACATTGATCATTATCCTAGTAGAACTCAGTTTTAGTACTTCAACGGATAAAATCATATTAAGTCATCTGATAAATAAGTATCTCTTAACCTATCCTGAGGTAAATACAGCACCGAGGCGAGACTTGAGGCGATGACCTTCGAATTTGCCGGTTAACAACCTATCTCGTGGCCATTGACAAAATCGCCGCATTATCCATAATGGAATTTCACTAATGCAATTGTGCTACTTAGAGATAAGTATAATTTCTCTGAACGAATCAACTTTATTCTGCAACTAATATTAACCTCTCGCTTACGGGCATGAAAATACTACCATTGTTGTCCGTGAAGAGTCTCATACGAGGATGGCTATTGTTGGAAGCATTCATGTATTTCTTGATATGTATAAGGGCACCGTAATCCAATTTTGTCTAGTCTTCCCTAGACTGAAAAATGCGGAATTCTCACTTCCAAGCGATGTAAACTACATTATTTTGTTTTCTTAATGTTTTCCGAAAGCCAATCCGAAATATTGATATCAATGCCTCTAATTTCTTATTACACTGCTGAACTTCTCACTGTCAATCTATTCCACTTACCAGTCGGGCAATAAAAAACTCTTGAGGGAATTTCTGGCGATAATTGGACTGATTATGCGGGGTATCTTCGGAAAGTGCTTTCAAAGATTAAAAACTTCTTATCGTGCCAAAACATTCAATTGCGGTTCTCCTAGTTCATGGAAACAGGAATTATGCTAGTTATCTAAAATAATGTATGTATTCTGGTTTCCCCATTGCATGGATGTGGATAAAAATTTTTAAGATTATCATTTTTATTCCGGAGGAATTATTAGTTTTTTAACTTTTATATTTAGTGCTGAATAAGCCACACTTTTTGCTGTTTTTCTTCAGCTAACATTTTGATGTTTTATGCCATTTAGTGATCATTCTGTTTCTTTAATCTGCTAGTATCACGGTAATAACTTCCCAATTTGAGGTTTACCCAATTCCACCTTCCGTCTACAATTTCTCTTCCCGTCTGCCCTCCCAAGCTCTTGCATGCCCTGCGCTCTGTGTTTCTACGACTCTCTCCCTCGCTTCCATCCTCCCTCCTCTCCCAGCCCACGATCTCACCCTGTGAACGAGGGAGTAAGAGAGAAAACACTCCCCCCCAAATCCCATTCATTGTCTGGGCAGCTGATAAGCGCACCCTGCCGCCACTACATGCATACGTACACTCACACACACTCTCACTCTCTTACACAGAAGACTCCCCTTCCTACGGTGCTGCAAATCGAGTGTGTTTGAGAGAGAGAGAGAGAGATGGTTTGGGCGAGAGGAGGGGAACATCATACCTCTCGGCTAACGAACTGTGCCCTTCGCCTTACAAACGAATTCTCTCTCTTACTCGCTTTCAAAGGAAATCAGCAAACAAACATTATGTATGGAGAGAAAAAACTCAAGTCCATGACACTACCCTCTCGTATTCTCGATACGAAGGTAGCCGGAAGTACTAATAATGGGAGAATAGAAAAACCATTGTTTTCATTTCAACATCTTGGGGATCTCTCTGAACCTTTTTTCGGTGTTTGCCTCGGGGATCGTCTCCTTAGTAGGAGTTGCGTGGCACTGAATTTTAAGATGGAATCCAAACGGCATTTTTGATGAATTTATGCCCAACACGAGTTGAAAGAAATGATTTCATCAACGTTCGAATCGCTGCCGTTTTGTTTCACACCATTTTAAAATGGACCGACGACGCTGCTGTATAATTGCTGTAAAGTTGTCATTTCCATGCATAAGAGCCTTCTGTGGCAACTGTGCATTATTCATTCCATCATCTCATTAACCCAGTTTCAGCTACGTTGACAAGTTGGTGAATTCCAACCATTTATTGCCCAAATCGAAATGAGCGGGACTGCACTGAAAATACCCGAGTCATAGGATTTTTAATCAAATTAAATTAATGTTTATTTCTGTTTCAAGTACGGCTTGGAGATCATTAAAGATAACTTTACTGAGTGCTTAAAATATCCTAACTATTTAGTTGGTGTAATGTGAAAAATATTTTAAACAAACAAAATTCTTTCCGAGACTAAGTTTACGTGGTCAACTCTTTTAAAAGTTTTACAGTTCTTAGGTCTTTTTGCTTAAAAATTACCGGTGGTTCAAATCATGAAGCTTCTCATGGTGACAGAGAGGAATTTCCCACCATAGAAAAATTTATATTCTAAGTTCTATGTTTTTCATCGTCGAAGAAAATGAAAGGAACCCCATACTGTCACTTAGATCTTCACCAGATGTTTCTGCCAGGACAGGCATAACCGCATTTGCAAAGAAAAGATACAAATAAAGATGATTATTCGGCCATTCATCCGCAGCCTATCGATATGGCGGAAGGCGTTAGTGCACAGACATACGTTTCCACATCTACCCCAGCCGAAAAGGTCGGATGCAAAAAGCATTTGGACTCGGAACGAATAGAAACACATACACGTGCTGCCCAATCTCGAACTCAAGATCAGAGGCTGGTGTTCCATCCTCGTGTCTTTTTTCAAATGCTAGTGAATTAACCCCTGCGTCAACCCAAAATAGGGATACCTAGTATACCAGGGGAACGGGAGATATTCGGAATCGGATAGTTTACTCTAGATTGAAATCGAAGGTGATTTATGCCCGAAGAGAGGAGTAAGGGCTGGCGGGGGGAAATGGGGATGATGCTACTCTGAGGTGTACCCTCCGCTGCCTTAGGGTCTTTTTCAATAAGCGGGATTTTATGGTGAGATTGGTGTAGATAACAGGCGGTTACAAAAGAGACGGAAACAAAAGCTGGAAGCGAGAGAAACAGGGTTATGGAGAGAAAGAAAGAAATCAGGCGTGCGAATGAGTTTGGAGAGCGAATCCGAAGATATTTAAATTAAGGAGGGAGTGTTCTCGGATGAGGAGAGAGAGAGAGAAAGAGGTCGAGCGAGATGCTGGGAATTGATAGATTCGGTGATAGCCGAGCGAAAAGGGTATAGGGATAGGCGTGGCGGGGGGAAAAGGAAGTTGGAGGGCAAGAAAGAGGCGAGGGTTACCACCCTTTTTATGCCTTTTATTCCTTCGGCATTGCGCGCTGGTAAAAAAAAGCGCCGTGGAATGTGCTCGTGGGGAGTGCATTTGGGAGGCGTGGTGGGAGGCAGGATAAAAAGAGGGACGAGCAGAAGATGGAGTGCGAGACGGAAGAGATGTATGGAGGAGGGGAGAGATAGAGAGGAGGAATAGAGAGAGAGAGTAAGAGACGGGAGAGGGGGATTGAGGGAGATGGTGAAGGGGGTGGAGAGGAGTAACATAGGGAGGGAAAGAGAGGGACAGGGTAGCAGTCCAAGTCCCGCCATCCATTATGTATGAGGCGGTGTGCTAGGAGCAGGGGGGCGAGGGTGCAGTGAGGGGGGGAGAGGGAAAGAGCAGGGGTGAGTTACTGTGGAAATAGAAGGGGAACGAGGGTTGGGAGCGAAGGAAAATGGGGGATATGGAGAACGGTAGGTGCGGGGAGGGGGTTGAATCGTCGGAAGAACGGGCAGTGGAATTGGTGTAAGGGGAGAAACAGGGGAGGGGTAGGGTTGGAAAGAGGGTGGAGGAAGGGCAAAGGCGGAGTGAGACGAGGAGGGAGAAGAGGAGGGAGAAGGGAAGAAAAAAAGAAGTGGGAGAGGAAGATACGATTGCTTCATTCGAATGGGGGAGTGAGCGAGGGGGTAGCGACGGAGGGAGTGAGAGGGTACGTGGGGGGGAGGGGGGAGTGTTGTTGTGGGTAGTACGGTGAAGAGGTGGGGGAGCGTGTATCGGGAGAGTTCCGCGCCAAGGGGAAGGGTTTCGTGCGGGGCGGGGCGGGTGGAGGTGCCGGGGAAAGATACACTGTTTACCATTCTGGCGATCTGCATTCGAAAAGCCATCGGTGGATGCGAGTTTCTCTCCACCCATCCCTCCGCCGTCCTTGCCGCTCTCCCGCGCCCGGCTTCCCTCTCCCCCGGCTCCGATCTCCAACACATCTCCCCTCCTCCCTGCCAGAACTATCCTCCTCTAACCCTTACCATTTCCCCCCGCCCCTCTCTCTTTCAAAGAACCTCACCTGAGCCCAGGAGACTGCTTCTAGGAGGAAGAATTCAGTCTCTTTTTCTTACCGGCTTCAAACCCAAAATAACTCCGCAACTTCCTCGCTTCCTCTCGCCGCTCTCCTCTCCTTTTCCCCTCTTTTTTTTCCGCCCTCACTCTCCCGCGATACCTTTTTCGAGCGGGGGTTTGGGGGGACAGAGTCCCCATCTGAATAATCTCGCGCGCATTCATTCATCAATTCTCCACAGAAAAAGGGGGAAATGTTTTTTAATGCTGTCTGCGCATAACCGATCTTTTGCGGTGGGGTTTCTTGTTTGATTCATGGTCTCTCACTTGCTGCGGGTATTATGCATTTGAGAAGCGAGTTTTTTCTCACCCGGAGTCAGAAGATTCAATCTAAAGATAATTTAAGATTTAAAATTATAATAAATCAAACCATCGAAAATATAAATTTATCCGAATGACATCCTATTGCACTTAATATTTAATTTCTTTTCCTTTTCAAGTTTTAAGTGGGTGAAAAGTGTTTTCCTCTCAAGCCTGTGAACATATTGTTTGTGCAAATTTACCTCCTAAATGCGAGATAATATGTTAGCAGGTTTTAGGCTTTTGGCATCATAAAATTACGTGATATCTTAATGCTTTAACGGTACTGGAATTATCGTGGTAACTTTTTAGACTTCTTTCTACCTGACGTAATTGGTATCCCGACCATTCTAATGTTCTTTAATTTTTTTAATAAAATCCCATTTTTCCTATAAGCCCAAAGACGTTTTGCACGATACCAAAAAGTTACTTTCTTCGGATATAGAATTCATGTACCATTACGTTATTCCATATTATTTACTGTATTGATTTACTTTTCCTTTCTTAATTAATTTTTATGATTTTCCAGCTAGCCAAAGTTTTACTTCCAAATTCATTGTCATTTATTTAGCGGTGCATATTTTTTCTTTGCCAGCAAATCAAATTTTAGAACTTTGTCTTTTTTTGCTTGCATAATGATCACGACATTTTAAGATAATTATTCGGAAAAAATATAAACGTTCTAAAATGCAGTAGGTATTAGTATCGGAGCAAATTGATATTGAAGTTCTTTGTCTTTTTTGGCTCAAAATGTCAATTGATGTTGACATTTTGAGTCTATGAAGTAAGTGTCGATAAGCCAACAATCGAGCCGCCCTTTGCCTTTGCTTACCCCTGTTATAATGGAATTAAAAATTGATGGCGGAAATTAACACCTTGTCTCAACAAAATTTAAATTATTTTGTCTCCTTTTGGCTTAATCAAAAGCTCCAGTGACACATTAATGCCACCCAGTCGTCATGAGAAATGTCAACAGTATATTTACCTTAGTTTACCAGTGTGCATTTCAAGCTAACCAGTTCAAAGTGTACGTATCTCTACGGTACATGTTTGTTCATGAGGAAAATATGATAACTCATATGAATAATTTATCGTGATCAGATTATATACATTTCATTGCTCAAATAATGCAATTATTTATCTTTACAGGTAATACTGCCGTAGAGCCCTTTGGTTTTTTTTCCGAATTGGTGAGTAGAAAGTAATTTGCAATTATTCGAAATTTAGCACTGTGGCGCAAGATTACGATTGAAGATCCTTTATTAGTGTATTAGCACTGACAATTATTGAAAAAAGGATTAGGTGGAACCGAAAAAGAAGATGAGGATTTATTAGATAGCTTCCTATGTTTTCAGTAAAGTCTCAATTGGTATCGCCGATATCATGCAATGTTTTCTCTAAAGTATTTAATTAATTACATATATACGTACTTTATCGCCAAGAATTCAGTTTTGCACCTAACAAGATACCAGTAAAAATGCACAGACTTAAGTATATGTTTTTTAATTATTTTAAAATAAATTATAAAAAATGGTCCATTTATTATTTATTTATTATTAGTTTTATTAGTTAACGTTAATAATATTTAAAGTTTTAGTCGAGTTATTTTTTAGACTATCTGATAGTATTTTAAAGATTTTAAGAGAATTATTATTTTATTTTACAATTTTAATTTCTAGGAAATATAACCACCTCACTTCAATTAGTGTGGCCAGCAGAAAATAGAATCTGCGGTAATTTCGGTTCCATAGTACCTCCAAAATTGCCTTTGTAGTTTTAATTTACATTCCTCAGTTGACGTCTTGTCATTTCTAGATTCGAAAAATACCAGTTCTAAGATATTCGGGTGATTTTTTGAAACAGCATGCCCCGAGATTAGTTTCCATTTATTGCTTCCCTCGTTTTCTTCATTATGGTCAATAACGCGTAGTGAACACTTCATCCGGCGATGCAGAGAAACGATATTAGGATAAATACATGCGGTCAAGGTAGCAATTTGATTAGCATATAGTCTACTAGTTTCTGATTGTCGTATTAAACGAGCTAATTATTTCCTGCTCCAACTGCAAACGTCAGATAAAATTACATAATTGTAAATCATAAAGACAGAAAGATCAAAATACCAAACATTATAAATCACAGCCACCCATTAGCTTGGCGGTCTGCATTCACTGAATCATTCTAAAACCATGGTTTAGTGTCACGTTTTGAGTAAATATTTTGAGTTTTGACTGACTAATAGAGGGAAACGTTAGGCAAGTGAGTAAACGGATAAGGGAAAAGCATAGGCATGTTCCAAGGAATTGAAGGGAAGAAGGAATCAGATGAATTGAAGAAAGGTGTCAGGTTGTGCTTTTTCCGGAGAGACGAAGAAATCTATCTTTGTTCAGTATTTGCAAATCTAAAACCTACCTTAAGTGGTGGACTGAATAATAAAACGTTATTATTATGTTTACTTTGAGTTTTTTTTTTAAATTCCGACTTATACCAGTCATCCTAGCTCGCTAAACTATGTCATATCCACCACCAGAATAAGATCTATTTTGTTAACCAAAATCCTTAAGTTCATCGTTTACTAGTCCGCAAGGCACGGTTTCTGTTCATAGAAGAGAGATTGACAGGGCGTATACAACTGGAAACGGGAGCGGCAATGTGTAGAAAAGGGAGGTTTGACGCGGGTAAAGGAAGAGGACAGCGAGAGAGGAGGCGGACAATGGATGAGACCTCTGAGAAAAGGAGGATTTGGAGGCGGATGATGGGAGAAGTAAGGGAAGGGTGTCTCTGAGAGAGCAGGAGGGTGAGGGATGGAGAAAGGGGAAGCCTCCACTCGCCGCCCTCCCTTCACCCACGCCCCCCAAACACTGTCGGGCTGCTGCTGCGATTGGAGCGAGGGCGGCAGTGAGAGGTCGCGTGGAAGTATAAAGACGTCTTGCGACTCAATGGAGCGTTGTCACGTGGCTTGGGAAATGGGAGCGATAACGGGTTTTGTGGGAGGGGGCGGAGGAGGAGGAGGAAGGGTTTGTCGCTCGGAAGGGAAGGCGGTCGTGAGGGGTTGTGTTGTCGTGTGGTGTGGGGGTGGGAGGGACGGGGGGGGGAGAGAGGGCGTGAGGGGATAGAGGGTCGTGCACGCGGAATGGAGGTGGAGGATAATGGGGGTACAGGGGCGGAGGAGGAATGGAGGCGTGTGTTGGAGGAGGGGGATAGGGGAAGGAGGAAGGAAGAGTAGGGTGTTTGGGTAATAATGCGAGAGCGGCGCCTTCCCCCTGCTAAAGGGTGCTCCAGATAAGAGCCTGGGTCGTGTGTTTGTGTGTGTGTGGGGATGCTGAGATGAAGGAGTAGGGAGGAAGGGAGAGGACTCTCTCACGAGTCGAATGGGGGAATGGAGGAGGTGCGGGAGGGAAGAGGAATGAAGGGGTCGAGCGCGGAGGAGCGCCACCCTCCCCCGCCTCCCGTCTGCCCCTCAATTGTGCCGCACTTGTGCTCGCCTATGATCCCCAACCCCCCTACTCCTCCTCCCATCCTACGAACAGTTTTCTTCCCACTCGCCTCATACCAATTTCAACGCTTTAAGTGAATTAAGGAGCTCTCGGACACGTACCCCCTGTTCTGTTGCTTGCAAGCTGCCAGGCTAAGTAATCTTTCCGTGCTCGCGTAAAAGTAAGGGCCGTCCATTAAAAGGTATCTTCTTCCGCGGAGAATTTCTTCAACGATGCGTAAAAGGATACATCGTTATTTTTTTACTCAGTGTGGGGAACACGCAGGCGCAATCGAATGGAATCGCCATGAGAGCAGACGCATTTCCTCGCTTCTTTCTCATTCAATTGTTAAAATAATTATTAATTGTCGTGTTATGCTGATTGGAAAGGGTGATGATGGTAACTTCCATATTTTCTTCTTCAAATAGATGAGTGTATTTTATGAAAGCTCAATTGAAATTATATCCACGGCCCACTTTTTGGCATGTTGGACATACCGAAAAGGGGTCCCGATTCCACCTTTGGGGATGTTGGATCGAATGAAATGAAAAGGAAAGTGGGCGGAATTCAAGAAAGGTTTATTGCAGCGTAGGATATTCGTTTGTGTACATATGTTTAGCCGAGGCTTAATAATATAGCGATGCCCAGTTCAACCAAAACCTACTTCAACCAGAAGAATACACATACCAATATAAAAAATAAAAACTCAATTGCCTCATTGTCAATGGATTCAAAATAAATGCTGTTGGAATTCATGACATAACTAAAGGAAATATCTTTTACAATCTTATTGAGTGGCCAGATTACAAGTGATAGGTCAACATTAGCGAGCAAATCTTGCGTTTGTTAGCTTAGAAATAGGTCGATTTAAACCGGAATTAGGGGACTTGGAGGAAAACGAAATTATTCCGTTATTGAGCTCTCAAGCTTACCTGCCCTTATGATTTGCGATGAAAACTTGGACGTCTGTGTGTGTGGGGATACTGTGAAGCTGAGAATTTCACGTTATCCTAAACTATAATCAATTTTAAAGATACTTAAAGGTTCTACGAAATTTAATGACATCACTGTCAAGAGAAAAAGACAAAATAAATATCCTGATTTATAAAATATTAGCTGAGAGAACTTAGCAGTTAGGATTTCCTTAGCATCTTTGGCTGGTTATGTGAAGGCATAGATATTATATATATATATATATATATATATATATATATATATATATATATATATATATATTGTAAAAGCGTAATTACGTTATATGTTATTGAAATATACGAAGTACTGAAAGAAGAATCGCTCCCTTTCAAAGGTTCATTAGGTCGCATGCGGTGTCTGTGAAATGAGGTTAGTTATCCATGTCAATGCATAACGAATTGACAGATTCGTAAGCATACTATATTTCACATGTTAGAGGAAAGTTTTTACTTTACCACAACTTTTTACTTTATCAATACCTTTTACTTGAATTAAGTGGATCCAAGGGAAAGATGGGGAACTCCCTAATTTCCTCCCCCCTTGAGGAACATTTTTGGCTTCATTAAAATTCCAATTCATCATATTTATATGGCCGAGAGTACTTAAGAACAATTTTGGTCCCCCAAATCTAAAAATTATGTATCACAGAATGCCTCGTGATCTCAAATTTAGTGCATTTAATGCTAAGATTAGCATGCTTTTCAGCTTTCCCTGTAGAAAAACTTGAGATAAATTTATTTTTCATCGTAGGTGAAAATATTTACCCTTAGAGGTTTTTCGAATCGTTACTGCTAAAAGTTTTGAATATCATGGAGTCGTAATTTTCAATGAATTATCTCGTAAGAGTACAGTTTACTCCTTATAGAACGCATTTTCAAGAGGAACAAGGTCGTAAATTTATCACTTTTGTTAGAGTTTCAAGATATAAAAATAAATCGCCTTGTCCGTGATTTTTAACCATGAAATGTTCGTCTTCGTGTGGACTTCAGCGAGTGACTCATCCAAAGTCACCGTTTCGTCATTCCCCGCAGTTTATTTGAAACGCACTCGAAATTGCAATATTTCGATTGCAGCATTTAAAGAACACAGCCATTATAAAAGGAATTTATACACATATTAATATTCAATTCCATGCCCTTTGTAAAGCTTCCCTCAAAACGTACGCTATAAGGGCGAAAACACTCAAATGTAAAATTCATGGAGCTGAATATTGGTAAAAGCGCGTCCGGCGAAGGCTTCCGCAAGTTGTTTCGGAGCGCT
The DNA here is from genome assembly GCA_037158775.1 of Hetaerina titia. NCBI lineage: Eukaryota > Metazoa > Arthropoda > Insecta > Odonata > Calopterygidae > Hetaerina > Hetaerina titia. Next base: position 88,971,133 of record CM073772.1, read on the forward strand.
TTTCGCAAATAAGGCTCCCTCGACCCGTGTTAGACAATGGGAGGGAGGCAGCAATTCTCACCGTTCAAGAATTTCCGACGAAAATGTGGACTATTCCTTTTTTATTTGAACGAGAATGCGCGCGGGGTGTGAGTCCATCACTCCACTGACGCGTCGGAGCGAAATCCCTTGCTGCACGGTGAGGGATCTGGGAACGGTAAGGAGGAACTCGGCAACGGGAATAAAGACGCAGACGGCGGTGAGAGTCGAAGTGGGTGAGACGCGGTGCGGCGGTGGTGGTGGGGTGGAGAGGGAGGGAGTGAGTGAAATGGGTCGGGGGTTTGAGGGGAGGGGAGTGGGCGGTGGGGAAAGGGTGGTGCCGGGTGTCGGGCCGAGAGGAAGAGAAGGAGAGAGGAGTCGGGTTTGGAGGGAGGGAAGGGAATAGCGGCGATTTAATCGACTAAATTGGACGTCAGATTCCGAATTAACGAGGCTGAGGAATACGAGGAGCTAGGGGTCGAACGGGGGTGTTCGTAGAGGCGGTCGTGGTGCTGGAGAGGGGTGGGAGTGCAATGTGGGACGAGGAGGTGGAATTGTGGGAGTGAGGGGATGGGCGGCACAAGGCTAAACGTGGGAAGGGAAGAGGGTGGATGATGGAGAGTGGTGTGGGTGGCGTGTGGGTCGTGTGTGTGTGAAGGAGGGGAGGGGGAAACGGAGAGGAATACCGGGGTCGCGTGTGGGCCGTGGGGGGGAGGTGCGGGGGTAGAGTGGACTGGGGTCGGATCGAATGGTTGGGGGCCGGAATGGGCGATTTAGACGGCGCTGGGGGGAAAGCGAAGAGAGGAGGCGGGGGACTTCACTGTGTGTGTGTGTGTGGTAAGGACGGGGAGGAGGGGGTTAAGGGTGGGACAGGGATCCGTGTGGGTATGGGGATCTGGGAATGATGAATGGGGCCTAGCCTCGGGCGTCGGAGAGGGCCCATTCGCCGGTTCTCTGTCCTGCCCCCCCCTCACCGCCCCCCTACACCCATTCCACTGCCCCACTCGCCAGTCAAACTACTCCCCATCCCACCAACACCACCGAGCGTCCCCCTCCCAGCGCCGCCCGGTCCGTGAGCTCCACCCACCCGCCCGCAAGGCCTCACCCTCCCCCTCGGCTCGCAGTCCTGCGCCCTTTCCTCCGTCGTTATCGGGAGGTGATTTGGGCGCCGTTGCATTCGATGGGCGGGGAGGGGGAGGAGTTGCAAGGAGTGAGGGATTGGTGAGGGAAAATAACGCCGCGCGCGGCGAGGGTGGCCTTTTCAAGCCGGGCGCATTGAATGGGGGAGGAGGGGAAATCCGGGAAAGAAAAGAAAATACACAATGATGATAATTCTTCCTCCCCCGCACGTTTTCTTGTTCCCATACGGTTTGCGACAAAGTTGTGTGACTGCCTTAAGGAAAGAGGTGGGAATAAATGAGCCGCCTCCCGTTTTAATGCTATATGACCGCCACGTGTTGTCGCGAGGACATGTCACCAACGCGGATCTCTTTTTCACCCTCCAATTCCACTATGTTCCGCGCATGCGCGTATATTTTTGGAGAGAAGGAAATGAAGCACGCTCTCATCTCCTTATACAGAAACGCTTTTATGTCCATTATGCCCAGTTTTGAGTGAGAAACAAGGCCTAAATTGTTAGAAATTTAGGTTTTTTTGATTAAATCTGTTCTCGTCATGGCAATTGGTCGAACGTTTTGTGCTGAAACCTGTCTTCATGGGAGTAGTGCGTGAAACTATGTTACATATTATCTGACCTTGGCAATGGCATTTTTCAAATCACTACAGGGGTATATTAATTAATTGGTGTTGAAAATTGTTTAAGATATAGAGATTTGAGAATATCTAGAATAATAATAAAATAACACAGCAATCAACAGGAAGGTCGGTTTGGTAGGTGATGGTAGAGTTCACTCAGTACTATATGCATACCTGTATATATTTATTTATTTGCGGTAGTCCAGGGGTAGAGCGTTGGACTACTAACCGGAGGGCCAGGGTTCCAATCCCGAGCAAGCCTCTCAGCGTGTGAAATTCACACATCAAGGTAGGAGAACCAGTTCCCTTCCCTGTGCCAGTTATATTTTTCTTGGTATTTTCATAGTTATCCATATCCTCCGTAGATAAGTCGATTTCCTTTCCCCTGAATTTGGAAGTGGAAGAGAGGAACAGGTTGACACTAATTATTCGAAAGCAAATTAATGCGAGCGTTCTTATTAGATCAAAGAAACTCAGAATTCTCGTTTTCAGTGACCGTGGAATAAGTGAATTACATATCGTAACGTTCTTCTTAATGCGACACAATTATCAAGTCATTTTAAAGTTTTATCTTATAACGTTATAGGTATATTACAATACCTTTTTGCAAATAGGCTGCAGTGCAGGTAAGGATAGGAAGCAGGAGTTAATTGTGCTCTTTCTAACATTCATCTGCATCTACATAAATACCCTGCGAGCCACCAAAAAAGGTGTGTGGCAGGGGGTGTAGCACCATGAGGGAAGGGTAAGGGATAAGGGGGTTGGGGTTATCAAATAGGTGAGGAAAGGTGGGGGAACCTGTAAGAACATTGGGGAGAAGGCGAAGAGTAAATGTGCAGTAACTATGGAAGTTCCAGTTTGAACCTTTTTATTGCATTTTAGGAATCTTTTAATGCATTTTCCTCGCTTGAGTAGTATGAATTAGAGAATGCATGCTAACAATTTGATATACTCATACTACAGTCAAACCTGTTCTCTAAGTAATGAATGTTGTGTTGGCATAGTATTTGTTGAAAGTCACTAATATTCAATTTTTCATAGAGTACTTAATTAAATCACTGGCTTTAAAATTATTATGATTTTCGAAACACTGTCGTTTTCTTTCCCGTCGAAGTTAAAATAGGTTGAAGCTTGACCAAAAAATACTCGTTTACGGCAGCCATGCACCGTAATATAAATCCCACTTGTCTCAATCGTTTCAAATTGGTCTAGGTAGTTCACAGAGACGTACTTTCAATCGTATGTCCTAGGTCTAAAATGGTAATTACTCGTACGATCGGTTTCTAGAGATCAACTTAACCACTTGAATGCTAATTTTACTAAGTTTCCTCGCTGAACACAAATTTTGACCGGAAGATTTGGGTCTTAATGAGTTCTACAAGAAGCTCATTCAAAGTTTCCTTCTTATTCCATTTATAAATTAGCCACTAGGGTAGTGGCACGGGTTGAATTGATACCAGTCATGCATTGCAAGATATATTTTACTTAAATATTAGGGACAAACGGATGGGTTGTATAGTTCAATTGACAGAAATAAATTTAGCAGCTATATATTCTCGGCAATATCTAAATATAAAATACAATTCAACCCATGTGAGACGTGTTTTATGTTAAAATCGTGGAAACTTGGCTCAATATAGAGTTGGTGTCTTGAAAGTTTTTTCTGCCTAGAAAGACTCAACTAGGTTATATAAACGACTGCCAGCTCTTTGTGAATGATTATTGAAGCCAAATGAACCATGACGAACGAAGCTAACCAAAACGCAATTGTATTATAAATGCAACACAGAAAATATTATTACATTATCACTATAATTATTAAAATATATTATAATTATTAATATAATAATGAAAATATTATTAATATATTTTAGGGATTAATGGGTGACGCGAGGAGGGTGAACTAATTCTCAGCCCAGTAGGTAAAGTTAAACACATTTAATCAAAACGCGTTTATGTTTCCCACTCTGCATTCCTGTTTCCTACATTCATGCTAATATATATTGACTTTTAATAATCAAACCACTTTACTTTTCCACATAAAGTAAAGGAAAAGTAAAGTGGTTTGATTATTAAAAGTCAGTATGAAGATTTTCCACCAAGTTACGCCAGAAACAGTTTTATTTTACTAATATACATTATTTACTCTCTTTGGAAATCTTGAATTTAGCACCCAAGTAAATAATATTTTCAAGAGTAGAACTCACAATCAAGGAAAGGTGGGGTTAAATAAATAGATAGTTCTTCCCTCCTTACTCTTGGCCGTTGCCTCAGCTCCTTTTTGCCGTCATTCTTTCACCGAAATAACCGTTGCGAGACTGAATTACGTCACCCTAGTCGTCAATAAGCGACCGAATGGTTTCTCTCATACAGAGAGGGAAAAGAGAGTCTGAAATCCTTGAAGATTATCCTTGTTCATGCCTAAGGACCCTTGTGGTCAAATCTCTTATGGTTCGAGGTTTTTTGGCGTGACTGAAATATTACATTAATATCTCAAATATTTTCGTTATATCAAGTAGCAAATTAGTCACGAATGGATGGTAGGTATCCACTATCTCGAATAATTGACGGTCCCCTTTTTCAGATACCCAACTGCGGTAAAATTCCCAGTCATCCCTCATACACCTCATCAGGAGTCCTATGTCACTCTCTTCCTCCCACACATTTTTCCTTCTAAGTGTAGGTCCCCAAAACGCCCTACATCCACCTCGTGAACCGGGTTCACCCCACGAGCTCCTCCGTTCGTCCCTTCACCGTTAGCCTATCCATCAGACCACCCACGACCAATTCAGTATGTGTTATTCCCTCCGCATAGATTCCCTGCTACAATCGCTTTGATAACATGAAGCGCAGCATGTAACCGAACAAATTGCGGCTCGCTTCGAAATGAAGCAACCACGGTAGTTCATTTCACGCCGAGTCAACTGACCCCGACCAGCGGGAAAGGTCGCAGAAATCGAGTTTCAGAATATCCACGCATTCGAATCCCGTCAGGAATGTGTCGTATTTTCTCTCTTTGGATCCTTTACGTCAGTTACGACTGCGTGCGATTCCACACTCGTATCCGGGTCATACTTATCATTTAATAGCGTTCGATCAGTTGGGCTTGGGTACCGTTAGCGGTAGGGACCGTTAAATTTTGCATTCATTCGTCGCCGGTGAAAGCCTACTTTAGCCAGACCCTCTTGGATTGAACTATCGATGCAGATTAACGAGGCAACCAATGTAAACAAAACTGAAAAATCAAAACTGCAAGCCTACGCACATGATAAGAGAATCTTTGTTCTAGCAAAGGTAGAGTCAACCTTGAAGGAACTGATTCATTCTCTAGCTTCAGAGAATATTCAAGGGGTTTGAAATCCTGGCATTGCAAATATTCATTAATAATGATATTGCATTTTTCGTATAGCTTCATCACTACTGGTTCTGTTTTCCATCCTAATTACATAGCTCAGTTTTCTTTTCACAGGATAATCTAAATTAAAATAAAGCAATTATACGATGAGGGTGTTAACTATTGCCTGTGAATTTTTAAAGTGACATCCGTTTATAAAAAACACACAAAAAATCAATATTGGCTCTAGTAGTTACAATACAAAGAAATTATATTTCAATTCATCTTTTAAGAGAATACGTAAACATCGTCATTGTTCAATTATTTCCTTCAGTTAAATTATGCCTAGTTAATTACTATGCAGACAAAAACGCGTGGGCCGATAAATCACTGCGTGTAAATACTGAAAAAACATTTATCTATTTGAGCAAACGTTAGTACCACACGCATTAAAAACGTCAATAATTTTTGTGTGGAATTAAATGGATCTTTATTTATAAAATGTCATTGTAGGTCTCATTATGGCCTGCCATGTTTATATATTAATCCAAAATATAGTCGTAACCTGAGTAACCTTTCAAAATCATAGCGCCAACCTGCTATTCTTTAATTTCCATTAGATCCTTGAAAGCTGGACAATGACACCGTTGCCAAACAAACAACAATATAACCAAACACTACGTTTTACAATGACTTCGTTGGTGTACTATGGAGCGCTATTCCGTGATGATGTTGTTGATTCTGTTCACGTCCAGTATCTGTGAGCGCAACGAGAATATTTGGGAAGCCCACCTCGCCTCCTTCCCTAGCCCTGATTCTCGCGCCAAGTGCACGATAAAATAAGGGGCAAATCTCACCCAACTCAATCAGGAATTCATTAAATACAACGACGCATCACATCTCCCCGACACTGTTGCGGCACCGTCGAAGAAATAGGAAGCACTCACCGAGGGCGACGCTTATTCTGTTTTTGTTGTAATTCGAAAATAATTATCTGTTTAGCATAATTCATTGTGGGTACCTCAATCGTATCTGCCATACAGTAATAACATAACACTAGGAATATAGGTTATGAAGAACATATACGTGTATATCCAGTGAGGAAAATAAAGCATTAACACACTTAGAACCAAAATATCATACCGACTAAAGTTGATTGTGATGAATATTATTTCGTAAGCATTGAGTGGGAACTTATTTTACTGTGATAGATTCATTAATCCATTTTTGGTAAAATATATCATTTTTATCATATTTCGATTTCCTATTTACGTAGCCATCAGTGTGCCTTTGAGAAATGTTTCCATGCTATAAACATTATGACAATCAACATTTATCGTCATGCAGTGGATATTACATCCATATTTTGGATTAACAAGATTGACTATTTTGATTGTTGAGTTTTTCCAGTACCTGATACGGTCAACTTCTAAAATTTAATTTTGTCTATGTTTCAAATTATTTATCATAAATATATGGTGTCATTTATCGCCACCCTGGACGCAAATGGACGCGCAACATTTCATCCAAACCTTTTCGACAAAAGACAATTAATCCTAATCATTCTTTTGTGTTTTAATTTATCTAGCATTTGTTAATACAAGTATTAACCTATGCCTACCTAATATCTAAATCAATTAAGAGGCTGGAGACGTAATATCGGATTATTGGGCATCGAGAGTAAGTGCTACTTGATTGATTATTTATTAATCGAGGAGATAATATGTGGAAATTTTGCTTTTGCTAATGTTTGACTCCTTCAAATCGGCGCGCAATTTGGGAACAACGCAAATTCGTTTTAAAGTCAAATTCGTTTGAGAAATAAGGAAGGATTTCACACCAATTTAAAATAAAATATAGCCCTTCTGTTTTAGAGATTCATTATAATCTCTTATCAATGAAAAAATAGGCGCAATAAATTATGTAATTATGAAATATGTATTTAATGCATTTTAAAGTTTATATCGCTAATCTTATAAAATTCTCTCAAGTTCTTTCAAAAAACTAACCTGGCACGAAAACCATTATTTTGCTTCTGCTCATATCAATTGATCTTATAAACATGTTTACCCAATGTCATCAAAATCCACGGCCGCCCCAAGACTTTTCAAGTGGTCCGTGCACCGCCGGATGGTTTCCTTGGCATTCGTGCATATAAGCGGGCCCTCTTGAGGCGGGGAGATGGATCTCTCGAGATGAGAGCCGTTCGAGATTTCCATGCGCAGCGTCCTCCTAGGAGAACAGCTCCTCCCCCCCCTCCAGACCCCATCCTTCCCCGAAGCCTCCTCTCTTCCTCCGCCACTCCCTTCACGTTGGCGTCCCCACCCTTTAATCCCTTGCCCTCAGCCCCTTCCTCCCGGTCCGCCCACCCCTCTGTCCCGCCTCGTGCTATCGTCCCCTATACCGCCCGCTCGCAACTCTCCCCTCCCCTCGCCTCCTCCCCCGTTCCTCCTGCTTCCCCCTTTCCTCCCCTCCCCTCCTTCCTCTCCATTTCTTCTCATCTGCCTCTCGTATAGAGCCACCCGTCATGGCTATTGGGTTACCGTAATGATGAGGGGCTTCCAGAGGGAGTGAGGGCGGGGTGTGTTAAGAGTGAGGAGGGAGAGAGAGTGGGGGAGGGAGGGAGGGACTCCCCGGAGGATACAAGGAGCAAGAGGATTGGGCAGCGAAGAAGATCACAAGAGGATGGGAGGGGAAGATGAATGGATGAATGAACCCGTTTCCCGCCGCGCACGGCAAAAGGACCTCCGATGCACGTCCGTGCCGCGGCACCACGGGGTGCTTGACAAGTGCAATCGAAATTTTTTTTCGAGATCGAGACGAGAAATGCCGATGTATCTTCAACGAACGAAGGAAAAAATGTCGCAAAGGTGTAAGCTTAATGTTCGCTTTTCCGCCAAGATTTTTTTTGACCCTTGCTTATGTGGAGGGTAATTGAAGTACGGCGCGTGGTCTGCCGGTTGATTCGTCAGACCTCTGGATTGTTTGGCAGTTTTTGTTTCGAAGTAATCTGATCTCAACGCCAAATTTCTCTCCATCATGACTCCGCTCACTAAGTTGAAAACGGCATTTTGCCCACGAGCTGTAAGGAACCTCAGAATAATTGCCCACAAAGTCGCTCAGGAAATATCTTTATACTAGTTTTCGTAGTTAGTATTGTTCCAAATAATTGTATTTTAACCATTCCTAGCAGTTCATGTAGTGGTGGCTATAGAGATACCATGTAGTAAATGAAGTTCTGCTTGCTTTCATCTCCTCCCACGTGATTAAGTCATCTACTCTTATATTCTCAAATTTTCTCAATATTCGATAACCTCCTCTAGTGGTAACAGCTTTGCCGAACTCCAATACGTATCATGATTAAACATCGTAGCCCCTGAGGGAGATGCTCGGTAAGCATACCAACGGGGACAATTCATCTGAAGACATATATCAGTGTCTCAAACCATGGGTTGGTCTCCTCGAAATAATAACTAAGCAACATCTGAAGTCTGTCGAAAACTTTTGCTCACCTGGAAATCGGTGCTATGCTACAAAAGTATGTCGTACGTACTCCGCATCCAAAGATTCAATCTTCATTCTTTCTTTCCGCCTTCATATTTCTCGTACTATCCCGCTTCACACCCTGACATTTCTATATTTAAAGCGAAGTTGATTTTTTTTGGCTATCAGTCGCCTCGAATGGTTTGGTAAATAATGGTTTAAGAAAACTTCGTGAGACTAGCAAACGGTGGGCTTCGGACGTGTTAGAGATTGGCTTGCCTTAGCACCTTCCCTTGGACTTGTGTGGATGTGCTTTCTTCCTTTCTAATGAGCCGTTGCAAACATTGAATCCAAATTGGAGAAGTTACTTTCTTATCACCATTTTTGTTTGTTACTTTCGTAAATATGGAATTAATGAATTGGTATTCCAATATGATTAAATGGATCAATCCTTTCTAGTCTGCGGAGAGTTCAATAATGATATTCAACATGATTATAAACGATGTTACATTAATATCAAAGTTATATTCAAGAGAAAACGCACCTTTGACGAATACAATTCCAAGGCTGCCTATATTTAAAACTAGCGCTATAAAACTATAGCGAAGTTCAAACGTTTCGCAGATCAATAGGAAAAAATTAAGGCAAAGTTTTGATGTTAAAGGTAAGAGAAAGGGAGCGATAAACAGAAGAGGTCGTGTCGGAAACTATTTGTTAGCGCGCACTGTAGTTAAAGGAAGGGAGGTAAGAACCTACATCGACGTCACAACTTGTAAGGTGCCACTAGGATGCGTGGTAGGGGTGATTGTATACGAGATACACACTACCCGCTTTTCACACAACCAAACAGCAACGAGCTTCCAGATTTTTTATTAAATGCAATAAAAAGGGAACTAGACATGTAGTCACAGTACGACGATGAAGAAAGCGCAGAACATAAATGGGAAGGAAATAGTAGCAAGGAATAATTTTCGTGGTGTACCTGGTTCTCTAAAATTTTAATGTCTGGTGACCCTTTCGGCATGTCTACAAGGCCAAGCTGTGGCTACTTCTGGAGGGTATAGGATGTTAAATGAAAAGGCCAATGGCTCTGAGAAATAATTCAATAAATTGATGTATTTTAGGACCGTTTTTCCTCTCACTTTGGTCAGTACTTGGTTCGTTAGTTCAATTAAATCGTTCTCACTCAAGGTATCAAGGTCCTTGGACGCTAAACTCACTCGGGGGTGGTTTGCGGATGGGTCCGAGTGCGATTCCGCAAGGTATTGGTTCGTGCGCGATTTTGAATTCTCCTAGTTTCTTGCTGTATATTTTTTTGGGCACATATCCAAACGGATCCTCTCGCATGTGGAAAGTAAAGTCATTAGCAACTGAGAATAGGTCACCGAAGTTATAGCGCCCGGCGCATTTGGTTTTAAATTTCTTTTATACCGTTGGCTGATATGGAGCGCATATCTAATAGCGTGCGTTATTCATTTGGTTTCAGCAGGTAACAACGATGGTAAGCTGCATTCACGAAACCAATCATGTATCTACCTACGTTTTTTTTATAGGCATAAGCGACCTCGCTTTCATATATGGCTCAATACGTTTAATCCGACACCCATTCGAATATTCTCTCGGAGTTTATGCTTGCATTTTATGCAGCGGAAAAACTGCAATCGTTGTTGATGGGTGCAGGGAAAAGGCTTTATAGAAAGGGGTCGTTAAAGGGCAAGGAGGCACACCCGAGAGTTGATTCCATTCCCAGCGCAGGCAGCGTAAGGTATGAAAAGAGGGGTGCGGCGGAGGGGGAAGTGGGGGGGGGAAGGCGAGCGGAGTGGGGGAAGGGGGGGATGAGGCGAAGGAGTCTTGCGGGCAGGGGGTCACGACCGCAAACAATTACTCGTGGAACTTGAGTAACGAACTGAGACGATCTAATCAGGCCCCTACTTTCCTCCGTGGCCCCTTGCTGTCTCCCTCCCCCGGCCCCGTTCTCGCTTCGCCCCTCCACCGCTCCCACGTCCCTCTCCATTTCCTTACCTCTTGCATCTTCGTACCCCCTTCATCACGCGCTAGCCCTTACTTCCAGCCACCCCTTTGCTTCTTACCAGGCCACCCTTCGCTTAGATGCTCCTTCCACTGCCTAGAAGGACTTTGCGTCAAGTAGCGAAAGGAGTGCTTTATTGATCGCCCTGCAGTTCCACTGAAGAGAGGTCTATTGTGATTTTTATTCACCTAGCATATGTCACTTCATTTCCGTATTTTTGAGTTATCTTAGAGATTTTTGAGTTTTTTTATCCATTGAATTTCGTTTTGCAACTTAAAGCTGTTCACTGTCTTTACTCAAATTGTTAGAATATATTTTAAAATTCAACTTGGCTCTATTTTATATATTCGATTGGATGGGATAACATTTATTTATTTTATGTCCTTTTAATTCGATAATCTCTTACGAGTGTAATTTAGTAAATATTCTGCATTTCTAATTAGATGAAAATAGTATTTTAATATTCGGTGGGTCACATGAAATACGGGCAAGAATGTTACAATATGAGATTGTGCATTCAAAGGTTTGTATTAATTTATAGATGTTTATGGCTGAAAATGATTTTTTTTCAATTTCAAGATCTTTCAATAGTTCGTGTAGTTGTTTCGTATTTCCTTTTTGTTGCGGAGAATACCATTTCAATTGTTTGTTGATATAATTTAAACTATTTGGTTTTATGAGAAAAGTCCGCGGTCATCCCAATAAATTTCTCAACCTTCATTTTCTCGCCCAATTCCCTTGAAGTACTTCCCTTCCCTCAGTTTACTTCTTTTTCATCCTTTACCGCCCGTTTTCCTCTCCAGTTTCCACTTCTTCCTTCTTTGCCTGTGTGTGCCTATGAAATACACGAGCCCTTCGCCTCGTCGTTTCAAAATTCCTCATCGGTCAACGCACGCGAAATTTTCTCGTCAGGAAGATTTATGCCTTCCCTCTCCTCTTCCTCTCTCGCCTGAGCGTAACTAGCTCCGCCTCAACACCGATTCTCTCTCCCCATTTTGGCTCACCACTCTCGGATATCGTCCCAGAGTTGCTGTCTCAATCGGATCCGATTTTTTTCTGTTTTGCCTCATTTTGTCTATTTTTTAAAATTTCTGCTGAGCTTACGTAGGTCCCCAGTACGCTCTCTCGTAGTTACTACCTTTAAATAATATTCCCTATTGTTAGGTGAAAGAGCCGTCCAAAAAAGGTTCGTCTCTGGACCATCTGAGCTCTCCGAAACGGGCAAAACTGAGATTTGGATCAATTTCGGCATTTAGTTATCTCACTTGAAAATTATTTCGGCTGGAGAATGGCTAAGTGATTGCAATAATTATACGATTATAGTGATACGAAAATATAATTATATGATAATTATAATTATTAACATCACCCGATAACTATAAGCATTGTTGTACTAGTTTTATAGATAACATTTTGTGTAAAAACGTATTAAAAGAACGTTGACAGCCATCTTATTAAAAAATAAAAACAATGCACATACTAAAAAGCTTCCTGTTAATAAATTTCTCCATCCAGCCAATTTCAGTTATCTGTTTTTTCAATATTTTTTACCATTTCATAAGTTTCATCAGTATGCGTCGATAAATGGTGGAGAAAAATATCCTGCGTCAAACTTGCTTTGTCGAATAATTTTGGTGAGCTGCTTCAGGAATTTCATAAAATGAGTCCCCTACTTTAACATTGGCCCGCAATCTCTCTGACGTGTGTGTTTAAAATTCAAACCAGGCTGTCATTTGAGAGTGGATCTCATGTCTGGTGGGCGATCATGCCCGGCAGACGGACGGACATTGGTGACGTCCGATGGAATGAAATAGCATTGCGGTGTTCTGATGCGCGTTACACGATTCTGGAATCAACGCCACGGGGAATGGGGAAGGGCAAGCAGACGCCTCTCCCTCCATCTCCGGCCCGTCAAGTGCGCATCGATGTCGTCTGTGATTAATTGCGAGCAGCGTGGCAATCGCTGAAACAAATGAACGCCAGTGTGCGACAATACGGTGTTAGAGAGAGCCACCCTTGCGCCAGTGGCCAGAAGTGATGGCCGTGTGACACGTCGCATTTAGAGTTTTATTAGGCCGACAGATTGCTGGGACCGATTGTTTTATTAACGAACTACTTACAATGTAGGTGACATAACCACTTATTGAAAAATGAACGTGATGTAGTAATTAACTTCGTTCTTTAAAATTAATTTGGCGAATCTTTGAGCGATTTCTAAATTTTCCATTAAATAAACAGTGCTCCTCAAAATAAGAGTAATACGTAAAATTTTGACCACATATTTGGCTCTGTAATTGACAGTATGTGTTTTATAATTGTAACTATAATTGTATTTTGCATTTCTTTGGTGGTTGATAGTTTATATCTATTCACATCTATGATACCCTGCAAGACCTGTTATGGCGTGTGGCAGGAGATGATTCAACATCCAACACCAGACATGCAACATCACATATTAAGTTTTTCCTAATTGTTAGTCACTAATTAATTTTAAAAATAATACAAAGAAGAGAGGTGATGTTAAGTAAGGGAAAAAGTAAGAAAGGTAGGTACGGTAGGTTAAGTAAGTAGGTAAACTTAAGTAAGGTAGAGCACTTTTTCAGTACCTTCGGCGGTATGTAAGTGAGAAATAATTATCTGCGCATGCGAGGTATCTTGTTACACGAAACTCATAGTTTTCAACCCGGCGATTGGTTTGATAAATGAGAGTAAAACTCACCCAATCCTATTTCCAACGGCGCGTGAAATTCACATATCAGGGGAGGGGACCAGTTTATTTCCCAGTACCTCCTGTAGCTTACCCGGACTATCAGGTAACCAAAAAATCACACAACTAGGTTGACGCTAAAAGCGTCACCAGGAATCGAACCCGGACCCTCTGGTCAGTAGTTCAGCGCCGTATCCACTCGATCACTACGGGGTCAGTGGCAAGAAGAAAAATAAAATTAAGGTTGTATGAAATAATGGCGACCAAATAGTCTGCATAAAATGTGTAAAGAGAACTACTTTTTTTTCCTCTAGCTCCGTTTACGGTTATTCTTATCCTTTATTTGTAGAGGAAAAATTGGCCTTCAAATCTTTCTACAGTTTAGATCTACTGATTTTTTTAAAACCCCAGAATTTCTGGTATTTTTTGTAGTCGTGGAGTAGTTAAATTTCTGTGCGTTGAAGATTTTCTGACCATCTCATTCTACCTATTTTGCGAACAAAGCGTATATCTGACGTCTGTTCCATCTTGGAATACTCCCATTACTCTAAATATGCGCATGTTATCCTTCGGGACCAACCAGCTCAAGTGTTAGCGATATTGTGGTTGTTGAAGTTATTTCGTAGTTTCCCGGTGCGATGAAATTGTTGCCATTTTTTTCCTCCAAATCCTCACTACCTGCGTTGACTTTGTAAGCCTTGCCAACAATTTTCTTGATTTTTGTGATTTACATAGTTTGATTTAAATACCTCCTGCGTTAATTACCAGCATTTAAATAATAAATAATTTAAACAACGCATGCCTGGTGTGGAAGCACCTCCTGCAGCACAACGTTGTGGTTGCCTTGAGAGGTGTCATGTAGATACTTGTATATGGGTGCTGAGTTCTAATTCGCACACCTTATAGAAACAGGAATGTAGTATAATATTTCCTTTTAATGTAATCATACAAAAATTTCATTAAAATAACTTTCAAGTTGTCATCGATATCTAAAGCTGTAGGAGTTTTAAGTTTCAAAATTACTGTGGCTGACATTATGAATGCAATGCCTTCGTGGTGCTCAGATTTGGTCGTAGGCCCATATGACAGTAATTCCATCTGTTCATTCTCTCAAGGCTACTTACATGCCATAGCTGGTAGCTTGGTTCATTCGCAAACCCTTGTCCGGAGACGAACTTAAATAATGGCACCGATGACAGTAGGCAGAAGGTAAAGGAAAACGTCCCGAGAAGTGTCGAAAGAAGTGTTCGAGGGGGAGGGATGAGGAGTGGAGGTTGGGGGGATGGGGTAGCTTGGTGCGGGACACGGTGGTCACTCGGGAAGGTCGAGATCCTAGCTGGTGGTGTAAAAGAAAAGGTCCTCCTTCCCTTCTCATCTTTCTTGACAGCCCCGAGGAAGGATGAGTTACGTTCACATTGACGGGAGCTAAATACCTTTAAATTTGGTGGGCACCCGAGGGCTGTCCTCCTAGAATAACAGAAAGGAAGTGGAGAACTCACCCTTCTGCCCGTTACTTGGTTCGCCATATGGGGCAGAAGGGAGTGTGCAAAATCTCCGTTCATTCATGGAAATGACGGCATTCTCTGCGGAAAAATTAAATGCGTGTGGAACGATTCGACGACTTCAGACTACCCCTAAAGGCGCTGACAGTAGCATTCCTTGCGTGATCTGGCAGCAAATATTTTAATACATGTTTTCGACAAATGGATTTCAACAAGTCTATTTCCATATTCCAAATTAACTAATGTTTCTTTGGGAATTTTCGGTAGTTAATGACAAAAAATGTCAGTCAATTAAAAGTATGTAGAATTCATCGGCTTTTATTAATATTATAGAAAAGGATAATTCTATCAAAATTAACTTTTCCTCAAAATTAGGAAGTGTCCTTTTTGAAACGAGCCATCTCCTTTTTTTAAAGTACAAATATCTTGTTAATTAAATATGTCCAGTGGAATTTGAAATTTTGGAAGAAATAAATGTCAACTTTTGAGAAATACAGGTCGCTTTCCTTATGAATAGTTTATAAGAACATGCGATGAACATGAGAAATGTGCTGTAAATATAAATAGTCTTAAAATATCTTTTAGTTTAATGAATAAGTTGAATTCATTAGGGTGCTAAAGTTCTTATTTCCCACGTCGAAGATCAGGATTAAATTATTAGCCATGGTTAGATTTAGCGGGCGACAATTCTGTTTGCGCTTGCTCGACCATTGAACACGACCAGGTCAGAGTTAGCATCCCCTTTAGCAGTCCCTTTAGCTGTCCCTTTAGCATTCTCGGCTTCTATAAATTCTCTTTCTTTATATAGGCATCCTGAAATAGCGTACGATTTACTCGTAAATTATTCGGCAACTACTTGGTTTCAATCCACCTTTACGAAAATTATGCATAAGAAAAAAGAGTACTGGGAATACCCATTAAGTCACGTGGAGGAAAAGTGAAGTTTCTTGTTTGAAAAAAATGATCACGAATTGAGACTTGGTATAAACAAGGAGGACGAGGTGAGAAAAAAAGATGTGTCTAGGAAGGCTACATAAATTAATATTATTACCTTTTTCAAGACTAATTGCCTGTTTCTTTTTCCCACTAAAGTACCCACTATTTTAACCAATATTTTTTCAAAAATGTTAGGTAATATTCATTTTAGATATTACTAATGTACCATCTTTACCCGCAAAAAAATTATTGTTTGAGTATTATTCATAGCGGAGGCGGAGATGGAGAGAATTTCAATGGTTGACGAGGAGTGGTGAATGCCTTTGAAGCGTCTGGGAAAATCGGGATGGGCGTTAGCAGTCTTGTTCTATGGCCACTTCCTCGTATTCTCATATGAATCTCGGTTGGGGGAAGAAGTTAGGGGTAGTGAGAGAGAGAGAGAGTGTGTGTGTGTGTGTGTGCGTGTGTTTTTCCGTGTGCGTGAGTGAGTGAGGACTGGAGCTGGATCCCTTAGCATTTCCCGAAGGGATGCTCATTTCGCGTGGGCGAGGGTCGCGTGTATGCCAGCCCCCTCTTTTGTCGGTGGAGACTGTAGGGGGGTTTGAACGCTATAAAAAGACAAGAAATGGCGTCTGCTTTGCCTCAGGACGCCCTGCGGAGATTTAAGATAGTCGCCTGCACATCTCAACCGAGTCGGAGTCCTAGACCATTTTCCGCATACTTCCCTCCCGTCTTGAGGGAGTTGAGGGTCGGACACCATGGCTCGGCGCGTATATACCATTCCCGCCAGGCCCTTACACACCCAAACCTCCTGCGTCCGTCCCTCTAACCCCGCTTACCCCCTCCCCTTTGCCTCAACCCTCGCTCGGTTCCCACGAGAACCCTTGGGGGTGTACTTTTCGGAGGGGACACTGCACAAACCGAGTTAGCTTTGTTTTGTTTTCACCTTGGGGGCTGACTTTTCTAGCTACCGGGTTCCACTCCTTCCTTCCACTCGACTTCCCTAATCGTCTTCGCTTTTTGACAGCCACGCCATAGTTCGCTTTAATGACGCGCCCCTCCTCACTCTCTCGAGGAGTGTCACGCTTCCTCGAAGTTTTATGGCAGTGTTAAAAGTTGTAAGCCAAGGGTTAAGGCTGGCTTTGGTGAGTTAGGAGAGGTCGTACTCGTGTGCTTAAGCTGAATGGTTAGTGATCCCCTACGGGAGACTTTAAGAACTCTACACAGAGTGGTGTCTAACTCGCGTATCTTTTTCGTCCTCTAAATGGATTCAACCCATTTTAGCATGCCCTAAGCATCAGACGTTTACGCATGGTGGAATGTACCCTTTGTAAAAAAAATCTCTTATTTTATGGTAACTCAGGTTTTGTCATAATAAAATCCGAGGTTCGCCGCGATTCCGTCAAAGTGATGATTTTCTCGTGTTAAAATGTTAATTGATCCTAACTGCATTTTAGTGCCTACTCCATTTTGGAGACCTCGCTCAAAATAATGAACCTCGCTTGAATGAAGTCTTTTGTTCTATCAGTATTTCGAAATGGTTAAGCGATCATCTGAAAATTTAGATGGTTAATCTTAACCCGGGTGAAATTTTACTAACGATGTTTCAATCTAAGTAGCAATTTCGTTTTAAACATCTCCCTCTCTCTGAAATTATGTAATAAAACCTTTCCTTTCTTTGAGCCACCATGAAAGAGAAATATTTGACCGGATTTTGTGCAACGGAAGGATTTTTTTGCTTCCGCTTACGCGCTGGCGCTTAAAGTAGAATTTTGTGCTAACATTTTATGCCTCACATGTACCTATTTGTATTTAAAAATCGAAACTATTAAAAGTACATGTTCCATTTTGCTGCCAAGTAAGAGTCATTGTAGAGGGTGACAGAATAGGTATATATTTTCCGGAGGGATTGAGCCTGCTTGTTATGTCTCTGTCAGGGGAGAAGCTTTTCCTGGAAGCGCGACGGACATTCCGAAGCAGGGCCATCCGTGAACTCGAAACTGGAGGCGCGAAGTACTTAGCACTGCCACCGGGTGGCACTGTCAAGACGACCGCCCCTCTTCTCCCGCACACCCTTGGCTGATTTGTGAGACGCTCCTGTCTTTTCCTGTTGCCTGCGTCTCTGCTCCTTCCCCTCTACTTCCTCCTCATTCTCCTATCTCACACTGCTCCTCCGATCCTTACTTTCCGAAGATCTCTCTTCCCGTAAGTGTCCTCTCGCATTTAACGAGCACGGTAAATCCGTTCTGTTACCTCACAAAACAAACGATCTCCAATAAACCTCAGCGGAGTTTCTCTAGTACAATAGCACACAGTCCTTACTTAACTTACAGATTACTAACCTGCTTTCCTAAGGTTAGTCATCGCAAACATATTATTTTAGTCACAGGGTCTTAATCATGGAAAAAACTTGATACATATTGGTTGTGTAGGCTTGCGGAGTTAGTCTAGAGTGCAGTGCACTTGGGAGAATAAATATAGGAGTCGAAGGTTTTACTCAATGTGGACCTTGAGGACGTAGTCTTTGATTTATGCCTACTTCTTCGGTGTCAAACTACGAATCTCCAATGACCGAATAATATCTTTAAAAATATGGTGAAATTTGAAGCCTAAATCGTTCTTTTTCTCATCTTCTTAACCAATTCAAGGTTGCGGCGCGACTTGAAATAGTTAATCCGTCATTTGTGATTTAACAGTTAATTCGCATCCGGGTGGTGCGAAATAAGGTGATCGATTGCAATAGATTTTAATCTGAAATCCATACTCTGAAATTGTTTCATCAGATATTTCAAACTATTATTGTTCCAATAGTATTATTTTGGGCACTGGTTTAGTGCTTAAGTACTTCAATGGTGACCATCACTGAAGTATCATCTCCTATCTGATAATGCTTTCTCATTTAACAGCATTCATTTGGTCATTTTGTGGAAATCGATAACCTATGCATGCCCACGTTACGGCATTCACTGTTAATCTTCTGTGATCACCCGTTCTCTACGTTGCGTAGGAATCGTTCCTGCATCCTCTAGTGGGTTACCCTCGAATTAAGGATTATTCGATTACTTCATGTTGCAAAAGCTTTGACCATGGATGTCAGTTATGAATTTGCGCGTTATATTTTCAACTTCAAGGAAAACTGAGCCATTTAAATATTACAACGGCTTCCATGCTAATTTTTGAAGATCCGTCCATTTTTTAAAGGACAGATGACTGTCGTACATTTAGGAAAACGGACAATAAACACGCAACGTGGAAGTGCACGCGACCCTTTTTGCTCAAAATCCTGACATTTATGACATCACCATCCACGTCATTTAAAGGTCGTAACACTTGGGTGTTTTATTCAATAACAGGATTAGTGTTTCATAACATTTTTATCCATAAAGGCCTTAATTTTTGTATTTGAATTCAGCTCAAGGGATCGTGTCTTAAACTTCCGATGAACTAATTTTTTTTCGCCTGTTTAACCGCGTGACAATGTAAATTTTCATAATTCAGCGTATCTTAAGTTTTAATTATGTTTTCGTTTTTGATTTATGTTCTCATTATAATATTTGTGAAGTTACGATAATCGAAATTTTCTTTTTTATTCAAGGATTAATTTTAATATTAAGTGATGGCAACAGCAAAAAATCTAAAAGCATGTTCAACAACTGAAAAATCAGCTCTAAATATTGTTCATTTTACTGTTGATTACAACTACATCTACATATCTACATGCATATAGTTCCTTGAAAACCGTCGCAAGGGCATGTGGCGGGGGTTGTTAATTCACCACACGTAAAAGAGAATAAAACCACATGCAAAATTATCATACATTCAAATCTACATCCACAAAGGCGTATATATTCATGCAAAAACATTCTCAGCCCACACGCATGCAAATACGTATACCATCAACCAACGCACGCATTCACATGCAATTAAAAATTTAGTAAAAATCCATCCACATCCAATCCAATCTAACTCTAGGCAGTTTTTCTCATAAGATTTCTTCTCTTTCTATATTCGTCATTCACTGACCGTGAGATGAAAAATTAGTATCCTTTTGGAATTTAATGCTGTTGTTTCATTATTTACGCCTGCTCTTCTCTGTTAAATGTGTACCTACTGCATTTATAGATTAAATAACTAAAGTGGCCTTGCAGCGATGTTAAAGGTAATACATGCTCTATTATAACATAATCCCGTTTCTTAGTCTACAATTCTCTTTGAACATAACCTAGGGATCGACTTTTGGATCTTATAAGACAAGAGACAATGCTTTAAGAACTTGCAATTGGTATAAATTCATCTATTTTCATGATTTCTAGTGACTTAAATGTCATGCATTTTCGATGGTTTGTTTACCACTGTGGAGAAAACTCAAAAGTTTAACAAGAGCGCACAGTGTTCTCACACAAGTTGTTTCTATGTAAATAGCGGAAAAATCGTAATACATGTATATAAAGAGAGCTATTACATTTGTGTTTTAAATAGAGCTAATATTTTTATTTGGTGCATTCAAATACACTTACCAACTGCCTATAGTCACAGCATTGTAATGAAAATATATATATATTAAGTTAATTTATAGCAGTTTACATATTATGACGTTTCTCTTATTGGCAAATAGGGTGTATACAGCGTACCTGTAGTTTCAATTTGTCTCAATGATAACACTTTAAAAGTAATTTTACGATACATTTATTTGATCAGAGCGTGCTTCTCAATGCAAACCACCTCATTTTTTATTATTTTACTTTGTAAGGTAGAATTCGCTTCCTTCGCCAAATTTTTAGACTATAATTCTAGTTCTTGCTGAAATTTAAATCATGGCTCTCCAGTTAAGAAAGTGTAAATACCTTTTATCGTAATAATTTATCGTTATCATGGCGATTTGATGACACCAATGGGGCTTCTGCGGGTGGCTGCGGATGTAAAATGTTTTGTCTCGATGTTGTGCTCGTGTTGAAGGATGAATCTGCACGAGCATAGTATTCTCGCTTTCTTCTTATCCGCTCCTGAAAAGTTCAATTCGCTGCGAGATAAACGATGAGACCATGCCTGAATCATTCACGGAAACCACCTTTACAAACAAGTTTGTTATAATTTTTGGTCATCTTGTTTAGTATTTTTATGCGGTCTGTGATGTTGTTTTGATAGTCCGCTTTTGGAATGAATATATTCATTGAAATGTTTCAGGATAACTTGGAGAGGGCTGCGTTGAATGCGAAATGCGTATGTTACGCTCGACGAGGTGCACGCGTGAATCCACGATCCCCGCCTTCTTTCGCCTCCACCTACCAGCACATCTCCGTATTTTCCCACCGTCCATTCGTTCACTCGCGCGCCCCCGTATCCCGCTGTCCTTCCTCCCTCTGCCTTTTTTCTCCGCTCCGTCTCCACCCACTCACCCCTCTGACGCAAGGAGCTTCCTCCTCTCGCACCCAGAACCCCCTCCGCTCACTCCCCCTTCGCCGCCCGCTCGCCACTTCCGCCTCGTCTTCCACCCCATCACTCTTCCCTCCGAAGCCCCCCCTCCGTCTCTCCCCGATCCTCCTGTCCCCGCCTACCTCTTCCCCCCCACATCCGCGTCCCTCATCTCTCTCTCTCTCTCTCTTCTCCTCCTTCCTGAGCACTCTCCGTCCCACGCCCATAAGGTGTCACTCGTCAGCACCGAGGCAGGAAACGCCAAACGAGAATCGGTTTCCGCGAAAGCATTAACACAGCCGATTCCCGAAAAAGAGTTGAGAGGGATTTCCAAGGGAGAGGTCGGTTGGAGGAGCCCTCTCGCGAAAAACGGTTTCCCACGGTGGACGCGTCGCTCAAGTGGGAACATGATTAATGATCCCCGCTCAGTCTCCTTGTTTTCCTTCCCGTCCCATGTCAACCCCTGCGGGCTGGTGGACACTCGCATAATTTTCATTTATGTGACTCCATTATTCAAGAGTCATATTTAAGGTATGGCGTTGAGTAATGAAACGTTGAGAATGTTTGTCGAAGCATTTGCGTGATGTAAAAGTGGGAGAACCCGCGAGCTCAATTTTTTCCGCCCAGTGAGGAAGCGAGGAAACATGTCCAAAATTAAATCAATTGGCGAGGTTCAGGTCAGAAAGTCACAGCGAGGCCAATCGAGACTCGAGCGTATTTCTCTTTTGAGAGTTTTACCATTAGCGTTTTAAAAGATTTCTACTTCGTCATGATAGTCTTTCATTAACGAAAGGAATTTTTTGAAGCACTCCCTTTGCATCTATAATTGCAATCTACGATATTTCTTTAGTTAAAAGAGTGGCATAATAAATAAAGCATCTTTCAAAGACGTGAACACCACATTGTGCACATTTTATGCACTTTAAGATAATTCATGTCCAATATATAATTCGTATTCCATATTTTCTTGTGATACAATCATTGCAAACTTTGGACTTCCGTTCGTGGCATCGTTGTCTAAGCATTCCTTAATCGCGGTGCCTGGATTTCGGATGACAGCTATATATATATATATATATATATATATATATATATATATATATATGTGCTACTCTTCGGGGATACTAATCTCACTAAAGGGAGCTATTCCACTCTCCTGCGGTATATCAAGAAACCGAGTCACGATCGACGGTATACACTCTCATACTACGGAGAAAGGGAAGCGTTCTCATGGTGCCGTTCAGCGGAACTCCTTTGTCCCGAAAATATACGGGGAAGGGAACTGGAATAGAAGGGAGTAGAGAGTATAGGTAGATGATGGACGTAATAATGTGGATAATAATGTTAAGTGGAGCGCGCTTAAATACGGTAGCGCTGTTTTTATATGTCTTTAAATTTTCTTCAAATGCTGTGTTATAAGAGACGGATTCTCGCTACTTGGTTAAGCATTCTTAACATGCGTATAATTTTATGCTCTTTTGCAATTTAATTTAATTTCAAAACAATTAAAATTATATTTGACCAATAAATAACGCGTCAATCTCGTAAATCTTGGTTATGGCTGAAAAAAATATATGTAGGTCATATTTCCTCCAATTTTCATGAACTTTATTTAAAGAGTGTCTCCCTAATTTTTACTTCCTGCTAGCGCATCATTAATATTTACTAGCCTATATGAATGAGCGATTTGCCTATGTTTAAAATTCATGCATGGCTCTCCCGGTTTATAGATATTGGTTTTCTTTATCAGTAACCATTCAAATGTTGTTCATTTATTTACTATTAAATACTATCTAATAGTGATTTAATATTATTTTGGCCATCTTCGAAATTAATGCAATATTTATCCCACCCTATGTTTCAATTAGAGTAGTTGCTCGACTTTAGTTTTAATTTTCGAGTATTCCATGCATTATCGTATCTAACAATTTCTAATATTTTCTTCCAATTCTATCACTATTTTGCCTTCGATTTCTTCACCCTCCAACATCTTTTAGTATTTCCCTCAACGATGCCCGTTACACTGTTTCATACAATTTTGTAAGAGTAGGACTATTTTGATTGCTCTCCTTGTTTGTATCAGATATTACATTAAGTAAGCCTGATCGATAGCTCAACTAACACGAGCAGTTTTTCAAGTTTTCTTCTAAAGTTAACATTTTGCATGTTACCCTAGTTCTTACTGTACTTCTAGCGAGCAACAATTTAACTCGTTCAATTAATTGTCGAAATAAAAAAAACGTGTGATGTGTAAGATTTTTAATGCACTATCGAATGTTTCTTAGAAACTTCCTCGAAATGTAAATTTCTGTGAGGCGGAGGAAACTGAAAATAAAAACTGATTTGTACTCCGAAACTATCCCTGTTTCCCTCAATGTAAAAGTGCACGAATATCTTTTTGTAATAAATCGGGTAACGCAGACATTCCATTCTACCAAGCCAGTATGCCAGGTTCGGAAGGGTAAGATGGTATATTGGGCATGCTAATATTTAATATCTACAGCAACATCGGAGAGGGAGAGCGAAACGGGGAAGTGGAAGCGATTTGAACTATTTAAATGGAACTCAGGTTGGTTTTTGACGAACTCAGGGGCTTCGTTTGTTATCACGAAGAACTTAGTTTGTTTTCCTGAAGAACTTAATTTGTTTCCCCCTAGGTCTATTTTATATCCCCTATTCGGAGTATTTTGTTAAAAGATCACTCAGCATGTCGAGGTAAAGAGGAAAAACGGTGTAATTCATGTAAAGGAATTGTCGATGTCTACCATTCGTTCGCGTCGATATCTAGTTCCCGTTGCGATCCCAACCGGCGCCCCGGACCTCACCCTCCTCGCCCCCAAATCTCTCTTCGCCAACTCGCCATCCCTCCCCCTCGCCACTCCCCTTTGCGAGGGAGAAAAAAGGGGAAGGATTACTCTCCACTCCACTTTCTAGATTTCTCCGTCACACCGGCCGTGTGCATGTCTGCCTCACTCACTTTAATCACGTCCCCTTCGAAGGATGGCGGGGGAGGAGGGTGAGGGACATGGCCGGATGCTTGAGAGGAGGCGGCGGGAGGGGTTGTGAGGGTTTTGTCGTTCGCCGTCGTCAGGAGGCGGGGGCGGGTGTCTCCCGTAAGGACGGAGGGAGCTCCGCGGAGGAGGGAAGGAAGAGAAGAGGCGAGGGGGCGAAAACCCGCCAACCCGACTCTCTCTCCCTCTCTACGTCTCGTTCACCCGCCTCTCTTCCCCCCTCTTCCTCTCACTGTCCACCGGGCTCCCCACCTCCCCTTCCTCCCCTCCCACCCGCTCAGCGCGCTGCCGGACACAGCTCGAGGCGTGTAATATCCGAGAGAGCCCTGTAAAGCACGCAGAAACAAAATGGAGATGGGAAAAACTGCTTGGGGGAGGGGGAGAGAGTGAGGGAGTGCGGAGTTAGTTGATTCGGGGTTGGGGTTGAGTGGAAGACGGGGGAGTTTTGAGAGGGGATTGGTGGTGAAGGGTGGGTGTGTGCGGAGGAAGTAAGTACGTCACTCAAGGTGGACAGGGGGGGGCGACGTGGAGAGAAGTCGGGGAGGGGCAGAGAAGGAAGGGCAGACGTAGGGTAGGTGGAATGGGAGACAGACGTAAGGGAGAAAGAATGAAAAATGACTCCTGGAGAAGTTATTACAGGTATGGAATGCACGGGAAGTTTTTCGCTTACCCTTCCCTCCCCGCCCCTTCTTTTCTGCCAGTCCGCCGCCCCCCCCTTGTCTCCCGCCCACCTTTTGCACCCAGGGGTGTGTCGCCACCCCGGGTGTCGTCATCGCGTTCTATCCCTCTGGGGCGCCACCCAAATTGGCGCCACAGGTGACTGATTAGCGGATTAATGTCGGGGAGTCTTTCATGTCGTAGCGAAGATAAACACCTTTGAGGACCTTTGCTCATTAACGCCTCGTCTATATCTCTTTCGAGCATGCGAAGGTTACGTTTGATAGTTCTTCGCTGGCAATTTCTCTTGGACATTCAATGCCGGCTTCAAAAGCTACTAGAAATAAAGTAATCTGTTTGGAATTAAATTTGGAATTTTGAAATTTAATTACAGTCGAGGAAATGCTACAAATGCTGTTTATTCCCATAATAAGTGCGACATTTTTCGAATGTTTTTTTATAATTATTGGACCTTCCTATCCAGAAAAAGAATATCCCCAAATGACCATTGCCATATGTGATCAATGTAATTGAATTAGTCTTGATCATATATATATTAATTCTGTGCCAAATTTGAAACCACAATGGAATAGTCTTCGTTTGTGTGGATTGGGTTTTCAAGTGAAGTGAGTTTCAGTAAGAGTACCGTAATCCTGAGAATCTTTTCTGAGAGTGAGAAAGCTTCTTTCTCATAATTATTTAATTATCTCAGTCCGATTCCTTTTATCCCGTATTCCGTAATTAATTCAATTTGAATTAATTGGAGTAATTTCGCTTTGTGTACTCGTAGCCCTTCTATCACAAACGGTTGTTAATGCGAAACATTCCACCACTAAGATAAGTATTGATTTGAGTAAGGTAAATTTTTGTGTTTACGTAAACTACTTAAGGTGAAAATAATTTATATTAATTTATATTACGTTAAATTCCTTAAAACACGACAAATATGATCCTCATTAATAGTTACATCGTCGAATTTGATCGCATATTCCTTTCATTCTTCAGTTATATTAAAACTACCATAAAATCAACCGTAAGCGCTGTTTAGCGTCACTGCTATAACTATTGATTTTATCTGTTGTTGGAAACACCACGGTTAAAATTTACAAGAAAATAATGTTGCCAAATAATATACTTGATGTCATCGTATAGATTCTATGATGTTTTTCATCCCGTATCGCATCGCTTCAGTATTGGCGTTACGTCATTTGAATTCTTCCTTCCCCAAGCTACCGTGACCAAAATTGCTATATTTAATCCTTTAAAGATTCTACGAAGTCCTTTCCTACGACAGGTGAGACGAGGAAAGTGACTTCACCGGAAAATCGCGATTGCCTACCGGAGAGTTCATGGTGCTCTCTTTAAAAAGCAGGGTTTCCGGAACATCTATGTGCTTTCAGTAACCTCAATTTTAGAATTTTATAGCCTTAATTCAACCCTGATTTCTATTAGATTGTGCCTTAATTGTTGCAGTCGTATACACTGCCAGGACGTTTCCTCTTCCTTTCCTCCAGCTCTCCACCACGCAATCTATTCTCCTCTGATAACCCTTAAAAAAGGTGGAATTCATACCTGAACTGAGTATTATCATGGCTATAAGGAGGGCCGTTGAAACTTGAAAAATACTCGGGTTTGTATGTTCTTCCAGCAGGAGTGCTGTTTCGGTAGAAAGGGAAGTTTCGTAATTGTGGCAATATTTTAGTCTAATGGGACTTGGAAAATCAAGGTCAATTAGTGTAAATCAAATAGATTAATACCACACACAAGTCGCAGACTTGCAAATCAACATGTGGATCGCTCCATCGTGCCATCATCGAGGTCTTAATCTTACTTCATTTTCCGCTCATTAAAATTCTTTCTGCGATCCCCAGCAACAGCCGAATTTCGTTTGGGCGAGGCACATCGGCTCGGAGTTAGTAAGTTACCCCATTCACCGTAATTTCGCTTTTCCTTCTGCGGAGATGCCCGACCCGGGACCCAGCCCCAGGAAAAGAAGGAAGCCGAAGGAGGAAAAAAAGGTCCGGTCCGAAAGGACGACGAGGGCCAACTTTTGGTCCTTCGTCCTCAATCCCCACGGCCTCCTCCCATTCCGCCCACTCCAAACCCTTTAGCCTCTTCTTCTTTCGCCTTTCCACCACGCTCCCACCTCTCCGGCCTCCCCTCCTTCCCGCCCCCACCCCTCCGCCACTAGCAGATGACCCCCATCGCGTCATCGGCCGACACGCAAGCGTGGCCTCACGCACGGTCACGAGCGCGCAGGGAAGTCACGGGTGGACACAATCATGAGATTAAATAAAGGGGGAGGACGACCCGTCGGGCGACGGTGAGGGGGGTCGCGGTTGGGGTTTTTGGGGGGGGAGGGAGATGGGCGGGAGAAAGGGGTGAGCGCTGAGAAGGGGGGGGGATGGAGAGGGGAGGATTGCGGGGTGGAAAAGAAAACGAGCCGGGAAATGATTGCGCGTCGAAGGGGCAGCCTTAATCATCCAAGTCCGAATAGATTCTTCAATACACTTATACACAAGGTGAACTATGCCGCCACATCGAGGTTCGGCATGATTAAATTTAGATCCGTGTCTCTCGCTCATGACCAAACGGTGAAGCATATGACTCCCTCCTTCTCTCTTTCCCCGTTCCATTTTTTCGGAAATTCGCCCGCAATTACCTAATGACCCTCGTATTTCTTCGAAACGTAAGTGCTGCGACTTACTCATATGCTTTGTCCCTCCAAAGGTGGTTCCGGGAGTGTGGCCGTAAAACGGCTGGTTATTTTTTTAGAAAATTGGCTCTCCAAGTGTCCTCATGCTATACGCAAATCCTAAACTATTTCTTTCGTCACTTGATGTCGTAAAACAAGGAAATCGATTTCCTTTGCCTTGTGATATGCGTACGTGATAATCGCGAAATTCGCAGTAGAATCAATCATGAACTCACTAATGAAACCTCAAATTATTTTTTTAAATAACCTTTGGATCCAACCGATGTTCTCTTTTATGCAATAGAATGATCCGTTTGTTTAAGAAGGGTTTCTGAAGTATAGTTATTACTCCGATATCTCTGATTTTGTTTATAAGCTTATAACACGCAAAATAATAAATCATTTTCATGTCATATCGTTCTTCGAAAAGTATTCCTTCTAGTTCTATGGATATTATACTAGTCACCAGTACACGGTTTAAAAAAAATAATTTGAAATTGGGCCTCATTTTTACTGTCGTAGGTATCAGTTTATAGGATTAAATAAATGCTAATATTAATATTTAATTTAAATTAACTTAACTTAATATTAAATAAAAAAGACTTAAATGTATCTACTTGAAGGTAAGAAACAGGCCTCGTTCCTTACGAGAACTAAGTACGAATACATTTGTGGCTCCTCAGGTCTTATCTGATAGGAAACGCTTTCCTTCATCACTTCATAGTTTTTATTCTCTGCTTTTCGTTCCCTTTTCCTTCCATGTCTTCTCTTAGTTACCAAAATCCCTCTCCTTTATTCTCAGAGTGTCCGATGTCGTCCCCAGAGAGCCCTTGCCAAGACACGGAAATGCTCTCGTTTTCCTTCGTGCCCGTTCAAAAACGCAGGTGATGGATCGAAAGACGGAAGAGATGATGAGAGCTCATAAAAAAAAGGACGGAAATGATGGGAATAGCCTAATTATAATGAATCAGAATATGGAGATGGAAGAATGAGTTGTGGGAGGAACAAGTAGAAAACAGTTGAAAATTTCGATAGTGTTGGACTTGCAAAAGACATGTTTAAGGAGTGGAGAGAGAGGGAGCGAGTGAGTGATGTGGAATTGAGCGAGTGGAACAAACTTCTCAGCAATTTTGTTGAAGAAATGCTTTGATGCCTAACCTAAGCCATATCATTGCACAGAGTATTTGAAATTATAAGCATTCGATTTTGTCAATTTATACCACAGCCTATCGGTTAGCCGATAAATGTAGAATTCATCGGGTTTGGCATCAGGATGATTTATTGGATTGCTTCAAATATACTATAGTGATTCACAAAACTGCATTAATACCTGATACGATTGAATTACTACCTCACATGTTACTTAAGACTTGAATTCAGAGCATAAAACTTAGAAGGATAAAGGTTAAACAAAATGGATTTGTAAGATTGCTCCTAACTAGTTTCCTCTAATCATTTGACTTTATTTTCTTAACTTACTAAAGAAATATACATATCATTCATGCTAAATTTGGAGTCTTAAAAAATTTTCAATTTCGTATGTCTCACTGCAACCCATTTCCTCCCTAATATAGATTATGAATTTTTCATTGGATTTTAATTCTATAAATGCATTAAATATGTTTAGCTAATTACTAAGGAATATGATAAAATCACATTTTTGTATCCAAATCATATGTATTGTTTGTCATCCTAGCCTATTGTAAATGAGAAAATTATAAAAACATCCCTGGGAACTAAGTCTAGGGATAATGCGTAGGCAATAAACGGATTACTAAATCAAGTGGATAATTTCCTCTCCCCGAAAGATATTTTACTTTTGGATAGATTGGTAGCCATATGCCCCCGTCAATCTACCGAAAATGACTTTGTAGAACCCCCTCAATCCCCATCCCCGTACAAGAGGAAAGGCATGGATAGTCACGCCGTGTTGCCGTCTGGAGGGTGAACACCCGGATTCAGGGGAGAGGATTACTTATTCCCACTTCGACAATCACTTCATATGTCCCTTGCGTACGTTAATGTCTCTTGGGGGAGACAACTACTCAGTTTCTACCGTTAACGGTGATCGGAGATAAACCCTCGGATTTTGCCTAAAAAAAAGAGTTAAAGTAAATGGTTCATGGTCCAAATGAATCGCACGCATGTAAAGAAGTGATTCTGAAAGTTGAGTGAAAGAATATCTTGGGCATAAATGCCATAGTTTTTCAACGAATCGTTGTAAGTCTTAAACAATCTCATTTTGGCTTTAGTTTTTTTCAAAAGTTTTTAAAGGGACTATTTCTCAGCTCTATACTTTCTATTTAAAATAAAATTATACTTCACTCTTTATCCCCAATGACATACTGTTACTTTTTGAGTTAAACACAATCTGAAAAGCTATTCGTAATTGCTTCTCTTTTGCAAAGGAAATTCGGAGTGTTTCGAAACACTCGCTGGGTATTCTGTAGTTTATTCATAATGTCTGCATATTTTTGTGAATCCCCGAATTTTGCCTTGAAAATCAGGTATAACCAGCCAATTTTGAACATACATCCGGTTGTCTGTGTTATCGCTAGATTTAATTCAAACCCCGGAAATACTCGGAAAGAGTGGATGACGCGTATTTGTATATCACCAAGGAATTGGTACACGCAACGATCCAAGAATTATGCATGGAAATTTATTCTGATAGGAAAAAAATTTAGACCAAACAAGTAAGTACATGGGTGAGCAGACGCAATTAAGGCGAAGTTTTCAGAACCCTAGAGTTGAAAGTCTGCGAACAAATAGTATATTTTCTCTAATCTCATTTTTTTAATTTTACTTTGTTTTTGGGAAATACAAGGTTTCAGTAATGGCATGAAAAGTAGCATTTGGCTAAAAATTATTTCTCAAACGTATTCCATTATCCTCTGCAATCAAATACTTTCTGTGATAAAATTTATTTCAATTATATTTTTACAACCATCTCCCGATACTCCCTCTGTTATTTTTTTCGTTTGTTTCAAACACGGTAGAGTTTTAAATTTTTCTTTCCTGATAGCTAATCCTTCAAACTAGATTTTTCTGTTATTTACGCATTTTTAAAAATTTATATTCCCTCCTCTTATCTGTAACATTGAAGAGTGTTTATAATAATGTGTAAGTAGTTTGATGCTTAAAAGTCAAGATCATCAAAAATTTTTGAGAACTTATACTGCTTCCATAAGGCATTTTCCCGTTGAGGTTCTCTTTGTTCGTCGGTGAACCTAAAAGTAGTATTTCATTGGCCTACCTTTGGCTTCTTGATGTGGTATAGGTAGGGATGATCCTTCAGGAGATTTTTGATTGGTCAGACCTCTTTAAATTGACATCACAACTGTTTGCAGACCCTCATTCTGAAATATGACTACTTAGTTGAGACCCTATTGTGTTTCTATCAATTAAGTCTTCTATAGACCAACGCTTATTACCCTCAGATTAAGGAACTTATAATTCCCTCAAATTAACGCACATTTTTCCAAAGTATGGATTTAAAATCTCAAACAACAAGTTAGGTATTGCACAGAAACCCTATATGAAACGCCAAAGTTTCCATAATTCACTTCATCTACTATTTTTCGTCTCGCAAGCCGTTTCGTGAGGTAAGTTAGGACTGTAGTTGGTGCAACCGAAGAAGTTCAGCCGCTGGACAAGAGAGACCTTGGACGTTTCAACGGCGAGTGTTCTCCCATCCAAAAAACCTAACGTTCTTTATCTCCCCCGAGAACTTTTATTCTCGTTCTCTCCTTTTCATTCTCCCCCATCTCCGTGAACATAACGTACGCACTCATATACCTTAGTCCCCACCCCTCTCCCATCTCGCCCGCTCGCCCTCAACCGTTCCCTGTGAAAAAAAACCCTCCGTCCCTTTCATCCCTCACTGCCTCCCTCTTTCGAGACTCCCCTCCTCCTACACACTCCCTGCAACACCCCTTCCAACTTTTAAGCGCAAAAGTGGATCCGCGTGCAGCGAGAGAGTGGCGGTGCGGGGAGGCGGGCGTTTTTTGGAGAGTGGGGCGGTTGGGAGGGGTAGACCGGGGCGACCAAAGGACCGCGGGGGAGGCGGGGGAGGCGGGGGGGCCGCGTGTGTTGGCGCGGAAGAGGAGGAGACGTCGGTGGGGGGGGGAGTGGGAGTGGTAGAGGGAGGAAGGCAAGGGGCAAGGAAACAGAGGGAGAAGAGGGCCTATTTGTTTCGTTCAAGTCCCTCCCATTAGCATTAGCGCGGAGAGGGTTGTCTACACGCATTACCTCAACAGCTTCCGGAGGTGTGCGTGTCAGGAAGGAGGGGATGGGGCCCGAGAGGAGGGGGAGAGGGTGGGACGCCGCGTTGAGGGTACGGAGGTCGGGGTTGGGACGAGGAGGAGGGGCGCGGGGCGTGGAGGGTTTCGCCGTGAGAGGAGGGAGTGGATGTGAGGGTTCAGGGGAGTGGTGAAGAGAGGGGAGTTTCAGGAGAGCCCCCCCTCCGTTTCTCCACGCCTGCTATCATCCATCCACCGATTACCCTCACTTCCCCTCTCTCTCCTCCTCCCACCCTCGCATCCTCCCGCTCCCTCTGGCTCTCTCGCCACTCCCCCTCCCACCCAAGTTCGGCTGGTAAAAGTGAGATACTGGAGAAAACACGTTGGCTGGAATGAAACGCTTATAACCTTAAAGCGTTTAAAACTCAAAACAGCGTCGGAAGCGTTCGTTCTGTGAATGCCGCGCGGGGAACACGGTCGCGATCTCAAAATTTCTCTTCCGTATTACTGCTCGATTTGTCTTTCAGGCCCGCCATGAGTATTATTCTCAAGATATAATTTACTTTATTCCGCCAAGAGAAGGGTTAGGAAATAAGAACGTTTCTGGGTACGCGCTGGAAAAACTTGTAATACTTTTTTATATTGGCCAAAAAATCGAAAATTGAGAGCATAAGGATTAACTATACGGTCACGATTATTTCATTTTTATTTTCCACCCACAATACTGCAGATTTTCTCTCGTTAAAATTCGTTTTCGCTATCAGCACGATCTGAAGGAGATATTTTCGTTTTCATTTGCGCTAATATTTTATTAAGTATATGACCCGGTTTTAATAAAACATTGCCTTCATTAGGCTCGTCAGATATAATTGTTTGTTTCATGTTTACAAATAAATGTCGTAAGTGAGTTTCATTGTATTTATATTATAGGGCGGAATGCAACTTCCCAATTCTTTTTATCAATATCTCTCCAAACAAGTTAAATACACGTTATTTTTTGAGCAAGAGGAAAGAGTAAGAGAAGCCGAAAGGGGAGGTCCGTTGGACGGATGTTATTGAAGGGAAGTGGGCGAGGAAATAGCCGAAAGAAGGATTCCCTTGCGAAATATGGGAAACGAAATGGAAAAGGGAAACCGGTAAAAAAAAATGAACGAATATTCCTCGGAAATTGAAGATGGGTGAATAATGAAGAGGAATCGGGAAGTGACGACATAAGGAAACGGAAGTCAGATTATTGGGTTCATGATGTGGTATTCTCGCAGCGTTGACAATAGTAAAGCAAGGGATGTTTTATCCTGGAATGAATATTGTGATGCCATACCGACTGATACTTGTACTAGTATGTTAATGAAGCACTTTAGATTTGATGGATGCTGTGCCAAATTAAAAGTGTTTTTCTTCATACCCTTTTGTCAGCAGTAAATTCTGAAATAGAGGAAGACGTAGAAAAAAACCTATCTGGAAGCTTATACCAAGTAGGTTTCCTTGGTTGCGTATTATTTTGGAATCTCCGAAGTTCTGGACTGCGTCTTTGAACATTTACCTCGTATTCCTTGAAAAGTTTCACATTTCAATATGTTTTTGAAGACAAGACTCGTAAAAACTCTGATATGGAGCGTAGCTATGTACGGCGCGGAAACGTGGTCGCTGAAGCAGGAGGATAGACGTAGATTGGAGGCTTTTGAAATGTGGGTGTGGAGAAGAATGGAGAAGGTGAAATGGACCGAAAGGAAAACAAATGAGGAAGTACTAGAAATGGTGGGGGAGGAGAGGGGTTTGTTGAGAGAAATCCTATGGAGGCAGGAAAAATGGATGAAAGGCGTATTGAACGGTGGTGGAATGTTGAAGAGGGTAATAGAGGGGAGAATGTTGGGCAAGCGAGGTAAGGGCAGGAACATGATAGGGATGTTGGACGGGATTAAGGGAGGAAAGAAGTACACCGAGATGAAGAGGGACCTGATATAAATTAGTTTGCTAGGTGGGGAGTCACAAAATGTTTATTTGATAGTTGTGTCCATCCAAAAACCTACCTTAAACGGTAGATTACCTAATAATAATGTTTTTGAAGTTAAATAAAATTGTCTCAAACAAAATATCCGCAATAATGTCTTGAAATTGCTAAAAATATATTTTTTTGTCTTCCGATCTTGTGAATTATAATAATATATTTCGTCAAAATATGTAAAAAATATTTTTGAATGAATATGTGTTCGCCATTTGGCAGGTTTTCGTTATAGATATATATATATATATATATATATATATATATATATATATATATATATATATATATATATATATACATATACATATATTCGTTTGCGGTAGTCCAGGGGTAGAGCGTTAGACTACTGACCGGAGGGCCGGGGTTCCGATCCCGAGCAACCCTCTCAGGCGTGTGAAATTCACACATCTGGGTAGGAGAGCCAATTTTTTATTCTCTGTGCCGATTACGATTTTTCAGGAAGATCTAGCACCCGAAAAATTACATAGCTTCGGTGGAGTTTCAAGCGCTCAGAGAGGGTTGCTCTGGAATTGAACCCGGGCCTTCTGGTCAGTAGACCAACGATCTATCCTTGGACTACCGCGACTCATAAATATATTTTTATGTGTTTACATTCTGTAAATATACATACATTTTTATTTATATATATATATGTATATATATATATAAATATATATAAATAATATATATATAAATTAATAATATATATAATAATATTTATAATAATATTAATAATATAATAATAATATATATATATTATATATATATATATATATAACCTGGTTATATATATATATATATATATATATATATATAACCTGAAATCCTGCGAAATACTTTCTTATTCGGTTACAAGTAAACTAATCTATTTCGGTGGTGAAATGTTGCGTTAGTTGTTTTTTTGTGTTATTAAACACGTGTATAATTCCAATTTTTATTTGTTCACCATCACCCTGGTGCGTGCGTGCTCTACTCACCGTGTTATCCATCATGTTTACTGAAGTTTTTATTTAAACTCAAGCGTTCGATAATGCCCACCATTGAAGTGTCCCTTAATTTCGGACCACTCACTAAATTGATCTTAGCTGTGTTCGTGCGTCGTACTTTAAGTACGACCAGAAGCGTGGCGCCTCAGAGGCGTCAGGCAAATGAGGCGATCGTATGGTGCAAAGAAGGTTGATGGACGAGGAGACGGGGAAAATACAGCGCGAAAAGGGAACTGTGGGACCCGTCTCTCGCGGATTCCATCGTGTGATTCATAGGCGTGACTTGCGTCGTCGTGAAGGTGGCTGTGAAGTCAGGGGATGCCGGCCAAAGTGCTCCCCTCACACGGCTAAGCGAGAAAACGGCGAGGCAAGGGGCGCCCGGGGAGAGCCTTAAGTGAATCGCCGCGAAAAGGGCGCCGCTAAACTAAATTGCGCAGACATTTATTAAAGAGCGAGGGAAGATTTTTTTCGGGGGGATGTGAGGAGAGATGGGTGGGAGTTCACCCACCTACGCCACTGACGACGCCTCCAGCGTCACCGCTCAAAAATTCCCCACCTTCCTGCTTCTCCTCGTCTCGCTCCCTCCCCTCCCCACTCCCCCCCGACCCACGCCTCTACTTTACATCCCCACACCCCGACTCTCCTGGAACTCCTACCCCGCCCCTCTTTCCCTTTCGGCCCCACAGCGGAGTGGTGGCGAAAGGGAAAGATTTTCCGCGGGAACAAGCGCAGGTTTTAATGCGACACGCGTATCATTTAGAGACCCTCTGGCGACGAATATTACAAGTGCATAGGCTCAGTCGTCTCCTGAGAGCGTGTTACTTGTTATGGAACAAGGATATCAGTTTAAGAATAGATGCCATCAAAAACGGATGAATTATTTTGCTGCAAGGAAAATGTGGTACGATAATTGGCGACTTATTCTCTCCCTCGCTATATTAGATGAGCAACAGTTATGTTATTGAACTACAAGTAAAGATTAGGAATCGGTGTAATCTTGTAGAATCCCATTTCATTTTATAATGTGTCATATTCCATCAGTTTTTAATCAGGTTAGGGACGAGGTATTCCGGTGGGTAGAACACAGGACTACTGGGTCCAGGTTTGATATCCAGGGGCTCCTCTGGGTACCCTCAGATTTACCCAATATGTGTGATTTTTCGGATACCAGATGTTTCTGGGAAACCACAGACGGTACTGGGAGAGGAACTGGTCCTCCTACCCTGATATGTTAATTTCGCACGCCGTTGGACTTTGTGTGAGTATTGTGTGAGCTCTATCCTAACCTATCGAGCCGGCCTTCGGGTTGATGACCGTGGTTGATTGATTGGTTAATCAGGTTAAAGGACTCATTTATCATTGCGATAGAGTTACTAAAATACGTGCTTTATCATTGATGTCTTATGTTCATGCGGTGTAATCTATAACGGATACTTGGTTTTCCGATAAATTTCTCTTTATTGATGTGGTAATCTGTTGATTAATTATTCATTAAATATCCTATGGATACTGCATGCATTTGCGTTAAAAGATTTTATTAAAATGGCAATCATTGAGGCTAAAATTCATGCCACTGAGTTAATTCAAAGAGTATCTATAGCTACCGTGCATAGAGTGTCCCTATAATTTTGTATTTCCTATATGTCAATAAAACAGTTATTTATCATTCAAATCTCTTTCTTGGCATTTTCATCCTCCTTAAATCTTGTTGAAGGATTAATTTTTCAGTTGCACCCTTGGTAATTTGCGTAGCCTGCCTTGATTGACCTAATTTAAAATTTCGCCGTCGTGATATTTTATTCATAAGCTGGGACGTTATTCTGTAACAGAACAAGATAATATAAAGCTGGAATGATTCCGCTAGGCGTATAAATGCTGGAGTGTGATATAGGCATTTAAACAGAGAAAAATATGAGTACTTCAGGCATGTTGCGACATGTTTTCTGTTACCACGAAGGCAAGTTGCGGAGGAAAAATTATACCCTAACCAAGTTTACAAAGGGCACCACTAACTCTTAAAACAAGCGGTGAACAGCAATCCTTGCTTATAAACACGTTCTTTTCAAAGATACTGCTGAATTGTGTGAGATAGGCGAATCTTGTTCAAAACTGGATTTGATTTGAGGATTTCGGGAGGTATTTAAAGTTAACAGGAAAGCTAGTGGCATATCTAAGCCGGAAACGTAAATACGGTACAAAAAGAATTCTGTGACTAGTATAAGTGGAACCTTTTACTCTTTAGTTTAACATTTTATTTGACTTAAAATCTTGACTTATATTATTCCATTCAATGATATTTGTAGTAACTAAAAATTCACGGATGGATGGATCTGATAGTTCTGAAGACGCGCCTCGGAAAAGATAAAAACAGTTGTGGTTTTTTCTTTGCGAGTTGTATGCCGCGTTAAAATGAAAAAAAATCCAGTGCTGTTTGTTTCTTAGCAACTCCATGACTATATGTGAGTTAATTTTAAATCAAGTTCCTATCTAGATAATGGGAAATGAGATGTGATGGAAGAAGATTTGGTAAGTCATTTGGTAATGCTGTCATGTAGGCGTCTGCTTCATACTTAGCGAAGTCATTCTGCCTTTGGATATCTTTATTATTTTGTGGTTTGAATTTTACCCTTTTCAAAACATCTTCTAGCGCTTAGATTAAGGTACGTTGTCAGTCACATGCATCAACTCACAACAAGACTCATTACTTCGGTAGCAGTACTTACTCATAAATTCGGTGGTCTAGTCAGTTGGAATATGTATTTTATCTTCCTTCAATCTTTTCATCTACTCGGTGCGGCTTTCTGTTTTCAAAATTTTTCGCTGACAAATATATACAAAGTACGGCCTTTCACTGATATGTTTAAGTGGTCGTTAAGATTAGTCAGGGCTGCACGTTATTTCTTGTTTATCAAAGCTGACTTTTACCGCTGAAATAGTTCAGCACCTTTTTTTAATATCAGTGTCTTATTTTCTTGCGAGTATTTCAGATTTATCGTGTACGCTTCCCGCCTTATGACATAGCTTTTTATTTTTCATTGTGTCTCTACTTAGAGGTTCTTTCACCAGTTTTTGGGTCAATGAAACGGTTGGTAGCGTAAGTTGATATGATATAGATATTGCTTATAATACAGTACAAGAGTTAATTTACACATAATTGCATATCAGCAAATTCTTCCAGTCAAACCTCGAATGATAACTCCTCAATTTAAAATTGCTACTCTGTGTCTCGACTGGAATTAAGAATGCTTGCAGAAAATGAGATTCCATTACTTTTATAGTTTTCAAAACACTCATTGAAAATTTTCCTAGTGAATACAGTCAGCATTAGTTTCTCTTGAATCTATAATCTTCAGGATACTATTTCTAACTTCCTCAGTCATTTTATCGTTAAATAAGTAAAATATTAGTCTTGAATTCACGCTCATGTAGACTATCAAATGTGTTCAAATGAGAGAGATCACTCTGAGAACTGATTTTCTTGAAGGAAGCATGAAAGCGGTCATTATGGTTTGAAGTAAGTCAATGAATTAGGATTATATTTACATCTGAGTCATAATTTCACTTTAAATATTGTAACTACATTTGAAATGCCTCGAATGGCTCCTTTTTCTACCCGAAATTAATATTCCTGGGGGCAAAAATATAATAAGTTCATTATAGCTCATTATTTTTTTCTAAGGGAAAGCCTTCTGATGTCTCTCTGATAGGCTCATGAAATTTTTATTATCAATGACTAACTAATAACTTGGAATTCAGTAGCTTTATTTCTTTTTTATCTCTCGTTCCCCGTTGTACAACACATTTCTTCTTCAGCTTATCATCAAAAATGCACAAATGTACATTAGGATTTTTTATACATTAAACTAAAAGAAATGGCCTAAGCCTTTCTATAATGAAAAGTATTCGCACATGTTTAAAATAATAGTCTCACACGAGGAGTAAACATATCAAATTGCTTTCTAATAATGACACTCTAAAGTTATAAATGAATCATTCCTCCAACTTTCTTCTAACACTCTCAATGTTTCTAAATGTACTCGTATCTGTAATTACTCTCGACAAAATTTCCTCGAAGCCAGGATTTTAAATATTTCTATGTGTAATATCATCCTTAGCTATTCTTACTTATTACTTTCCTTCACCTTTGCATCAAGTTTATATATTTTGAGTATTTGATAATTATTTTCCAAATGTTATATATTTCGCTCGTCTGCCATCTTACTTTATTACTACTGACATGGCACTTAATTAGTATCAGGCTGCCAAATGTGCACCCGCGAAAAGAAGCGACTGGGTCACTTTTAAAGAGAGAAGAGCTGAAATGATTAGGGAGTGAAATACGTCTTGACTTGCGATATCATGAATGGGGAATGAAGTGGGAGAGAAACCTGGTGCCATCCGGAATCATCCTGCTTTTAACGAAAGCGGCGTCTAAGTTCCAGCTGTGCATTGTTCCGTCCGAAAGCTCGAGTTTTCTCCCTGAAGTGCATTCTACATGACAATCAAAATTGGATCGAATAATACTGAAGAAAAATCCTCAGCGCGACGGAATTTGAACCCGGTCCTATGGTGAAGCAAGCAAACTGGCCACCGCAGCATCAATCCAATCCCGGGGTGGAAGATCCGAGGAAAGGGTTAGGGAAGGGCGGGCGGAGAGTGGGCGGGAGGGGGATCGGGGGCGTGAGGAAGATGAAGCGAGGGAGGTGAAGGAGCTGGGTCTCACGCGTTGCTCCCCGGCATCCCGTTTCTCAAGAGGAGGAGACGTGTAAGGTCAGAGAGGGGAGGAGGGGACGATCTTTCTTCACGCACTCTTTCCTCCTCTACACCCCTACCCGTCCACCCCCTTCAGCCCTCCCTCCGCCCGACCCCACCTCTCCTCCAGCCGTCCTCCCACCCCATCCCTGGTCGCCCCTGGTGCAGCTATCTCCACCTCCTCCTCCTTCACTCGACCTCTCCGGAAGCTGCGACTTCGAGATACAGGGTCGTGCAAGAGGGATAAAACGCGGGGGCGGGGGAGAGCCGCGGATGGGAGAAGGAGAAGTGGGGTTTTCGAGGGGAGAAAGGAGACGCCAGCCCTCGGAGAGAGAGAGAGAGAGAGGCGGAGAAGACCTCAAGAGAAAAGGAGATAGGTCTTGTCGTCGCGAAGGGGTCGTGGCTTGGGGAAGGGTGTGGGACACACGATACGGACTCCAAGTATTTTTCGTAATATTTCCGTGCCTTTCTTTCCATCCATTGTTTCCTTTTCCTCTCTATCCCCTCGTTCTTTGTTGCTTCATCTCCTTGGTCTCTCCGGTCCGTCTCTTTAAATTCATTCGCTGCTTTCGCTTCCTCCTTCGACCGAAGGGTGGTAAGAAATAAATCTCTTAGAGTTTTGACGAAGTGCACTGGAGCAACGTGAAGTTTTCTGTAGTATACCGTTCCGCACCGATCGGCTGCTATAAATTTATGTGGAGTAACCGTAACTTAGCACAAATCTGTGGATTAAGGTACATGAGGTAATTTATTGTCCGAATTTGTCAAATTCAATGTTTTTGTCAAACTCTTCTTGAGTTACCGGGGAACTTCGTGAATGTAGCCATCTCACCTGCGCCACATTAATGTAATAATGTTGTATGATGCTTTCCTTCCGCTTCTTAAATTCGGCGCGCTGTTCTCTTCTCCATTGCTTGGCAGCACATTCTTGCATTTCTTGACCTCTTCCTTAAGAATCATTGCACCTTCTTTGGATTCGCCTCCCGGATTAACCGTCTTTCCAGCCTAGTTTAATTTTTTATACGCCTAAGATTGAGCTCATAATCGTTGTTTTTACTAACCTCAAGTCGACGAAGCTCCACCGGGGAAACTACGTTTTAATTCGAAACGACATGCTCCCAATATTCGCCATAGATAAAGAATCCTGCGAATCCCTCGCCTCGACGCCTTTCTCCAAATCGCCCTAACCACTCACTCCCCCGCACACCTCTTCACATTTTAACCCTCTGCGCCCAATCTCTTTAGCTCTCAATCACTCGCGCAATCTCTCTCTCTCTTCCTCCCTCCCTCCCCCATCCCCCTCGGCAGCGTCTTCCGTCTCTTCCAACGCGCCCCTCTCCTCCTTACGCTCCGCCGCCGCCTCTTCTCCCGCTACCCGTCGGGGAGGGCGTATTTGTAAGCGGAAAGGAGTCTTCATCCTGTTGCCATGACGACCACGTCCAACACTCGACGCCCCGTGACAAAAGAAGGGCGGAAGGGGTGTGGGAGGAGCCTTGAGGGGAGAGCGGAGGGGATGTGGAGCGGGAGGGATGAGGTTTCTCTCTCTCTCTCTTCTTCTTCGGCGTGCGAGATAGGGGAGGAGGTTGGCCGAGGGGAGAGTACGTGGGTGGGGGATGCACGAAGGGTTTAACGGGATTGGGTGGGGGACGTCGGTGGTTGGTAAGGGCCGGGGGAAGTAGGGGCCCGGATAGCGGAGTTCCATCTCGTAGGAGACTGCATCACGTGATCGACTCCTACTGCCTCTCCCAAGAGTGCCATCTCTCTCCCACTCGTCCCATCCCTCCTCCCTCCGCCGTCTTCTACCCCGTCCCTCTTCACCAATCTTCTCTCGACCTCCTTCCTACACCTCCCCAGCTCCTCCTTCCCCGTATCCATTCCCTCCCCCCACCCCTCTCCTCCTCCCACAACTCCTAAAACCTCCCCGTCTCCGCTTGGGTTTTGCACCGGAATACATTTCCGCACCATTCACACGATTTTCTCATGTCCTCCCTCACACCCTCTCTCCCTCTCTTTCATCCTCACCTAACCCCTCCGATCCCTTTTATCCCCGCCCCCCTCCGTAGCCCTCCCCCTTCTACTTTCCCCCCCCCCCACCGACCCCGCCCCGCCCCGTGGCGATTGACTCACTCACTCCACCCATCCGCCGCCGCCCGCTAAGGCGTTGTTCCCGAGCGCGGCGAAGCGATTGAAGTGTATCCCTCAGCGCTCATTCCTTCCCGAATCTTCTTTCCGAAGATTAATTGCGCGCGAGCGGGGAGGTCTAGTTTGGTTTAATTAACGTGGCTCTCTCACGGCGGCGGAGGTAATGTTACGATGATCTCAAACGAGGTGATGTAGTTTTAGCAAATGGTTTAGATCCCGTAAACACCACGCTGGCCCGAGAATTTATCTCTGCATCTCCCCGAAATGGCATCTTTGGTACATCGCGTACTTTGGATGTGGCCGTATTGCAACCTTCTCGCAGGCACAGAGCGAAAGGGGGGCATGGCTGAGAGTGTCGTAAATCGTACGCCCCTAATATTTTCAATGTGATTTTAAGAATGTGAAACATAAATTGTTCTCATTAACGACGGAAAACTTCTCCTGTGCAACGGAATGTGTTTCAGTCCCTTGGGGTTAAATATTTATCGAGATTGATGAATTGGGGTGTTAAAAACATGGTAGAAGCGTGAAAATGTCTTTAGAGATTTAATAGCACTATACGGCGCTACTTCTTTTCTCTTAGGTTTTTGAGCCTGCCTGTGTAATGGAATGCTTTATCTTTTACGTAAAAATTGACTCCGTAAGTGTCGGTCAAATGAGATCAGCTTTACATCAATTTATAGTATGAAAAAGTAAAACTTCTTTAACGCACATTTCAAAAGTATGATTTTTCATCACCGATCAACGCCCTATGATAGAACGAACAAAATTACCCATAACATTAGATAATCTCACGTTTGTGTGGAGTATGTTCAACCGCTACTGATCCTGTCACCATAAAAATTTGACACTTTTCAATTTAATGTGGCACAGGGTATGACATCTTCCGATTAGCAATCATGAGTTCTGGTTTCTGTTATTTCCGATTTCGCGTGTACGCCTTAAATAACTTTAAGCAACTTATCCGGTGCATCAACTTTACGAGTTTGGTATTTGGTAGATCAAGTTTATATCTCGTACCAGGGGTCGAATCACCACAATTTACGCTACGCCTGAGCTTTGGGTGAGCCCCGATCCGGTGATTCTTCTGAGTTATCATGCAGGTGCATAGCCCACCAGAATTATTCAACTCTTCCGCACATTCGACTGATTTCACTGCAGCAGTCGGGTGAAAACATTTGGACCGAACTCCTCATGGGTGTGCCCTCTTCAACCCTCGAATCTATGTGTCCCTTTTCTGTGCTTGTCACGTGAAATGCCGAAGCAACTATAGTACGCCGGTGACACAACCAACTTTGCCTCTCTCTCTCTCTCTCGTAGGCATCTCCTTCAATCTCCCCTTTAACTCATCCCCTCTATCCCTCCCCCTTCCTTCCCCCCGCTTCCCCCTCAAAACCTCTCACCCCATCCCGCTCCTCGCATCCTTCACCTCTTCCTCCTTCGCCCTCCTCGAAGCGAAACAAACCCCGCTCACTTCCTGTGCCATGGAGGGCATCATTATGTTTTTCACTTATTCATCAATGGAGTTGTCAACCGCGTGGGTTCCCGCGTTTTATTTATTTTCGTTCTTCTTTTTTTTGTGTCATCGTCGTATGGCCTCCCCAAAGTTGGCCATCATTCTCCCTGCATTACTAAAATAGAATAAATATGTA
The DNA here is from genome assembly GCA_037158775.1 of Hetaerina titia. Lineage (NCBI taxonomy): Eukaryota > Metazoa > Arthropoda > Insecta > Odonata > Calopterygidae > Hetaerina > Hetaerina titia. Next base: position 89,014,450 of record CM073772.1, read on the forward strand.
AGCATTGCCACTCTTTCCGCGGGATGCTGTAAAATTTTCGTTACCTCTCACCCCCTTTCCCCTTCCCCCCTATCCCTCTCATTCCTCCCTTACCCACGGGACCTGTCGCTACAGAGTGCCGCCGTTATTTTAGAATTGCTCGACCTTCTGATTTCCATATACAAATGAATGAATAGTTCATGAATTCAAATAATTGCATACTAATTTCTGGATCGATGTGGAATGGTGCTGCGAAACATTTCAAAGAATGCAAATAATAGCTGTCGTGTGAACTATTACAATTGCCACCACCATATTGCATATTGTTATCATGATTCCAGTTTGATCATCTTGAATAAAGCAGAAAAGTTTCGTGGAGTCAATTTTCATTATTTATTGAGTGAAACAATTATTTTATGTGCTCATTGATTAGTCTACCACTTAAATTCTGTGCATATTCTATTCTAGGTTCTTATTACCGTGACTTAATGTATTAACATTCGTGTAGATAACCATTGTTCATTGAGAATTGTTCTTACCTTTAAGTAGCCCTTATTGCGTAACCAAAGAAAAAGATTAATCCGAAAATAAATATATTAACTACAATATGAGTAATGAGTTATAAAAAAATTTCACATGAGTTTTCTCTTAAAGGAGAACTTACGCTACTGTTTTATTCGCTGAATGTTTTGAGGGAGAATAAAAATTCTGTTTATTCGTTTAATTAGAAAGTTACTTTATATAATTTATAAACTGTATCGATATCGGTTATTGTTTATTTCCATAACCGAAATATGGTAATACGCTAAACTAACTTCTGCCAGTGGTAGACCGAGGGGGATTTTCACTGTCGTCTAGAATTTCCCGTATATTAGAAAAGATGCATACAGGTATCTGTGTATGCTAACGCGTAAATATATTACTTACTAGCATAAAGTTTCTTCTGTTTATAATATGTTTTCATAGGTTATGTCTTATATTTACCTAACATCACCTAGAAAACATACTTTTCAGGGATTGGCAATCAACAAATGTTGGTGCGAGGACACGAGAACACCAAATAAAATGGGACATTGTCGAAAATAATGTTGAAAAAGACAAATATTTTGTCAACAAAGTTGTGTCAAATATTACTACACGAATTAGTGCGCAAAGTTGTTAAATATAGTAAATAGACCAGGAAAACTGAAGTCTGTGTTTCCGGAGAGTTTTTTTTTAACATCTATTTCGCATATTCGAGCTCCGAGTCGCCCTTTTCTTTTTTCTCGTTTTCCGTCCAACTCCTCGCCTTCTCAATCCTTCCTCAGATATCCTCTCTTCTTCCGAACTCCCCTCCACTACTGCCCCCACTCACCCACACCCTCCCACTCCCGGATCGACCCGAACGCAGACTCCATTACTCGCACCGTTTCCTTCCTTCCTTCCTCGCTTCCCCTCAACCAACCAACCAGCCAGCCAACCCCCTCCGAAGACTTCGCCCCCTCCCCTCTGTCCCCGACGCCCTCCCGTCCCCCTCTACCTCTGACACCCCCTCATCCAGCCCTCTACGCCAACCTTTCATGCCGACCCTCTTTCCCTCCCTTTGTTTACGACACTCATTTTGATTTTCCGTTCCATTGTTACCGATCGAAACAAACGACCCGACCGACACCCCACCGCCCACTCCTTCGTTTATTTTCATTTTATCTTTTTCTTACTATTTTTTTTTCCTTTTCGTTCTTTTTGTTTCCGAGGACTCTCACGCTCAACGACTTAATTATAGCAAGCCGCGTCTTTGAGGCGAATAGGGATGTTGAAACGGGAAGGTATTTCTACGTTTACGTCTCCCCGAGTGAAAACTGGGATTTGAATTGATTTTTCTTACATTTTGTGGGAATGAGTAGAGAAAGTGTTGAGTTCTTTTCTCTGTCCCAATGAGCGTAGACTTTGAATGCTTCGGGTTTTAGTAAATATGATGATATGTAGTCGTAATTCCGTATTCTACGTGATTTATCCAAATTAGGTTCGATTTCCCGAATTTCCCGCTCAGTAGGTACGTGTATTCGTAATAGGCTATACTGCTCTGATTAAAATATATTACCAATGAAGAATCAAAATGAATACGTACTAAAAGTCCAAATTAGCTCGAGCTAGCTCTTTTCAAATGTAGTGTCGCAGGAACTATGTGAGTAAATACGTTTATTTTAAAATAAATTTATTTTATGTTTAGTTGCTCACAGAGGTTGGCTAATAGTATTTTATTTCCCTAAATCAAATATTAAATGTATTAAACTAGAATATTTGGAGTTGAGAAAAAGCATTTTTCATTGTCCGTGCTGTGGTTTTAACTACGACAATTGAAGTTTCATTTATTTTTCATGGTCACCGTCAGATTATTATGTGGAATCAATGGATTTTTTTTCCGAATAGTGAGTGTCCATTCATTTGGCTGCATTAAAAATGCATGAATGGAGGTTGAGTAAATATAGCATGCGTTTGATAGTTACTTTAATAAATTTCTTTAAAATCTTTTTCTAGGTTTCGTTACGTTCTGATTTGTATTCCCAGGTTTATGTTTTCTTGCCTTAGGCATATTCAGAAATCGTCATTGACCAGGAATGAGAGAATTTTTTATGAGAAAGAGGCCCGCAAGTGGCTGAGAGAGACTAAGAGTGGAAAAGGTCGATTGATTTGGAGAGGAAATATCCGTTTTGGTTCAAATTGGAATTTTCATTTTCATTTTCACTCTAAAACCCGCTGTAAAATTTCAAGAATGTACGTGAGCAAACTCGTGTTAAAGGAAAATCTTATTTTGTACTGACTCATTTGAAATTTTTTATATGAATGAAATGAAAATTTTGATAATCATTGGTTTTCATCCAAAAGTGCCCTAAATGAGTGCGTTGCAAAAACGATTATAGTTATTCGACTCACTTCAAATGCATAATTTCGTCACCCATACTCAAAATGCATTACCAAAATATCATTCGAGGCCAAGTTTTCCATACTGCATCCAATGCGCCTTGTATGAATAAGACGTGAAGAGGAAGGGAGCCACAGAAATGAAAACTCTACTCAGGATCCTCTGTATTTTAACCATTTGATTTCACTCATCACCTAAAAGATGAATCGGAAAGCAGAAGTAAACGCAAAGTTTCTTCCTCTGAGGAGGCATGAGAAAAGCATTCCTCACCCTCTTATCTTTTATCTCTACTTAATTTCCTCTCGACATAAGTTTTCCGCACATATTCCTCCTGTACTAGACGCCACCTCCCCGCCCTCCTCCACACCCTATCATGGGAAGAACTCCGTCGCTCCAATGCCGATAGCTCCCTACCACCACCCCTGCCATTCCCCCGAACTGACATTCCCCACCTTCTGTTTGTCACCCGCGTTTCTCCCCTCCCTCCTCCTATCGTTGCCCCCACTCCGACCCGCACTCCATTCTTCAACTCCCTCCTCTGTCTCCGGGATCGGCTCTTGACTCGATTTCTTCCCCTCCCTTATCCCCACCTTCCCGTCCCGACTCTCAAATTTCCCTCGCCCCGCACCGTCCTCTCCTTAAATAAGGTTTATTCAAATTCCGCCCGCGGGATGAGACGAGTCTCCCCATGTTCCGCCGACTTCACGCCTCCGTCCCGAGCCAGATGTCATCCCTCCCTCCCCGCCCCGCTCTCTTCTTGCATTTTCTCTCTCTCTCTCTCGCTCTTTACCGATCCTCCTCCAATACGCACTCGGCTCCCTTTCATCTCCATGCTCCCGTTGGCGCCATCCTCCGTCATATCTCTCCATGCCTCGTCCTTAGTTCAAATTATCTCGGTTCATTCCACTAACCGGCCGCAACTCCGCTCGGTGCGGCAACGTTCCCGCTGAGGCGTCAGAGGCCATCTCGCGGATTCCCCTTCACCCCGAGAATATGTAGGTGTGTTTCTCTGGGAGGAAACGTCGATCAGACATCAATTTTTCCGGGGTAAGATTTCGAATCGTTTTATTTGTTCTTTAGCAGGAAGCTGATGGTAAAGAGATCCCGCTGAAACTGGCGTGAGAATATTTTTTCTGAGGAAATGAATTTAATGCTAGCATATCGCTGTACTGTTACATACAGGTATTCTGTGTCTATCGAAAACATACTTTAGTACTAGAATGTCAATAATAATAATCAATTTTTCACCTTTGTGACGCCGAAATCATTTCATTACATTGAAAGTAGCTATTGATGAAGATAGCCATTGTTGAGCCTCAATTTACTATTGAGAATATATGAATTTTTTTGGTTTGGAAATGTATAAATAGTGTGCCTTGCAAGTATTAGATATATTTTCATAATGCTTTTGATAATTAAACTGTAAGTTACAATGGATTTTTGTATACATACTCGTATTTCAGGTGTTTATATACAAATTTTCGTAGTGTTTTATGGTTTAAGGAATGGTAAAAAAACAAGAACTCAAGATGATGTAAAAGGCATAGATAATTAATTACTTCCCCACAATTAAGCCAATTAAAACTATTACCTTTTGATTAAATCTCTGCTCGTCGCCCTTGCTGTTGGAAATGGCTGTATAATATAATATATGAATTGCAAATACTATATATTAACGACTGATATGAGAGTAAAATAGCCCTCGGAGTGAAAAGATCACAATGTTTTTGAGACATTTTTTAGGCTTTCAAGATTTCCTTTTGTCAACACGATTTATATTTTTCCGGACACACAACCACGTTTGATTCTACTTCTTTTCACCATTGATTTGTACGTTTCCTTTGTCTGATGTAAATGCCACTCCAAAAAGAAACTGTTAAATACTTCTGCTTCACTCATAAAACAAAATCCTCATAGTTGCAGGAGACCTTTGGTCTTATCATACCCACCCAGGAATGCTAGACATTTTTCTCCGTTTCGTCCTTTTAGCGAGCAACTCTGACTTCTTCAGCGAAACTTGTTCTTCCATAGAAGTCAGACAATAGATTGTCGGGAGTCGTTGAGGGGAAATAGAAGAAGACGGAAGATAAAAATGGACAGGAGGACTGAAGAGAGAGGAAGATTTTCAAAAGAAGAAGAGCGTTTCAGAGAGCGTCAGGAGTGGAGGGATAAAAGAGGTGATAAGAAGAGATTGATGACGGATGGAAGTTGAGCGAGCGAGAAGACGCATGGCTATAAATTAAAGTGTGGGCGGAGTGGGAAGAGTGCCGCTAAGGAGATAAGGCATGTGTTTATTAGTAGGAGCAGCAGGGGATTGTTTCAGGGGATCCTCTCCCAGATGACCAAGATAGAGCGGAAGAGAGAGTGAAATTCGTGTTGAGACTTGGGCATGCGAAACGGAAAGTGAGAATTAGCGAGGGTAAATCAGTGGAATCGGGACGTCGGAAAGTGAGTTTGGCGAGTTTGTGCGAGTTACCTCTGCAGGATGACGACGAGCGGATCCATGCTATTAATAAGTTAAATACGAATGGATAAGGCTGCAATATAAAGGGAATGGAAGAATGATACGCATATGCCTGGGAAGAGGGCTCGGGGAAAGGAGGTCAGGGTTTCGAGTGACACAGAGTGTTGGGAAATAAAGGGCAAAGGATTACTATTTTGCTGCTGTTATTGCCCACCGATAGTGTATAAGTTCAAAACAATACCAAATCCTTCTGAATAAAAAATCTCTCTCAAAACTTCTCTGGAGGACGAATGAAACTTCACCTAGGTGGGAAAAATACTGACTACTATTGCGGAAGAAGATTTTTATAGAGGTGTCAAAATTGTAAGAAAATGTGAAAGAAGCATCCGCAGTTGTTTCTCATATTCAGCGACTATTATTAATGTGCGAAGACAATTTTTCTGTCCAAAAGCGCGAACTAGAAGTAGCTAATTTGACTGATGCGGTAAATCATCATCCTGAATGCTCATGGTCCATCGTGGTCACCTGATTGCACTTGCCCTTTTGTTAATTAATTAATTAAATAATGCCCATTTTTCATTTGAAGTAATAAAACGGGCCCTAACATTTAATTAATGCTCTGGGTAAAAATCTACAAAGAAATATCGCTTTAAAACAAAATTTATACTCCATTATCATCAAAGTGATAATTATTAATATACTTTAAATATAAAATATTCTGTAAATCTACTTTAAATACTTTAAAATATATTTTAAATCTATGTTGACAATGGAGGTTTATTGGATAATACGCTACTTTCCCGAAGATCGTGTGCTTGGATTCGCTTTGGGGTGGATTTTGTTATCCCGGTTAGTCGTAAAACAGATTTGTGGATGTGTCGACTGTGAATCGATATGTGTGGATATGTGAGATGAATGAATGATGATGAATGAATGAATGATAAGATAAAAGATAATTGAATACTATGAAGACCATTTACAATCACCTCCAGCTACCATAATTATGAATCACTGTGGACTCTTAAAATCGATTCCTATCGACGAAATAAATCTGAAGAGCACGGAATGATGGAATAATCAGCACGGCACGTCCCGCTGACTCCTAATGCACACCTGTATTAAACCTACCTTATATATTTTAGACAAAAGTTTTTCCTCTTGATAATATCAAACGTAGTCACATCGGTTGTCAGCCCTTTTGAAACAGCGTCCTTTTGTTTGTTTTCGCGCCTCATAACCTTGTGAGTGCTCATCTTATTTGCCTCCGTTCCTCACCCTTTGCTTCTATCTCTCTCACACCCTCTCTCGAATCCTCCCTTTTCATTCATCGTGTGCTCCTTCCACTGTTACGCGCCTCGATACCCCCCCGCTTTTATCTCTTCCCTTCCCTCTTTCCCGCCTCACTCCTCTCTCCGCCGGCAGGAGAAGTAACTTTTGCTTCCCGCGACACCGAATCGAATTATCTCCGCATTCCTCCGAATTCTGAGTGATTTCGGTAACGCAATGGGGAGGGAAAAAAATTGAGCCCCCATCTCCCCTCGATCCCTTCTTCCCTTTCCGACTTCCTCTCCCTTTGCATTCCCTTCTCTGCTCGTCCTTTGTGAGCTTTCTTTCGCGTCCTCCCGAGTCCCATTCGATCCGAACCTAACTCCATTCCCCCTCTTTTGCTTTCACGGATGTGTGAGGTTTGAACGAGAACTGTGAATCGTGGGCAGGGACTTCCTGATGCTCGTATCTCTTGATTCATTGAGGATGCAAGTTGAATTCTCTTTATTTATTTTCTGCAAGGCAAGAATTTTCGCAGGACACCTTCCATCACACTGTCGACACAGCAAGGGTCCATACTATCAAGTTGAAACGGTATACCCTCGAACTAATCTCGCTACGCCCTAGATATGTGGACACACCTGGCCTTCATTTTAATTATCCATTAAAGGTAAAAACAGTGAGTTAGATCATGACTAAAGTTTGGCAAAGATTCTCAATCTTCCTTGATGATCACTTTTTCAGTCGGTTTCATCTTCATCTCAGCTGACCCTGAGATATGTAGGTACGTACGTAAAATTTAATCAGTGTGTACAGTTTTGCCGAAACGTTCTATGGAATTGTTTACATAAATACTATATACCACTACATGAGTAAATTCTCATAGAATCATTTACGTATCATGGTGGCATTGCTTATCCGAAAGTCTTGGGTTTTAATGCTGATTCGGAAATAGATTTGGTGTCTTCGAGTAAAGGATCTTCCTTTATAAGAGTATAGTGGCAATAAAAAAAGCAATTTTTTCCTATTCCTTTGCCTGTTCATAGAGGAGCAAGTCAAAAATGTTATTTCCTCAGATAGTATTTACAGGTATATACAAAGGACACAATATTCATCGACAATCCCCTCAGCGCACATGATTAATGTTTGGTTCATCAGTTTGATGTAATGTATACGATATGAATGAAAAATATGGATGATAGACGATTAAATATTAGCGAGTGAATTGGATTTGAACGAAGTGGCATAGCTCTGAAATTGTACTAGGGGTGAAGGAAATCGATTTTAAAAAACTCACCCGGAGCGCCTGCAAAGGAACTTAAACAATGGAATTGGTGTGCGGTGTGTCAATTTAAATTCAAATGCATCCGCGCATTGGCGGGATGGAAAGTCATTTGGGAGAATGTCTGAACGGAGATCATCCTCCGGGCCACCCCATGAAGCGGTAATGGCCCTTTTTATTGAAGTGTCATTGCTGCAGGTCCCATTTGCGGTGTTGCTCTGTGTCCCTCGCTGTCCTCATATTCTCCCTACACGGTGTCCTCTTCATATGGGTAACCCTTAACGGATCGAGAAATCGGATCAAACCCAAGTATGTCCATGTACACCAGCAGATTCGATACTCAAATAAAAAGTATTAACTTTCCATTTATATAACAATTCTCCTTCAAAATTTATTAACACAATTTCCGATTAGAGAAAAACACCCAGTGCGACGTTTTCATTTCGAGGTGGAAATGCATGGTTTAATCATAAAAGACGCACACACGCTAAGGCCAGCGTCATTCAAAAGCAAAATGAAGAAGACCACATGGGCGGAGGTCGAGTGGCAAGCGGGAGCATGGGAGCACGTTTGCCCCGGGGAAAGCTCTCTCCCTCAACGACGGCGACCTCGACGAGTCCCCGCGGCCTTTATTCTCTCACCGCAACCTTCACCTCCATTTTCTCTCTCCCTCCCCTCCATCCTCCGCTTCCCGCACCCTTATCTCTGCCTTTCTCCTTCACACGTCCTCGGAAATAACCCGACCGAACTGTCTTAAAAGGTTACCTAATCCTTGGGAAGCATCGCATCCATCTTCCTCCCTTTGATTCATAACGAAGGAATATAGGTACATGCAAAAGGGGAGAGGAGTACCTTTCTAGTCCGAAATTCTCCATCCCCATTCGCGACACTGTTTGTAGATCTAGTTTTAATGCTAGTGGTTTGGTTTTTGGAATGTACTGGCATGGACACCGAATGATCTTATTTTCAGTCGAAAATTACCGGGGAAGAAATGCAGTAAGAGTTTAAACTCACTCGTAAATAAACGAAAAAGGTATAGTCTCATCGTATATGAACCGCAGATTCATTACTACGTTATCTTTCTTGATTTACGTGCAGAGGCTAAAAAATGTCATAATGATAATTTAGAGAATATCCCTTTTGTAGAAGAACTGAAGTAAAAGTGCTTGTCCGAAGTAATAGATCGAACTTCAGTAATGAACTTCATAAATCTCATATTTGCTTCATGAAATTATTTCTCTCTCTCTCTCTCTCTCTCTCTCTCTCTCTCTCTCTCTCTCTCTCTCTCTCTCTCTCTCTCTCTCTCTCTCTCTCTCTGAGGGGATAAAATGCTAGAGACACATTTCACGTGTCTATTTCGACTTAAATTTTCTAAAACGATGCAACCTTTCAATCATATTCTCATGGTTTGTCTTCCTAGCCAAAGAGATTTGTTGGAAAGCAGCTTGTGGTCATGTTTCTCAATTACCCTTGACGTCAAGCTGAGGAAATAAGTCATGTGACTTTTTAGGATTAAAAAAATGTCCTGTGGATGTACGTAATTGGTCTCCTGCGGAATGAATATGTTAGCTCACTTCTCCTTGCCACAGAAAAAAAATTTTTTTTGAAACGTCTCGCAATCTCTGCCTCGCCCCAAATAAAGAGCGACCAACTCGCGCAAGAGGGCCCAGGAGACAAGCGCTCCACACTCGGGCATGATAACGTGTTTACCTCGTTAAGGGCAGCGGGCGGGGAATGGAGGCGTGAGCGCCTACAGGTCGCCGTATCGCATTCCCAGCCACTCAAGGACATTCGACACGTTTCGAGAGGCACGTGATGTTAAAGGGCGGGATAAGTGCGCAGCCCTTAACTGGTTAGTAGCGGCTAAGAGACTCGGGAGAGATAGAAGATGAGCCAGTTGCCATAGCATTAGCGCTGCCATTATTATCGAGGCTGACAGGTGTCGAGAAAGGGTTTTTCAAATAACCATGGTGCATGGTTAAACGAATGGAAAAGTACGTTCAAGAAAGTAAAAACAAATTACTTTTATAATACTCACTAAATTCTTAATTGTATAGATATCAAGTTAACTTTAATCGTTAACTTATCAAGCCATGATCAATTGGCGTAAATATTTCTTAAAAATTAAGAAAATACGAATTAGGAACTTCATTATGTAAAGTAATTTATTCCTAGATTTTATAGCTGATTAAAGTTATTCATTTGCGCTAGTGAGAAGAGAGAATATCTACTTTAAAATCAAATTTTTTTAAAGCAAGACGAAGTGTCATGAATTCTCGTCTAATCAATCATAATTCTGTGTGTGTAATCGAATTTAATATTCAAGTTCCAAGTTATGAATAAGTAAAAAAAGATAGTGCAATTGCCAAAGAAAATTATTTGTTTCGTTGAATAAAAATTTGAATGCTTTAAAATTATTGCATGCCTAAATATTATCCCACAACTTCAATGCGGAAAAAATATACGAAAATATGAAATAATGCAGTTAAGAGAAGGTCCATTATAGCGGTAATCGGTGATTTTTCGAGAGTCCACTTTTAATTAATATTGTCATTCCAATTATGCGTTGACGGGCAGATTTCATTGTGTACATCATGGATAAGTTAAATTAAGTGGCCTTCTCCGTAAATAAAGTAAGCAATTAATTTGTCCTTTGGTCATTCCCATTTCAAAATTTGACACCTTGATTTTTGGTTCCGCGTATATTTCCCAATGTCGGTTTGAATTTTATTAACTCATTTTTATTCCACTGAGTGATATGACAATAGTTCTCTGTCATCCGAAGCTCGTTTTCAACTGCGATTAATGTGATATTAAATCAGTGCGAGAGGTAACTGTTACACAAATAAAGATTTGTTTTTATTCCTCATAAAAAATACGTTATTCTGTATGGATAAAATCGGCAGGTGGCGTGCCAGTCGGTCGGTTTATATATGCAACGCTGGAGCGTGTAATAATTGTTTTGAGTTTCACTAAATTTCACATCTCTGAACTCTGTTTATCTATAAGAAGGAATTATGTACGTTACAACCCCAGTTAAACAATTAATGTAGCATGAGAAAAAATACCAAATTAAAGTTTTAATTCATTTTCATTATTTTGTAAACAGTTATCAATCAGGACATCGATTCGCTTCATCTCTCAATTGCATTCTCTCCTCGGTGGCACCTTTATTTATTCCCTTACATCACTCTAACTCTTATTCCTTTGACGATTTCCAATTTTGGTTTTCCTATGTTCTTCTTTGCATCCATTCCTCCTTTTTTTCTTCTATTCTCCTCTCCCGGAGACCCCAGCGCCTTAGCATTAGGCTATTTTTAAGGGCACTGAAGGCTTCGGTCATGTCGCACCACCAACTGCACTCAGAAAACCTCATACTTGACAGCGTAGTATTCATGCCTGAGGTGAAATTTAAATCATCACGACTTTCGTGTTAGTCTGTGAACTTGCTTCCCTCCGAGTTTCCAGTCGGCACATCAGGCTGTGTAATAAAGAATTACAAGTAGCTTATTATCACTCCGCGTCATCACATCATTCCGTAATGGTACCGGATACATTTTTCCCCAATTATGCGAATATTTTTTATTCCAAAGGTGAGTGGATATGTTGCCAAAGAAATTGAAAATATACCATCGCCTTCATCGGAGCATTAACCAACCCTTGAGGTTTATTTTTTCGATAGAAATGAGTAGAATTCATCGCGTACTAAGCTCTATTTAATGCAAGATGCACAGAGTGAGGGGGGTTGTTTTTATATCTTGAACCGCCTGCGGTTACCCGAAAGGATTTTGATTCAGAAAAATCTCACCGCTTGGATTTAATCTCTTGGGGCGTGAACCGGATTTGATCCCATGACCCTAGATTCAAAGCAATCTACGTACCCATTAGGCTAACTTGCCGGATGGCAGTCTACTGCGACTACACAATACAAGGAGTCTGACGGGAGCCGCGTGAGATCGTTTGATGAGCGAGGGTCGCCTTTTGAAGCGTCGATGCATGGTCCATCACGTTACAGAAGGTATCATTCGTCCACCCCTTTGGGTGAGTTTCCGTGGTCAGTGCGACCGTAGAGAATCTTTTGGAGAAGTGATAGGGTGAGTGAAGAATCCGTCGATCCATTGGGTCTTTCGGGGAAACGCGGCAAAAGGAGAGACTTCATCGTCGGAATGAGGCGAAAATTTGTCGGCTTGACGGAGAAGAGATGGGCAGGGAAGGGGAAATGAGGCAACCACTTCAAAACAGACCCAATGAGTCTTCCCCCCCCCCTCCTTTCTCTCTTCCCCCTCCACCGACGCTCCTCTCTTCCCCGTTAGCACTTTCTCGCCCTCTCAACCTCCACGTCGAACGAAACGAGCGCGCACGCACACACACGCGGCACACACCTCGCCATCCTCCCCCTGGTAACCTTCTCCCCACCGCCCGCCCGTCCCCCGGCGCCCACACGCCTTAAACCAACCCTCACGGGCCCTCTTCCATTCATCTTCCTCCCCCTCTTGCCTCCCCCGCCGATACACAATCGTCCTCGCCTCCCACTTTCCCTCCCGTCTCACCCGCCTCTCTTCTCTCTTTCCCTCCCCACTTCCCTCTCTCTTCTTCCTTCACCCTTCGTCCTCCTTTCCCTATCCTCCTCCCTTCGCTCTCCCTCGCTCTCTCTCCCTGAGACTTTCTTCGGATCGTGGTAATGGAAGGCGCATCAATTATGAACGCCCTTTGATAGCTCTTATTAATTGATGAATCCCCGCGTGGTAGGAGAGAGAGAGAGGGGGGTGGGGAGATGGTGAGAGGGATGGAGGAGAGATATGGGGGAGTGGATGGGGGTAGGGGGGGTAGAAGAAGCGTTCGCGTGCGGGGATGAGGGCGAGGGGAGGGCATGGAGGCGGTGGAGGGATGAGGGTGTGGAGGGGTGTGGTGCGTCGGAGGGTAAGGCGGGACTGCATAATTCATTGGAACCTCCCGAGAGATGGACGGGAGAGGGTCGGAGAGAGGGGGGATGCTAGTGAGGGAGGATGGGAAGGGGGATAGAATTTGAGGAAGGGTCTTAGGGGGGCCGAGAGGGTGAGGATGGAAGGAGTTATGGGGCGAACGGGAGATGGGAAGGTGGGTGGAGGAGCGAAGAGTCGAGAGGGGAGCGGGGGGGAATAAAGAGAGGCTGGACGTGGGATTAGCGAGAAGGGGGTGTGGGTGGAGCAGTATGGGCAAGGGGGGCGGTTAGGGAAACAGGGAACTTTTCCGTTTGTTCTCTCAGAAAAATTCTCCTTCCGGTTATTTCCTACGCCGCCGGATATCGGGAGCTCAAGATGATGCCTCCTTCCGTCTCCCCCATTCCTCCCTCCCCCCCCCCCCACACACCTTCTCCCCGTTTGAGGATCGCGGTGCTTCCCTTAGACACACCCGGCGACGTTAAGTTACCCATTCCTCCTCCTCAATACCCTCCCCATGCCCGCCTCTTGCCTTCCCCTCGGTTTTCCTTCCTCCTCATCCGCCCATTACCTGCTGCCGTGCCTCATCGCCCTTTCCATTTGCATTGACCGGTCGCTACCCATGCCCAATCTGTCCACGTTCAGTTCTCTCAGAAAAGGAAAAAAATCTGAGATTCTGTAGCAACATTTGTCGTCTATTTTTTTGGCACACTTTTTTCCCCAGAACAAACTCCTCTTATATTGGAAATAGATATTTTCTTATTTTGTGACGAGGTTTGAATGCATCTTGCGCGCAACATTTAGTAATAGAGTATAACATGCTTAGCGATAATTAGCTCCGGCCATTTTTTACGTTTTTAGTCACCTAATGTGAGTTATGCTGAAATGAAAGTTTTGTGTCAATATTACAATTACGTATATAGAGGAATATTTTATGTGGTAAGTTATAGATAAAGAGGTCCGAAAGGAATATAATAATTAGAAAATGAAACATGTATTTATTTTCAGTAATAGAAAATTATATCCAGAGAAATAAAACAGTTTCTGGCGTAACTTGGTGGAAAATCTTCATACTGACTTTTAATAATAAAACCACTTTACTTTATTTACTACCACTTTACTTTATACGGTGTTGGACTTGTCAATTCTACCTGATGATGTTATGTTATAACGAAACCTAGGTAGTAAAAATTAAAAAATTTATGTGGAAAAGTAAAGTGGTTTTATTATTAAAAGTCAATATCCAGAGAATTAGGTTACGTATCATGGTATATTTTGGTTTTAAAATTGGTATTCTAATAATGACAGGAAAAGAAATATGCCGGTAATAAAAGTATTTTCAAAGATAAATCCATCGACAAAAGGTACTTTATGTGAAACATAAATGTAATTTTTTTAAAAAATATAATAGAGTTTGAAATGATTTGATATTTGAGGTATGAGAGTGAAAATATTCACGTTGAAAACCTTTTAGCCGTTGGTTACCAAAAATTTCGAGAATAAGCTGAACAGAGCGGTCACATGAAAAACTGTTTGATATGGTTGAGAAAAAAAGGAATCTCGAAGGAGAGTTCCGAAACAGACTTAAAAAGTGGTTGAAAAGAACTGATATAATTGTATGGTAATGGGGTGTAGGTATATGTGATGGAAGAGAGTGCTAAGAAAGTAGGAAAAAGTGCGGAAGAGGTAAATGCAGGCTTAAATGAAAGAATGGAAATTACGAGGATCTGATCCGGCCGAGTGGAGAAGAATTTGTTTATTTCTCTTTAAACTCGCTAAAAATACGGATTGCTTTATAGACTGTTCGAAACATAACCATAACGATAAAATTTCAATTGCAGTCCACGCTCTAATCTCTATATGCTCGTAATCAGATCATTTTTAGAGTGTAAATTTATCTTTCCTCGTTATTTTTTATTCATTTTTTTCTTCCTGGTGTATGATGACCCTGGGATCCCGATGAGCCACTTTTGGCTCGTCATCAGATTTCCCAGGGGCCGGACGAACCAAGTTTCGCACAACACCCATGCCCGACCTCGACCCTCGTGACCTTTGGGTTAGTAGGCGGCGGAGTTACCATCAACCGCGGCGACAGTTTCTAGTTCCAGTCTTTGCAGTGAAAAAATTTAATAATGGAAGCCCGCAGATTCATTTGGAAATCCCTAGCTAATTGTTGTAGCTGGTTGATTGTTATCTTTATAATACTCTCAAAATCCGTGTGTGTGTTTGTCCTGTTTATTGCTTATCCCCTATTCACAAGTCAATTGATTCGTAGTTTCAAATGGTTAGTATTAAATTTTCTTTTCATATCTGGTCGTCTTCTCATGTATTTAAACCCTTCCTAAAGGTGTTTTTCTGCCATAAGTACTATTCTACATTGTAATTATCTTTAAATAAAAGCGCTATCATCATGTCAATTTATTACATCAGGTTCACGCACAGTAGAGTGTAGATCTAAGACATTCCTGTTTGACACGGTGTGAACATGGCTTAAAATAAAATAAATAGAACCCACTCGTAAAATGTATTATCGATGTTAATAATAGAGGCATGATACGTACTCTTAGCCTTGGCGTATAAATCCTTATAGTTTTATAGGTTTGACACTATATTTTCGTGCCCAAATAGATGTCCTCCTCAAAGCAATGGTAAGTTTGAAGATGTTTTTTTCATCGGTTTAGTTCGAGATGTCCTAAAATAAAAAGCACTAATATCCAGTCAAAGAAATGAAAATCCTTGTTAACTAACTTTTCTGGATACTTTTTCATGAATGATGCTTCTAATTTAATTTAAGTCCTTGTTTTTCCGTGAATCGCTCTATCATAATATATTTAGTATTCACTTTTAATGATGAATTCTTTGTAAACGTTCTCGTAAATGGAAATTTTTAGAAGAAAGGTACTGCTTTTGTAAATTATTGCTCTTTATTGCTGTGATTCCGATTTCAATTTTGTTACTTTTTCAGATTATCCTTCTTATTAATTCAGCACTTATTGAGAATACTCTTTTCACATTCTAATTATTTAGGATTGCCAATAAATTTATTTAAAATATAATTAAAATGCATAAAAACATGCGCTTACTCGTAGAAATTTTTCAACTATGTTATTTTTTGTTTTCAAACTTTTGATTCCTATTTCAATTGAAAAGATAAATAATACCTTAAAATGGACAATTTAGGTACGATTTGTGGTTTGACATCATTCTTGGCTCGCAAATGTTTCTCGTGGATTAAAAATTTAAGGACGAGCAAGGCACGTGCGTATCATGAACATTATTTTTATCACTTAGGTTAAAAAAAATTGGTTTGTGTTTTTGGCTCTCATGTTGCTAAATCTGAAGAGGTACCAAAAGGAAAATAAAGCTCTCATTAATCCTTTCCACACTTCAACCGCACCCACGCCTTCATTTCTCCTTATTTTATTCCACCCCTTTCATTCTCGCCATTTTTTCATTTCCTTTTTAATTCCTCTCACTGTTCTCCTCTTCCACATCTTCTATTCCATTTCCCTCATCATACCTCCACCCACGCACCCATTCCTCTCTGAATCTTGGCAGGAGAGAGAATTTCGCCCCGTCCTTTGGCTCGCTATCTCTCTCTCTTATTTCCTTTTATTACCCCAGCCCCGGAGTTTTCCTTTTGTGGCGTGGACACAATGGCGCAGAGATTTATCTCTTTGCCTCTCTTTTCCCTGTCACCTCCTCTTCCTCCACCCGATACCTTTTCTCTGCCGTCCACACGACCCAGGCACCATCCCTGCATCCCCCGTCTCTCTCGCCAACCCTCTCAGGAAACGTGCTAATGGAAGATCGAGTTCTTTTAATCTCCCCTCCCCGTCTACCACCCGCCTTCCCTCTATTCTTTCTCCCTTCCCAGACGTTTTGTTCCTCTCCTTGAGAACGAACCTGGCGGAATTAATACACTTCTGGGTCCTCAACCCTCCACATCTTCCTCTCCCCTCCCCGGTCTTCCTACCCTTTTCCCCCGTCTCGCCTCACCTCTCATCCTTTATCTCATCCAATCGTGTGCGCCAGTCGCGTCTTTTAATCTCTTCTCGCCCGACGCAATCGTCCCATGTCTCCCGACACTCCCTCTCCAAAATCCCTGCCGCCCTGGGTTCGCTTACACCTCTTCCTTCTACTATCATCCATCTATTTCTTCCCCTTTCAGCCTTTCATTCGACGCCGCTCCAATTCCTCCTTCCCGACCGGTGCGGCGTAGCGAGCATGGCCGATAACTCTTCGACATCTAACCTAAATAACTCCTAGTTTCTTCATTTGAACTCTGTACTTCTTTACTTTACCTTCCGTTCTTCCTTCGCCTATATGCTTACCCGCCGGCGATATCCCAGCAGAGACGTTTAAATTGATTTTGTTAGCGTGTTCCACAATTTTTGTACTTCATCCGCGCGGGCAAAATAGAGTAGAGTGGGCCTCTGCCCTTAATTTTCAATTGACGCAATTCTCTTTACTCCGCTTGCACCGCGGATGATTTTCTTAAATGCGAGGTAAAACGTCTTGATTTAAGGATTTATTCCGGCGGTAATGGCGCTCATTCCTGGAGGTTTCATGTAATGCAGCAAATCCCACTGAAACTCCCTCTGCATCACTCCACGCTCCCCAAATATGGATGTTAGTCGTACAGCCAGTGCAGCATGGTTTTCTTGTTCTTCCTTTTCACTGAACGGTAAGGAATTCCTTGTACTTTTCGTTTTACGAAAAATATTGGCATGAAAGCAGAGTAATTCTTTTATTCTTTGTGACATTTCCTTCTGAGTGTGGAGTTTCCACCCAAGAATATTCACGTCAGAGAGCTAATAGCTTTTCTTTTATCATAATTCCTTGTGAATGACGATATGCGATTTCTCTCCACAGAGGTTGACTTCATTCTGAGTGAATTTCCTCGCGTCTCGTTTCCTGAGGCATAATCTCTTTCGGTAAATTAATTTAAAATTTTCTCCCGTCTCCGCGAGCTATTCTGCCTAACAACTGTTCAACGCAGGCAAGTTCAGGCGATTTCCATGGCGTTCAAACTTAAACACTCGGGATTCAGAAGCGCGCCTGGTTCTCTTGGGCGGTGGACGTGAATTTCATTCCGAATAAAAAAATGGCGACCTACAGAGGAGGGAGGGGGCGAAATCCGTCATGAGCTTGACTCTTCGGAGGCTTTTCATTCTCCGTGCAGTCCATTTTCCCTCGCTACGCGACATCGCTCCCTGACCCTCGCAATCTTCAAGGATAAGAAAGAAGCCTGAAGGTTTTTTCTCTGGTGAGCTCCCACCCCCTCTCCCTCCCCCGCCCTCTTCCTTCAACCCCTCCGTCAACTCTGCCCTCCCACTATCTCCCTCCATCTGTCCTCTGAGGGTATGGGGTGCTCTAGAGGGGGCAAGAGGGAGGACATTGGCCTCCGCCCCGGGGGGTGGATATAAGCGGAGGAGCGTGGGGTGGCGGGAGACGCGGTGGGCGGTGGCCTGGCCTGTATTTTATCAGGTTAACCCAAGCATGTAATGAATGTTAAACAGAGACATGTGTGGGGGGAGGGGGTCAGAACGAGAGACGATCCCCTTGAACGCTGCAATCCCCACTTTGCAGAAGAACATCCCGTCCCCTCACATCTCGACTCCTTTCTTCCCTTCCCAGTCAGTCGTCCGATTCTCTTTCCGGGAGACTTTCCCCTCCTTCCCACCGGTGTCCCCCTTTTCTCCCTCCGGGCTCCTCCGCCCACACCCCTCCACGGCCATGGTCTCCCATCTACCTCCCCCCCAACACCGTGCGACCTCTCCCCCCTCACCCGCCCAACTTCCGCCTCCACCCCTTCCGGGCGCACTTCATGCCTCGAGGGCGCTCGCTCTCCGCCTCTCATTCACGTACGAGTTTAGTGCAATCCAATCAACCCCCGATGTTCGATTGCACCGCCCGCGGGGCCATCGTGTGTGTGCGTTTGTGTGTGGAGGGGAGATACGGGTAGCGGGAGAAGAGAGGGGTGTGAACGGGCAAGGAGTGTGCGGGATATCCCTCTCTCGTACCCCCATATCCCTCCACCCACGATTCCGTCTGCCCAAGCACAACCCCACACTCGCCTCAGGAAGACTGGGTGCCCCATCTCGGTCGCATATGGCTGGATCCGCGTCGTGGAGAACAACTCCCCTTTCCTATACCCTCCCTGCCCCCCGCAGCGGTTCCGATCGCTCCCCCCACCCACCCACGCCCTCCCCCCTTCACTCCAGTGAGCAGCGCGGGGGGAGGGAAGGGAAATATTTGAACAGCGGGTGCCGGAGAGCAGAGAGGGGAGGGGAAGGGAGTGTGTGTAGGACTCGGTGTGGGGGGTCGAGGTTTGGAGAGGGGATAAGGGGTCGAATTATATTTTTTTCTGGGGCGGGGGAGTTATTGGTGCGGGGGTGGTCGGAGTACCATGATAATTGGGGTGCGTGAATGCGTTCCCGCGTGGAATGCCGGGAAACGAACGCCGGCATTTCCCGTTGGTTCTTTTATTTCGCGAGTCGAAAGGCGAGGGAGGGGTGATTTGGAGACCTTCCTTTCTCTCTATGACTGCTCCGGGTCGCGTGGGTGGTTTTCTGTTTGCTTTGTTTTTTTAATCCCATCCCGCTAGACAGATGTCACTAGTTGAAGAGGATTTACTTATCCTTCTCGTTCCGGCGCCGGAAGAGCTTTGAAAATGAAATGAATGAAGGCCTGTGAACAATCATGAGGCCGCTTGAATCGTGATTCATCGTAATTTTTCCCTTGGAATGGCACACTAAGGGCGTTCGCACATATTTACTGAGAGTAATATAACTCCCAAAAAAGACCTCCAAATTTGTAGCAAAATTAAATACGGTTTGACAAGACAAACACTAGCATCTCTAACATTAAATCAGTGATCATAAAAATGTATGAGCCTCAAAGGAGAAACATCTCCACTTTCCTTCTGGAGTAAAGGATTGAATTGAGTAGCAAATATTATTTTAATGCAGTAGTAAACGTTTACTACCTGGGACGTTCTTATGAAATATTAGCCTGTGACAGACGTAATGCAACCATTTCAGAGAGTAAAAATCATTCGCCTTGACCGGAATGATTTTTACTCTCTGAAATGGTTGCATTATAATGCACACATAGCGGGTGACTCCGTTAAAGTTACTGTTACAGTTTCTTGAAATTTGTGACAGACGTTTTTACCTGTAAAATCTATGGTTTTACATGATCACAATCATGCGTAAATAAACATATTTACATCTTAAATATTTACCATGGATCTATTATTTCTCTCTTAGATTAGTCGCCACGACTAGGAAAGACCATAACGTCGACCATCGACACTGGCGCGTCTTGTTTTCATTACAAGTAAGAGTAAGATTAGATTTCTAAATGGCACAAGTTCAGGTGTAAAATGGTGAAAATTGTTCATGATGGAAGAAGACGCTTTGCTTTTCCTTGTAGATTTTTTTATTATGACCTAGATTTCGTTACGACTTCGCCTGAAGATGTTACGCTGATGAACAAAACCTAGGTCATAATAAAAAAGATTCTATGTGGAAAAGTAAAGTGTCTTCTTTCATCATTACATTTATAAGGAAAGAATCATTTTTTTTTACTTAATAACCGCAGTATTACGGTCGCTCTCTCTCTCTCTTGCTTGTACGTGCAAGTTTTTAAAAAATTCATAGCCGGTACGCAACTTCATCTTTCAATATTCTCTCGAAAATGAAATGGAAACTAAAGCTGGTCGGCGTTCACCAGCGACCAATAATGCTTCACTGGTGGCAGCAGTCAATCAAACACCGGTATGAAATTTTTATCGAGGAATTCTCGAAACGCCGTTAAAGTGATTGGGGTGTTTAATTATTTTTTCGTTGCCATAGGACCACCGATTTTATACAACAATTCACTACACGAAATAACGCCGCCGGTTTGATGTCGCTAGTGCCAATTTATAAGCGGTGAAACCTTCCCTTTCCATGAGAACGTGATTAGTTTCCAAGGTTTCAATCCTTAGGATTCATGTATTCCTCCCTTCTCCTACTGATCATACTTTTCCTTTATCATTTTCTTAGTTGGTCACTTTTTCTGACATAAATTTGCGCTCTGCTTTTTCATCTTCACTTTTAACTTCACTAACTAATTCCGTTTATCCAAAATAGGAATTTAAGCGAATAGTGAATGAAGCGAATCAACCCAATAGCCTGCCTCTTTTTACCGTCCTGTTGCATTTAGTCTCAGACTTTGTAGAGAAACGAATTTCTTATTTTAGTATTTCCTACATTTTGCATAGTATACCACATTGCAAACATTCACGTCAGTTGCAGACGTTCCTACGTATCTTATGATATTTTGTGATTCTTCTATTGGCATATGCTAACTTTTTACATATGGCCCCATCAAAGAGCTTGCGTTGAGACTAAATTCGTCGAGTAAAACATACACTTGAGACGATGATTGAAAGATGAAATCGAGGATACGACCACAGTTGGGAAACACATCTTACGCAGTGAATCTAATTTTTTTTATCCACTCCTAGTCCAAAAATGGATAAACGAATAGTGATTAGTGTACTTCTCTTAAAATAAGAATAAGTGTCGTTGCATCTCCCTCTGAATGAGCTAAATAAATTCCACCAGCAAATATTACGGATCTAACACGTTCTCAATGTCTAATGTTCTGAAGAAATTCATAAGGTAGTGCATTTAATATAAACTTAGAAAAGACCTCATAATTAGTAGATTAATTTAATGAAGAGTGGTTATACAAGTTTTTTTTATATTTATTTTTAAATTATTATAAATTTTATGCTATATTGTTGGCTATATATTTTGTATTGTGCATTGATAAAAGTTTCATTGGCTTGACTCTGGATTACGTCAGCCGAAGCCGTTGTAGGTTGAAACATGTTCAGTTCGTCTACAGCAACAATGGAAGTTAAACGTAACGAACAGTGCGCTGCATTGAAATTTAGCTTTCTTCTAGACAAAGGCACCCGAGATATTTGTAATGCTGCAAGAGGTTCATAGAAAGTATGTTCTTTCCTATAGGACAACGAAAAGAAAAAGGTTTAATATGTTTAAAGAGAGGAGGCAAATTTCCGAGGACGCTGGACCCAAGACTCGATTTATTGCTCTTTTTGAAGTAAACATTAACATCGCTGCTACCATTGTGAGGAAAATTCATCTAATTACATTAAGAACACCATAAAAGTAAAACAAATGTAATTTGGTGCCACATTTTCGATGTGAACAGAAAAGCTTATGGCTTGTGTTTTTCTATGGTAGGTTCGCAAAACGCAAGGCTAACGAATAGTCACGATTTACTTCCGAGTATCAACTTGAAATACGTTCCTCATTTTCCTGATAGTTCAAAACACTGCATGGAGAGCGTTTTTTATCATTAGAAACGAACTGAACATGTTTAAACTCGCCACGGCTGCCGTTGATACAGTCATTTAGTCGAATCAATCTAGGCATTAATTAAATATTGAGCTAAGAAGAAAACAGAGAATGTGCATTTTACACAAGTAAGTTATGTACATTACACAAGTAAAATATGCACGACCACTCTCCATTGAGCAGCCTTGGTACGTTAGAATACAGATCACACGAAATTTTTCGGAGATACTTGTCTTGGTGGGCGTTTTTTCCCCTCATCAATTTCCGATTTTAAAACTTGATTGGAATTGTTCACAGCGTTGTACAATATTTGCGAATGAAGAAGCTGATTGATGCTACGAAGTATGTAAATTACAGCTTTCACTCATTGTTGGTAATGAAATGGAATCCTAAAGAGGTAAATTATTTCAAATCATTATTACTTTAATGCATTTTTAGGTTGTTTTTAAGTTAAGGTGTTGAATTAGACATAATGATTGCGAACGCAACGGACAAGTAGTAATTTCTTGTACGTCAATATGACGTATATATACGTCATAAATATGACGTCATAAATGGGACGTTTCAATGGAGCAAATGTCTAAAAGGATAAATGATGGAAATTAAAAGGTCTTTTTGCTCATTCGTTTTTTATTTTCAGAATCTGTAGTACGATACTGCAATAGTGAGTGAGCCTTTGATATTTGGGGTCGGTACTACTTGAATTTCAACATTATTCACCTACTAGCAAGTCAACAGCATTTTCATTACAGTTCCTTTGTTTAAAAACTTACAGAATTGCTGTGGATAAGTATAATATGATGGATTCGATTTAAAAGAACTTCTTTAGTATTTGCAGTTGGTAGCATTTTGTTTAAAGGAGATACACGGATTTAATTCTATAACGGACTCTCCTATTGTACATTTTCCTCTATAACCTATGGTATTTCCATTAACCTGACCTCCCCAAAATTATCGCCGAAATGGACCAAAAAACTGACGGAAGAAAATTCGTGAGTACTAACGAAAAGAGGATGCCAGAATGGGTTCCGGCGGCATGCTTTTTCTTCCTCCTCTCCACCCCCTCATCTCAGCGCTCCCTCCAACCCCGAGCCAAAAAAATTAAATCCCTTTCTCATCTCAATGGCCCCCGCTCACGCCGTTCTCCCTCCGATCCCTCCCTCCTCTCACTCTCCCATTCAACAGCCAATTAGACTTCTACCGCCGCTTTCGAATTGGAGTCGAGAGAGTGAGAGGCGGAGGGAGTGACGGGGTAGAAGGTGGGGCGGAGGGAGGTGAGTGGGCGGTAGGGGGTCTGAGGAGGAAAGAGGGAAGACGAGGGCGAGAGGGGGTGGAGATAGGGATAGGGGCGAGAAAATTGGAGTGGGTGGTGGGAATCGGGTGAGTTCGACCGCGCTCTAAATTCAGCGTTGCCGGACAAGCCGCTCGCACTCAGCGCGGTGATTGCAGAAACAGGTCGCGCGATAAGTTGCGGAATTTATTTCCGGAGACGTACGCGCCGTTTGAAATGCATTCTCCTCTCCAAACACGTCACTTCTGGCCCTCATAATCGGCCCAACGATGTGATCAATGCTCGCTCTATGGCGGCTGAACTCGGCTTTTCGAGGGCTGGAATGCTCATTGCTGATTGACGAACACGCGAAAATCACAAAAATTAAAAGTTTCAAGGTCAGTCTGCTAAAGTTAGATAATTGCATCTTTGTTTCCTGGCACCATGTGAAGCATTCCAGCGATGCGACTCGCGGGGAATGGCATGGACGCAAATGTGACTGGATTTTATTGCAGGAGTTCATAATATTCCACTTGAAACAGTGGTGGTCAACCGTTATATTTAGACCCTTTTGCCTCTGAAACATTAGTCAACTGCCTCTAGGTATTTCTAAATTATAATTGACTTCGCTTTGCTTTACTATAATCACCTAATGCTAATGGCTCTCTTCTCTTTTCATTTTAGGTTTTTCCTCAAATTCTTTCTCAAATGCAACCAGAACTGCCTCAAGAATGCGGGAAACCCGAGGGACATGAGGCGATTCCAGGTAAGCATTACATTATTCCTCTTACTTGGTGAGATTGAGACTGTTTTTTCACTGCTGTGTTTGGGGGCAAAGATTCTTAAGAGAAATGGCTTCAGAAAGATATTATGTGCAAACTAAGTCCCATGAATTAGTGACCTCTTTCAGAAAAGATATATTCACGTTGGGGTATTGAGGCACGGATTAACGTTTTTCTATTTGTCAAATATTGCTACAGTGGCAATGTTCAAGGAAATATTATTAATTGAATGGAAAGTCTACTTTGGGTTGTTATCTCAATAGTTTAGCTCTTAGAACTGTACTTGCCTTTGGAATAGATTTAAGTGTCCAGGAAAGACACAACTCGGTATTTTCACATATAAATTATATTCTCTAAGCATTGTGCGTACCTATGTTCAAGGTATTTAAACTAACTGGGTTAGTGATGCTTAAATTTACATTTTAAAATCCACTTTTGTAATTCTCCTCATGGCGGATCTTTCATTTCCTCTTTTTGTATGCCTATTACCTAGGAATAAGGCGTACTTAAAGGTATATCATGCTTTTTATGTACAAAGCACTTAACCTATATTATTTTGCTGTAACAGCATTTCGACGATAATTTCTAGCAGGTATTCAAATTAAATGCTAAAATATTTTGGTCCTTCATAACTTTGAATAAACACTTTTTATTTTAGTTTTGAAAGGCTCACTTATTTTTTATCACCAGCATTCAAACGGCTACTTTTTGCACCCCACCACCAACTTTAATGACTTACGACGCACCAGCGTTTCTCGGACAGTCTTCATTTTTCACCTGTCCTCTAATGAAAACGCGAGCTGACTGACAAGGAAAAATATTCAAAGAGTATTGAAAAGGCCAGGAAAGTAAAACAGCCATTAGAAATTAATCAGAGCTATAGGAATGCGGAGAATGTCGAATTATTGAATCGCAAATTAACGTATTAGAAGTATCATCCAAAATCGCAATCGAAATTAGAATTTCGGTTTTAGAATAAGTGGTATTTGACCAGGAAAATAGATCCATTTCTCTTAATTCCTATTTATCAGACGTCATTCTTGATTCATTATTTGTTTTGATCCTAGTTTCATACGTTTGAACTCATTGTCTCCTTTTGAATCCCATCCGCGGGATTGTAAGAATTAGATTCCACTCGCAGCTGCATTAAGTTTTCTAATGGCCAGCAGCGATCCAATCTAATAATTCAAAACAAATTGAATAGCTCTGTCGACATGAAGAACGGAATCTTATGCTGTGATCTCCAGCATTTTCCATATCTTTGTGGGTACTCCGGCACGTGTGCACGGGAAAAAATAATCGCGGAGTAAACTGTTCCTTCGCACAAGGCTTTGAGATGCAAGAGCTTTTTTCCAATGCAGCCAACACCTCAAATGAGGATCGTCTGTACTACGGTTGGAGGGACGGGGAAATTTTGCCCTTTGACGCACTTTGGGGGCCACTAGAATGCACCCTTAACTCACTGCTCTCTCATTGCCCCTCACTAAATAATGTGGGCCTTTTGCCACCTCTTCCTCCTCCTATTTATCGGCGCACTCTGTCTCTCCCTACGATTTATCCTTCCTCTATTTTCCACCTTTCCAGCTTCCCTATTCCTCTCCTTCCTTTCCGACTTCTTTTGATGCCTCCCAGAAAAGTGGCAGGCGGTGTTTGGGCGGTAACCCTCCCGCCCCCACCAAGGGCGATGGGTAGGTGTGTGCGGCCGGAGTTATTCACTCTCCCACGTGAGTCACGCGATTGCCGCTGGCGCGTCGCGGCGCTGCTGTGCATGAGAGAGAGAAACGACCACCCGCGCGCGCACGTTTGGGTATGATTGTGGCTTCTTAAACCCCCTCTTACCCTTCTCCACCGACCCCCTTCAACAATCCACCCAATCTCCCTCTCCCCAATCTTCTGCAGCCCTACACACAACCCCTCTTACCCTTTCCCCCACCCCGTCCAGAGACGTCCCCGCGCGCTCTCCAAAATGATCTCCCCCCGTCTCCCCTAACTCTACCCTCTCCCCCGCCCCATGCCACTTCCTCCCCCGCGCTCCTTTCTTTGCCTCCTTCTTTCCTACCGCGGTTGTTTTTGTTTATTTTCCGTGAGTTCTCCTCCTCGTATTTTTTTCGCTGTTTTTTCCCACCCGTCACCGAGCGCATGCGCCGAGATAATTTTGAAAAAAATCAATGGCGGTGGAGTTTATTATGGGCATTTTAGATGGTCATTTTATATGCTAAAGTGTTTTCTGGGGGGGGCGTCCTATTTGCTTAACTGCACGCCTTGCTTTTGCGCTTAAGAGAGTTTATTTTCGGGAGAGAAGGGACCGTGTCCCGAAAATAATAGAATTTACAAATGTTTGGAGAAAGAGGACAGGGAATACTTGTTACTTCTCAGTATATAAATTTCGTTCAACATTTCTTTTTCCCATTAGAAGAGGAATAATAGTAATAGGACTGCGCATTTACGAAAATAATACATGCATAAGAGCAAACTTTTTCGGTTGAATACTCTCCCGCGTAGTAAAAATATTATTGGTATCAGTGATTGAATCCGTGAGGGATGCCTACGTATAGGTTTAAATTTCATGTCGAGTTTCTCTTCTTCAGTTTATATTGAAAGATACGGCGGAGATTCGAATTAATCTTGCTTTATGCCACATCGGTAACTAAATGCGATTATTATCTGTCTCGATTTCTCTCTCCACTCACCCGTTCGAACTAAAAATCTTTCGCAGTCGCAATTTGACTCCGAGGTACGTTGACCTGACCTGAAAGAGTAGACACATAGGTACGAGAGTTGTCGGAGTCGTAAGTATCCCTCACTTTCCACGCCACAATTTCTTCAAGCCACCTGACTGTCAGCGATCAAAACCGTTGATGCCTCATGCAAAAGTAATGTCTTCTGATAAACTCAATTTTATACACCCTCGCGCTAAAGCCTCTCCACTAATTAACCGCCGGAACACTTTGCGTCGGATTCCGGTTCGCCGAACACGCCTCGCCGTTTTGTCCGGCGACTGAGAGAGAGAGCACACAACGCCTAAGTCCTGATGTCCTCTCCTCGACCCTCTTCCCCCCGCCCCGGGCCCTTTGACACAGATCCTCCTCACTCATTACCTCCGAAACTTCTTTGAATGAGGGTCACCCAGAGCACGCTGTTTGAAGAAGTATCTCCCCCTATTTGCCGACGACCATTGAGAGAGAGAGAGAGGTGAGGGTCGGGGAAGGAGGAAGGAGAGAGGGGCAAGTGAGGATTTCAGAGGAGCCAGTCCTTTTCTCGTGGGCAATGGGAGGAGAGAGAGAGAGCGAGTGAAGCTTGCCTTTGGCGTTTTTCTCTCGACGCGAGGTCAACGATTGCCCTTCCCAGAATCCCAATCTCTCCACGAAAAGCGACGGGGCCATGGGCCGAGGAGATAAAGGCTCCGGAGGGAGAGAACACAGGTCGAGAGGGAAGTGTGGAGAGTGCGGAGAGGTAAGCGATGAGAGAAGCGAAGATGTGGAATAGGTGTAGGGGCGAAGAGGTAAAGGGAAATAGTCGAGGCAAACGTGGAAGGAAATGAAGTGTCACGAGAGGGATCTCATCCCAATGCTCAGAAAGGACGACATAAGCGTATAATAAGTCGAGGCAGTCAGACGATAGTGTTAGGAAAATCACGCTTTCTGTATTATAAAAGCAGATGAACGATGATGAAGTTTCAACCGTAAGAATCAAACTGCCCTAAAACTTAGATTAGTCTAAGGTCTGGACGGAGAATTCTGGTAGTTTAACTACCTTTATTTAAAAGAATATTTCAAAGAAAAGCGAAAGGACTTGGGTCATTGCAATAATTTAAAAAAACGCTGGATTTCCAAACAATATATGCGTAAGTATGTGGGATGTCACTACTATAATGGAATCTGCGGGTAAGGTTATAGAATGGTGAATAATGAAAAGATCTGTTTCCTCCACATTTTAGGCATCATCAATTCTTCATCGAGGGAACTAGCTGCTTAGTTTTTTCGATTAAACTCCTGAAAGAACGTAGGGGCCCTCTGAATAGTACTAATAATAGTCACAATCAAAATGGATTGCAACATTATAAACCGCATCCACGTTGACGATATCCTTGCATTTTATTTTTATTATTACATTTTCATTTTTGTTGTAATTTTGACCACAACCGAATTTCTAAATAATACGTGCAACAGATATCCTTGTATATAATTCAAGGAGAAGCGCGCGCTATTTTTTCATTGTTTCCATGATCCATAATCATTAAACACTTATTGAATTGATATGGAAAAGTAGGTTCTTTGCATGGTTTATCTGGAGTCTTTTGCGAATTAAACTATTCCCGAACCGGCAAATAATCTTTAAGAGCGTCTTTTCTTGTTTTGACATTTCTGTAATTTCATAAACTGCACCCTTCAATTTCTCGGTCAGACATTATAAATTTTGGCATGTCATTGGATGAAAAGTTTATCCTTTAATATTGTGTATCGTAGAAAGTTACGGAACGTTGTAATTAAGAAAAATAACAATAGTGAAATTCTACCTCACAGATTGGATAATACCCCAAGAGAAGCCTGAAAGTTCCACGCTTGATAGTAGAATCATGTAAAATGCAAACAATCACGTATGGTACTCCTTAGTTATTTTTCTCGCATTTAAATAATCATTGAATAAGGCATAACATAAGGCCATTAACTTGATCTCTAGCTGAAGCAAGGACCTCCGAGATTTCTAGATCGAAAAGAGTTTGATAGTATTTTTGCTCGCAGATGATCACTTTCAGCAAGTTCATTTGCCTGGGGTCATCTGGTTTAAGTTCCCACCATCCATATTAAACTAGTTTTAGTTTTCCAAACATTTATTTTTCCAAACTTGTGACCAGTCACCAACGACATGGTATAATAAAAAAATTACTCATCGAAAAAGAATTCTGGTGAAATAAAAAATAGTCCTATTTCGGTGGCGACATGCATCAGCAACAGCGACCTCGTACGAAGAATACAATTTATGTCAGAGAACCTATGCCCGTGTTTGTTTACATAGAGAATATTACGATGCATCCGTCAGCCATGACACATTTATTTTCAAAAATTGGCCATCCGCACGATTCGGCGAGTCGGGTGGTCCGATATTCCGGAAGCAATCGCGATGCATTGAGAGGGGAGAGTCGTCCATTTGTCCCCACTTCGGCTCGTCACCACACCCCCTCGTCCTGGGGGAAGTAAGGCACGGGGAGAAGGGAATATTCCTTCGCGGGAATCGAAGTCGGTCGGCTCCGTGAGAACCCTCGTCGGAGTCCGAAGGTGGTAATCGGAAGGGGCCGAGAGGCGATAGCGATGGAAGTCGCAAAGGGGGGGTTAGAGGATGGAAGAGAAGAGGGGAGGAGGGAGAGCAGAAAGGGAAAAGGAGATGGCGGAGGGAGAGGGGGGAGTGACCGTCTGGGGGAGGGAGGCGAGGGCAGGGGCGCGTGTGTGTGTGTGGGTGGCGAAGCAAACGGGCAGACCGCTGCCTGGCTTCATCGAACGAACTAGTCGTCATCGTTCTCCGTTCCCATGGGAACGGGAGCCTTCTCCCCTGCGGGGTTCGAGAGAGAGAGAGAGGGAAAGAGGGAGAGAGAGAGAGAGGGCGGAAGACGTACGGCCCACAAGGAGGGGAGGGGGCGGAGGAGGAAGGGAGTTGGATGATGGCGCGTACGCCGAGGCAAGGAGTCGGGGCAGAGGAGTGAGAAGATGGTGGGGGAGGGAGGGTGAGGGGCCGCACGAGGGGACAAGAAGGGAAGGGGGGATTGGCGGCGGGAGAACCCCTCTGCGCATTCCCAGGGGGCAGAAGTAGCTCCCGAGGGAGGCGGATGGGGAGGGAGGGGGCGAGCGGGGTGGAGCTTCCCTTCCACCCCGACCTCAACCCACCACACATCCCCGCAAACCCCTCTCCCCGCCTCGGACCGTCCGCATCCCTTCCTTTCTCCCCCCACCCACCCCCTCGGCGCTCCCAAAATGGAGGAGAGGAGGCGGGGAGAGGGGCGGGCAGGAGGAGGAGATAGATAGATATGCTCCCCTCCTTCGTCCTCCCCCGCAACCACGCTCTGGGTTTTCCGAGACCATCCCATGAAACCCATGATATCCCCCTGACGCCGCCATGGCGTGCGCCATTTCGTGAGCGACCCGACGCTGCGGTGGTGGATTCGGGTTCGACTCCCTCCGGCGCCGCTATCCCCCACCGCCCACGTACAGCCCACACTACGCCGCCCTCCGAATTCCCCACCCCATCTTGCTTCCTTCCTTCCACCCGCCCGCCAATCCGAGTCGATTCCCGTCCCTTCAGGCGGCGTTTACGTGCCTATAGGACTAACGTTCCCTCGCGAGGAAGCGTCTCTTGCGTTTTGACTTGCTATGGAGAAGACGGAAGGTAAGGCATGAGTCTTTTGCCATGGTGAAGGGCGAGCTCTAGATGTAAACATTGGCCGTTTTTGGTGCGGGAGTAGGAGATATGGGCTGTAATAAATAAGACGAGGGAAAGTAAGATTACAAACGTATCCTTGAAAAGAAAACGGGAACAAGAATCATTCTACTTTATTATGGCTCTTACTCTGTATTCTCATTGATTCGTTCATTTCGTGTCTCATAAAGTAACATGTCAAAATATTCTTGGAATCTATCAAATAACGTTGGAAATCGACAAGGAATTACGTTGTTTAATTTTCAAACTATGGCTGGTATAGCTTTTAAATTCATAAGTTAAAGGTCTACAATTATTTTTACACTAGGTCGTATATTTCATTCGTGTGAAGTTGCAAAGGGACAGAGGATACAATGGTCTCGGCGAAAATTTAGTATACCTTTGAAAATAAAGAAAGTCCGTAGACCTAATCCTAAGAAAGCGTCGGAGTAAATCAAGACAGCGCCAGGAGAAATTTAAAGGGATCGACGTAGTTTTGTTAAAGTTGCACCTTTTAATGAAATTAATGGTGCCAGGGAAGGAATGAAAAGTTGAGCGACAAAATGGACCGTTTAAAGCTTCGTCAGTAAAGTTACAGGTGTGGAGAATAGTGGATTAAAGGGAAGAGGTGGTAACGGATGTAAGGCTTGAGCACGCTCGAGGTAATTGCATGGGAGCGACTAAACGAAAAAGCTCTATCCAAAAAGAGAAAAGAGGGAGGAAGTTTATCGCAGTGCTGGAGATATTTAGGCTTGGGAGTGAAAACATGAAAGAGCCGCCAGGGAACTCGGGAAAAGGAAAGAATAACGCATAATTGGGAGCAGGCACCGCTGCCAAAGTGGGACTAAAGTTCAATTAAAACAGACCGGGCCGTGATTCCAAAGCAGTAGAAAATAATTTACTGCGTTCTGTTGTCATATTTCGCGTATTCGGCGGAAAATATGACTGCAGGAAGTCCCAAATAATTAATAATACGTTGATCTTATCATAGTTGTTGATCCTTATGCACCCGCTATTATCTCTACGAGCACAGATAGGGACCAATGCCGAAATCTTTATTATACCCTGGGTAATGCATGCTTTGTAAACGGTTGGTGGTGTCAAACGCCGTAAATTACTATCAGAAATATTTATTAATTGACACACTGTGAAATTATATGGATGAGATTACATATGAAGAAAAGTTTTTCGGAGACCACCGCCAAGTGAATCAGTTAAAAAATATCCCACCCCTTCTGATAATGTTCTCTTCTAATCAAACCAACCATTAATTAAAAATGGCATTGCTGTAAATTTAAGGATGGGCACTTTTACTATTGCGGCGAGTATGCAAATAGTCTTTAGCTGGTGCAACATATTAATATTAATATACTTTCAATATTTCCTTCATATTTCCACCATTTTCTTTCGTGATTTATCCTCCAATAAATCGTTTAAAAATTGGTATTGATCGTCGGTTACTTTAAGATCGATTCGCGTTGTGCGTAAAATTTGTCCTGACCTGAAGCACCAAGAGATCTCTTTTAGCCTCGTAACGGAATTATTATCCCCTGAAACCTTTTTCGATCACGGTGTGAATTTCCATGAGGGGGAGGAGGGAGTGTCCCCACAAATTGGACATTAGTGAGGTCAAGACACCGTTCACACGTACACGGCAGCCACTTGATCGGAAGGACTTGGCCTCCCACCCCCCACTCTCGATCCCATATCGGTTTCCAGTTTTCAATCGAGAGAGAGAGCACGGCTTCAAAAATCGACGGCGGAAGACATCGGGGAAAATAGGCGGCAGAGTCAAATCAGGGGTGGATTTCGTGAGGGGGCAAATACGCCCCGCCGGCCTCGTGGTGGTGGCTGGGCGGAGCGGGGAAGCGAGTCTCTGTCGACGGAGTTGTGCGTGGGGGAGAGGGATCGGACGGGGAGCGGGAAGGGGGCGGGAGGGGAGAGTTGAGGGACGTGAGAGGACGGAGGCGACCAAAAGAGAGAGTGAAAATCAGAGAGAGGGTGGGAGGTAGAGGGATGAGGGAGTTGGGAAGGAGGAAACGGGGAAGTATATCCGCCCTTTAAAGGGGATATCTGTGCACAAGTGTAGATGGCTTTCCCTTTGGGACCGCTCCGGCGGTGGCGGCTGAGGCCATCTTTTCCTCCTCCTTCCTCCCTCTCACGCTCTTCCCCTCCCCCCGTTCCCTCTCCCCCTGCGACCCCACAGGGCCTTCCCTTGCTCTCGTAGTCCAGGAGAGAAAGTGTCTCCCCGTTCCTCACTCCCTTCCCTTCTCTTCCTCCTTCCACACGGCACTAAAAACCTCCCTCTCTCTCTCACCTCCCTCTATTTCCCACCCTCCCTCCTCAACCCCTATTAATGAACACTTGTCATCTGGCACAAGCGGAAGGAAAAGAAACAACCGTGATTGCTCGGACAACCCGCGTCACGATAATAATCATCCCATCGACACGGTTGAGGAGGCGGCACCGGCACGTTCGGAACACCAATTCGCGTGCGGAAGTTTGTTTTTAGTTCGAAGCAAGCCGTCGAGCGAGGATTCTAACCCCGCGTTAGTGAGTCGAGGGAAAGCGACTCTTTGCAGAGTAAAGAGTCAAAAACTATTAAGCTTTTGTTTCCCTCCGCTTCTATACACGGCCGTATCTTTCTCCTCCCCCCCGCCACATCGACGCAAGTTCATTAAGCTTCACACTCCAGTACAATACAGACGGACTCCCTTCCAAATTTCCTCGGGCTTTAAATTTCACCGCCGTTATCTCCCCACCAAGAGAAACTTTTGTGGTGATGATGCGATGTTGTTTTTTTCGCCCCGTCCCTCTTCTCGCTCCTCTTCTTTCGCCGGCCCTTAAATGCCGCCATACTTTATCGCCGTGATTAGACGTTAACCTCTCATATAAAAATGATGGACGAGGTTCCTCATTTTTTTCCGCCGTTTCCGATTTATTGCGGCGGTTTAAAAAAAAAAGGAGTAATGATAAAATTTCGGCGCCGCGTTCGTCGCCGCTCTTTTCGTCTATATTTTGTTTTCCTCACGTGGTACGGGTGGAGAGGGTGCGGGGAGGAATGAGTGAGGGGACGTGGGTGGTGGGAGCCGGGGGTAGGGCGGTGGGAAGGGGCGGACGGGCGGTAAATCTCATCTTCCCCTAACCGCACAGCCCATTCCGCGCTCGGTCCCATATCTGATGCTGAGGGTGGAATGATGTACTGGAGTAGTATAGCGCGCAGCCATGTTCATTTTTCGTATCAACATTGAGGCCTGCTACTTTTTTATAATTCGTTAAAATAAAGGTCCGGGTCGAATAATCTTCCTAAAACCCTTAAAAGCACTTGTATACCCATTTATGCTCTCCGAATAGAGTGATAAGACGCTCTAACAGATGATTGTTTTCCTACTCTCAGCCCCGTTTACTTTTAAATCTACGCCAACAGAAATTACAGTAGATGTTTCCTTTCCCTTTCTCAGACCAAATAAGTCGAATGCAATATCAAATTAACGATACAAGTCATCAACAATTGTCTGAGTTCATGAGTAGGATAATTTAATATGGATCACTTCTCTATAGAACTCAATTTTTTTTAACCTGGCGCGAAAGTTGAGTCATTACTTGGATTTTAAAATCTTTTAAATATTTTTTGAAACATAAATAATATTATTTCTATCGATTTTCATACTATATATTTATTCGTTATTTCATTTCGAAGATATTAGACGAATTTAAACGATTATAATTCTTGATATCGGTGTTATAATATTTCTTTTACGTAATCGTAGTAAAATCCATATACTTGTTAAGAGAAATACTTGTGAACTAAGTGCGTGACACTCGTCCCACTTGTGTTGGAATTGATAGGTTGGTGTTGGTAAAAATAAGTCAATAGCATTTACTTCCTCAAACATTAATTCAAATAGCGTTTAGTATAAACTTTGTGGTAGTTAACATTCATTTAAATACTGTCAGAACTATGCTGGCATTTTACCCGTAAAAGCACTAGGATATGTGGATAGTGTGTTAGTTTACATTTTCGAGCCTTTCACTCCTCAAATCCGAGGGTTCCATTTTTCTATTAACGACCCCCCCCCCCCGGCGTGAGTGATCCTGATGTCAAGCAGACATCTTGGATAAATATTCCATCGATAGTTGAAAACATTAAGACCCTACACGGTCGCACACACGCAGTCTTTCATTCATTGCTGCATAACTTCTGGACAGCTGCACATATTTAAGGTAAAAAATACCTTTCTTCAGCACTTTGAAGGTGGTCTTTTGCAACTGAACCTTTAATGATGTCAAGCTGGCAGTCGGGTAATTACACATACATACATGTAGTTTCAAGTTGGTGGGGTAAATGTGGCCGGAGGTGGGTGGTGGAAAAACCGTCCGTATGAAGATGTATTTAAGGGTTTAAGTACTGTGAAAGGTAGACAAGTTATTATAGCACAGGGAACTATCCATAATTAATCTTTTGATCAGTTTACGTATTTGTAATGGCATACGTTAAATTAATCAGGTCTTATAATCTTACAGTGTATCTTTAATTAATTTTTATATTGAACTTCTATGGCCATGTCAATAACAGTGGATAACTCACAACGAGCCAGAGCTCCGAATCGTTTGCATTGCACAATGCACACATTCTCCTTTCTGAAGGCCCACCTTAAACCTAATTTTCTCGTATTTCTTTGAGTTGTGCGAGTGTACAATTTAATTGCATAATCTCCTATTTGTGCTCAAGGAGCGCACTGATCTGAAATAATCAATCTTTTGTTTTTCAACTCAATTCTATCGACAGCTTTTCAAATTTTGTTTCTCCAATTATACTTTCATGTAAGAAAAATAAATTCCTCTGAATAAAAATAAACGCCTTTTAAATCTCAAAATGTTCATTTAAATTTTTTCAGATTTACCTTCATTGCTCATTCATCCTGGCGCTTTAATGATATCTCTATCACAACTACTCCTTTAACTGAACGTTCGTACCTCCTTTTCTCTAATGCATGCTGTCATTTTTACTCATCAGACGCGGTTATAAAGCTATCATCGTTATCGGAAAGATTATTTGCATTTCATTAAGACCAGTGTCTCATCGCTGTCCCATTTCTATAAAAAAAAGAGGCTGGGGTAAGCATATATGATTCCCAAGAGGGCAAACACGCCCTTCCCTTTCCATTGGTCCCTAACGAAATCTTCAATCCTTTGTTTGCTCGGCCTAAGTTATTTATCGGTTGCCTGTTTGCTTGGAGCCTTTAAACTTTGAGGTCGCTCCGACTGGAGGATGTAGGCCTCCCATAATTCCATCGCCGTTAACTTTACTCCATTGCAGGGAAATACACAGCGTGTACACGCGGCTCCTTCCCTATTCCTGACCACTTGTGAGCCCCCCCCCCTCCTCTCTTCCACGGGCGATGCAGCGGCCGAGCGGAGAAATTCATCTCATGAATTTGTTTGCCATCGAGTAACTTTGGACATCAAAGTTCTCGTACTTAATCAAAAGATTGGCAGGGAGGTCCAAGCATCCAGCGTTATATTTGTAATGGCTGAGGAAGTTGAGGGGCGATGGTAGCATTTTCATTGAAGAATTCTCCTCGCTGCGATATTTAGATGAAGCAATGTGTTGAAGAGAAGAAGTGGTGTAGACGCGATTTATAATAAAATCAGTGTCTTTGAATAGAGAATTGAACACGAATGCTTAATGCAACGATAATGAATAACCAAGATATAGGCGGAGTTAAAAGTAAAGCCAAAGGCCTTAAATATTCATTCTCTCTCTGCATCACAATAAAAATGTGCAATTTTTAAGTGGCACTCTTGATAGCTGAAGAAAATGGAGTCTAACAAACATCCGGGCTGACTATAGATGTCCCCCTAGGGATCCATGGCAACAGCTTAATTTAAAGTTTAAAATTAGTCCAAAAATTAATATATCATTTGGATTATTATTAATTCAAAATTTCTTCACAGAAGGCAATTTTCGCAGCCTTGAAACTATCCATAAATGCGCTTTAAAAAGCAATATCGTCAACAAAAATCATTACGCTCGTTTCAGTCACTTTTGTTCGTTGCGACTCAAAGGATTTGCGCAGATTATATCCATGAAGAGATAGAGCACGGAATTGGAAAGGGAGAGACGGGGACGGGTGATGCCATAATGTTCTCGGTTCCTTGGGTTGGGAATAGACGCGGGAGAAAGAAAACATCCAATGAAGCAGGATGGCTGGATGAAAAAGTCTGGAGCAAATGCCGGACAGGGAAGAGTATGTGGATCGAGGCTGGGGAAAAATGAGGGAGGATGGCGGGTGGCTTGGAGAGGATGAGAGCTGAGGGTAAGGGAACGGTGTGGGGATAAAGATTCGGGCGCCATTGTCAAGCTCATCCACCTGATCCCTTTCCCACTCCCAATCTTCCTCCTTCCCCCATTCCTCCCTTCTCTTACGATGCCTCATTAACGATCATTCTGTTTATTCTTTGCCTCATTCCTTCGTTTTGCCTAAACCACATTTGGCCCTTTTCATTTTCAGCCCCGGGCTGTGAAATGCATATCCATTCCATTATCTCATACTCCCTCTCCATCGTCTTCCGTCCTTCCTGCTCACCTTGGCTCCTGGCATCGGGATTCTACTTAACAGCTTCCAGTGATCGAAAGTTCTCCTTTCCTTGTTGTCTGCTCCTCCAATTCCATGTCCTCAGCCAAGGAACCTCCTGTCATCCCCTTCCTAAACCATCTACTCCCACCGATTCTTCCCTCTTGGTAATACTTCCCACATAAGCGGATTCGCTTACGTAAATTTTCGACTCCAGCGTCCTCGTCCTTTTTTCTCGTCCCGTCCCCTTTCGAGTTTTCCTCTCGCCAACCCTTT
Organism: Hetaerina titia; assembly: GCA_037158775.1. Classification (NCBI taxonomy): domain Eukaryota; kingdom Metazoa; phylum Arthropoda; class Insecta; order Odonata; family Calopterygidae; genus Hetaerina; species Hetaerina titia. Next base: position 89,051,956 of record CM073772.1, read on the forward strand.
CATCTTCTGCCTCGCTCTTTAATCTCGGTCCCACACGGACGAGAGAGGAGGCGAGAGCGGTTCATTTTATTCCTCGCTCCTTCTCTCACCTCCCCAACTTTCTCTTTCGTTTGAGATTTCCGTCCGTTTAATCCCGACCGGCTTCCCAATCTTCCTGCTTTCTTTTCTGTCTTCCTGTATTCTTGCCAAGTTTTCCCCACTCTATTCCTACCCCCGTTCTTTTCATCCTTTTCTTTCCTTCCCTTTCTCATTCCCTTATCATCCTCTGTTTTTTTTCCTTTTATCATTATCTTTCTCTCTCTTTCTCGTTCCCTATTCTTCTCTTTATGCATCATCTCTTCTTCTATCGGTCGCTCCTCTTCTTATTCCTATATTTATTTTCTACTGCGCTTGAACTTCCCCCCACTCAATGAATCTCTCTAATGTCCCTTTTTTTCAACTTTCCTCACTTTTCCTATTCTTTTATTTTCCTCTTTCATGATCCATTCCCATAGCATATCCATTCTTTCCTTCCTTTCCCGTTTCTCCTCTCTCCCTCTTTTCGACGCCCCCCTCCGTACCTCAGTGCTCATTTCTCCCGTCCTCCCCTCCCCGGCAAATCCCTCCGCATCCCCTCACCCTCTCTTTTCCTCGACCCTTCCCTATTTCCATTCGATTGGGTTCGCTCTCTCCCCTCCCCCGTCCTCCTCCATACACACACAGACACGCACGCAAAAATCTCACGCGCACAAACAAACGTCTCCCCTCTTTCCATTGCCGTCTCCATTCTCCCCATCTTTCCTTGCCCTCATCTACGTCCTCCTTTATAAACCGCCAGCCGCCGCAGAATTCTTGGAGAGGGTTTTAGATTATGAACTGCCAGGCGGAAAAACTGCCGAGGTCATTTAACCAGGTGTAAGCAGTAGGAATACCCTAGGAAGCTTAAGAAATATTTTTTAGTCAGAGTCACGTTTCTGTATTCATAAATTAACGTGATAACCATTGTGGTGACTGTTGCCTTTTTAATAACTTGTTTCCAGTTCGTTATGGATCTCGAGACCCTAAACGTAGTGGATACACCCCTCCCAACCCCCCCGAAATAGAGACCCTAAATTGCCGGACGAGCATCCAAATTTTTGCAGTAGACTTGCTTATCCAATCGTGCGAAAACTATTGGGCCCAAAATTTCCAGCCCCCGTGAATCAAGGGGCCTCATTCGTGAAAAAGTATAAATAAATGCCCAAATTTTCTCCCTCTATCTGAGGTACTTATTACATGTTCATCTTCCCTCCCCTCCCGCTGTTTGCATCTTCCTCCGACCTCCGAGACGTCTCTCCCCTTCACTCTGCCCCTCCTCCCCCGCGGAATATCGAACGTCCCCATTGCCCGCGCGTGTGTGTTTTTATGTGTGGGTGTGTGTGTGCTCTCTCAGACTCCTCCCCACCAGACCTTCCCCGGTGCCCACTTCCTAAAAGAGAAGGGACTCCGCGCTATTTTCTCTGTTTCCTTTCTCTCTCTCCTTCATACCTTACCTGCTCTCATACCGTTTCCCTACCTCCTCGCCTCGTTTATTCTCCTCCCGTTCATTCATCTCCGATTTTTCCTATCCCTATTCCCTCCTCTCTCTCAGTCCCCTTCCCCAGCCTCGTACCCCTCTAATTCTGCCTTACATTGCGCTCTGTCGTAGCTGACGCTCCCTTTCTACCTCGTCCGCCGTGGGCATTCAAAATGATGACGGTAGTCCAAGCCTAGTCTCCCGGCAAGATTTGGTGAGTGGAGTTAAGAAGATGGCGACCGTTAGTTGTCTCCTCCTTGCCTATCGTAGATATTGAGGCAATTTTAATAAAGGTGTACAGTTCATTCTCCAGATATCTATATATCGGAGGGACGACTTGAAATCAAAATAATATGCGCCAGCATCGACAAACTCGCGGCCCTTCACCCTCTTCAATGTGTACCGGTTCATTGATATCAACGTTTTCCAAAACCAAGCGGAACAAATAAGTTCACCTTCCAAAAAACGAAAGTATCAAATGAACATGAGTTTGAATTTTTGGAGACAAAATTACTTACGACACAAGTAGAAAAGCTAAATTGGAACTCTGAAGTAAAGGGAGTAAACTTTAATGTGAAAGCAAGCTCTTGCAAATCTAAGAGCTGTTATATCTCAATTTGCGTATCCGTCAGGTGCATTTACATGAGATTTCATTTTAACACTGTGTATTAAAACGATGTTTTGAGAAAGATTGCTTCATATGACCTCTTCGGTTCAATTTGTTCATATATACGTCACATGTACGCCACCTATATCATATATCCTTTTCAGGAGTTAAACGGTAAATAGCCGGCCATCAATTTTCAGCAATGTGATTTCGCCCTCATGCTTCACTGAATGATAATATTTAGGCTCTAAAAAGTCTGTGATCATTTCAATTTCTAAGGTGAAATTTTATCCTTTTAAAATATATTACTTTCGTTATAAATATATTACTGGCGCTGGCGTTTTTCAGTATTCGATATATGTATCATCCATCCATTTCAAAGTTCTGTTCTTGGCAAAAGACCTTGACCGGTTGTTTATCAATCATAGCATATTAATCCATTTGTAACAGCTTTCTGCTCTGATATAAGCATAAAGCATGGATCTGGAAATCTGTTCTTGTTAGACCTTAATCAATGATTGTTGTATTAAGTGATGCACTTAGATTATATCGAAGGCTTTTTTAATTTTCAATGTGATACCCATTCAATGAAAGTGACTTTACGACAGTTGATCAGTATCAAAAGCTTAATGTGACATCTGGTGTTAGGATCAGATACCCTTTCTTTAGTCAAAAGCTAACCAGAAAGTTGTATTTGTATTTTCCGGTACATTTTAACCACTACCTGTCAATATACTGTATTATACTGTATTGTGGTACACTGTATTGTTCAGTACAACATTCACTAGATATACCCGCAAATTGATTATCGCCAGTTATTTTTGTGCCCAGGAGGCCAAGCTCCAAAATTCAGCTTTTTCTCCGCTGTAATTTATCGCATTTTAGAAAAACTCTTATCGCCCCACAACCTCACATTTGACATTGACATAAATACCCCGCGAACCTTCAAAAATGTGTGTGGCAGGGGGTGGAAGCACCAGGTGGGAAGGGTGACTGAAAAGGGAGGGTATGGGAAAGGAAGGAAAAAGGGAAAAAATATTCGTTAAAAACTATCAAATAACGTGCAATTTTGTATACATTCTGGAGTTCTTGGAGGACTAAATTTCAAACAAGCGTTAATTCACCCAATAAATTTGTTATGCGGAAAAAGGGAATACAAATTAACCAAAACCATTTATACCACAGGCCTTCACCATAACAAGACAGGTCATGCAGAACTGAAAAGTAAGGAGGGAAAATTCCCCGTTAAATTGACATGCAACTCATGATCTCCGCCCCTAAAGACACAGATTAGGGAATGTGACACACCGCTACAGGCAGCGGAGGCGTCCTCCCCACCGAAAGAGACGAGGGGTGGAAAAAGAAGCTTGAAAACGATAGAACAGGGCAAGCAGAACTGTAAATGGCAGTCCCATGTGATCATGCGGGAAGGGATTCGACAATAAAACACGCAAGACTAGTGAAAGCGCATACACTTGAGCAAAACCGATCATTCCCCATTCCCTAGACGCTGTGAGTAATAAGTGAGATTTTTGCTACCTATAACCCTGCAGTTACTATCCCATATTCTCCGTGGGAAGGAGGAGTCCTTGAGTCTGCTAGTACTGGCATCTATTTCCCAAATTTCATATTCATGATGGCAGAGACCAATTTATATCGCTGTGCGAATAATTTGCGAGACCTCGGCGCTGAAACATGCGGCTCTGAATTTATTCAGTAAGTTTAGCCTAGCATTGAATCGTATTTCTGCTAATGATTGCCAACCCAACTCCAGAAGAATTTCTGTCACGCTTTCCATTTTATCGTAACAGTTTTTAATGGAACAGTCTGCCCGCTTTGAAGTTTATCAATTTCCCGAATGAGGCCTTTTTAGTGGGATACCATACACTATACTTATATTCTATATGAGGCCTTACCAGTGCGTGGTAACAACGTTCCTTGACCTTGTAGTCACTCCGGCCAACAATGCGTCCATTAAATCCTAATTTTTTATTTGCTTGCCCACAGATTGTACGTATGTGGGTGCCCCAAGTTAAGTCGTTAGTCATAGTAACACCTAAATATTTTATCATTCAACTACTTCTAGGTCAACTCCAGCTTATTTGGAAACAAATCCCATTAATCTTTTAAAGAAACTTACCACCGAACTTTTGTTATGGTTTAATGACAATCCTCATCTTTTACACCATTTAGGAGTGCAATCTAGATCCTTTGGTAGTATTGAATGAACCTTATCGCAATATATCTCCCGATTATCGTATCATCCGCGAAAATCCTAACTTACTTTTCACTTCGCGATTCGAATCGTTAATATTCCCTCACTACTCCGAGCTGTGTCCTTCATTCCCGAGTCCTCATTCTCATATTCGTTTCTAGTTCCTTGCCACTTCTTCGTCCGAACAATGACTCACAGAACCCTCTCCTTCTTTTCAACGCCGTCAACCGAGTAACTCAGCCGCTTTATTGCTTTTCTCTATTTCCGATTATCCTCCTCCCTCGCTTTCCATTTCTGTCCTTCGCCAGACATTATTCTTTCGCCCTTCCAATTTTATTATCAAAACTTTCCTCTTATTCTATTTCCTTATCTTCTCTCACATATTCCTCTTCCCTTATAGTACCTGCTGATTATTTTTTCAAGTCAATAAAATCTGTCATAAAACATAACTTCTGTTTTCCTTTTCCAAGTTCAGGCATGTGACCTGGTAAAAGTTATCCTCAATACAGTCCATTAATGAACTTTTCACTGTATCCGTTCAAGAGCAGTCATGACTCATCTCTTCATCACTACTAAATATATTTTTGTGTTTTTCGTTTGCATTAGCATTCAAATTTAGGCCTTATTATTTCAACCCCATTTCTCATTTCAAATAAAGGTTTTGGAAAGGAATTGCAATAATAACTGACTTTGTTTTCTTAGAAATGGTTGATATTTTCATTGTCTCGTCCGTAAAATATATACTGAGTGAGTCGCAATAAGCAAACTCATATATCGAGAGATATTTTCATTCGTTTCAACTTTTGCCTTCACGCTTTTCTGTGATATATTTTGTTTTGTTTTTATATTGTGATGCTCTTAATAAACAACTGTACTTTTTCATTCCATTAATAAGAGCATATTTCCTTTGACTTTTAAATAGAAATTAGTTTCTGCCCTGAGTTGGTGGTCAATGACCATCTTCATTTCGCATATTCTTGCAAAAGCAACTCCTTAGTCGTTTGAAATATTTCCACCATCAACCACACACATCAAATCTCCCCTTCCCTCCTCCTCTCTCTTGAAATCTCTCCCGGCTTTATTATCGTCTCTCCCCATTTCGTCCCTTTCCTCCTTCCCGTTCCACCATTTCCTCCTCTCGCCTTTAATTCCGTCCGTCGCCTCTTTCCCTCACGCCACCTACCTTCTCATCTGCAGCGTCCCCAACCCTCTCACACGCCCCTCCCACACGCCCCTCCCACCGCTCCCTCGCCCCACTCCGCCGATGACTCCGAAAGTGTCCATATCTAATTCCCTCTCCCACCGCTTTCACGGGGTGGCTCTGGCGTCGGTGGGGCATTTATCAAACCCCTTTCACTCTTAATTCGCGGCGTCGCTCCCAGAAGCCCGAGTTACAATTCAACTCCCATGCGAAAGCGTTTGCGTTTCCTCCGAATCATTTCTGTTGCGGAACTCGAAAAACTGTTGGTATTTTTTTTCTAGGGGGGAAAAAAGGCGCTCTTTATTACTCACACTGCGAAAACTTTTTTCCTCACCGCCGCCTCTTTAAATGAAAATTAATGTCGAATGCCTTTTGAAAGTTCCATGAACGCGTGTTAGATTAATAAGCAAGCGTTCACAGCGGGTGTAAATCGCTTAGGTAAAAGCTGAGGGATTAAGTGGTTACGTATCGATGAAACGACGAAGAGATGCGTCAACAAATTGTCACATATTTACTACCTACTTTGCGACATCTGAATGAAATTCTTTATAGCTGCGTTGATGTCTTCATTTTCTTTATTTTTCCGAATAAATAAATATAGTGTGATAAATTTCGTGGTGCCATAGACATGAAAGGTGTGAGGGTTCAGTCATCATTGTGTTACTTGTGTCTCAATACAGAGAATTGAGTTAAATGAATGTATTTGTCCTGAAATATAATTATAATCCCTGAAAGCATAATTACTAAATAAAGCAAATTATAATTATGGAATTGTTTAAAAGAATACATCTTGTACAAAACTATAATATTAGACTTTATTGTTGTATTGTTCATGCAAAGCAATATTGAAAAACATACAAATCATTTCCAAGTTTACAATGTTAAAATCTCTTCATGAATACTAACCTTTGATATATCCTAAGAGTTTAGTTGTTCAGAGATGTTGTTTTAGGACGCGCCTTCAAATTAGCACGTGGCATCAAATAATCACGTGTGTGTAATTTTGAAATGCTATTTAGCCACTCAAATAAGACATAATAAATTGAAACCACCAAAACATTGTTCTGATAGTTTCATGTCGTGTGGTGTCACTCTAAGTTATATTGTCTTTTCATCTGCCGTGAATACTTTCAATATATGTTTAATGATTTAATTGGCAAAATTAAATAATCTGGCCCTTTTTTGACCTTTCAAAGTTTAAAGCAATGCTGATTTTGTACATAGTTTAATCCCACGTTGATTATGTTTAACTCTTTGGAAATGATCAATTCTTTGACACTTCTGTTCTTTGAACGCACATAATTATACAAGTAGTACCGGTGTCAGCAGGCTATTTTCCAGGATTAAATCCGATTTATCAAATGTGTTTTTTTTGTCTGAATAGCCATTAACTGTGATTCTATTGTCATTATCTGTAAGTATTGAGTAATGGTGTCATGTCGATTACGTTTCACCGAAAATGTAATAATCATCAGTCGGACATTCACCCTTTGCATCTAATACGGGGGGGCTTCTTCCCTTTCCTTTGCAGGTGGTCATATCAACTCAGGTGGGGGTGGATGGGCCTCTTCTGGCCGTCTCAGACAACATGTTCGTGCACAACAACTCCAAGCACGGTCGCCGGGCAAAACGTCTGGACCCGTCGGAAGGTAAGCACCACCGACCTTCCCCTACCGCGCTACTTTCTCTCTTTCTCTCTCTATCTAAACCTCTCCTCTCCTCCCTCCTCCTCGTTCCCTTCCCCTACTCCCACCCTGCTCTCCCCCTACTTCCACCCTACACCCAAAAACCTCTCGGAGGTACGGAGTCAATATTCCGATAAATGGCGACGAGGGAGAAGGCCCCATGAAAGCAGATACCCCTTCCCATCGGGCTGCTCCTCCTCTCTCCTCAAGGGATGGATCCTAGGGACCTGCCTTCCCTTCGTTCCCAACTTTTACTGCCACCCAACGAGAGACTCCGGCAATATGAGATCGCACGCAATCAAGGTCGTCGCTTTAATAAAATATGAGCCTCAGGAACAATGCCCTCCACCAACTCCTCCTCAAGCGACTCCGATTCACCTGAGCTGAAATTGGCACTTGCGTAAAATCCGACAAAATGTCAGCGGGCTCGGACATGATTGCGATCCAATGAACCGTTAAAGTCGAGCCCACGGCTGAAGAAGCCGCCCTCTCTCGCCGCGGTTGCGCAGGTGTATATTTACGTTCCAGAGTTTTCTTCTCCCCTCCCCCCACTCAAACCACCCTGCGCCAGTGAGGGAATTAAATTTATCCTCCCTCTCCGTCCCGGGCCAATTATCGTGCCTTCCTGTCCCTCCAGACAATGGCGGGGCCCCCTAAATCAAAATCCTGGCTGCACCACCGCAGTCCAGCGCTGTTTACGCTTCGTTCGAGTGGCAACTCAGAGCTAACGGATTAGTTTCTTCCAAAATATCATGTATATACATATATGTCACATAAATACATATATATGGTGTATATATGCCTGTGTATATATATATGTATATATATATATATTCTCCCCGCCGGATACCAGCATTAACTTACAAAATAAAAATCATTCCCCAAATGAGGAGAAATTGAATGTTTCCCGCACGGGGAAAAGGGAGCAACAATGCTAACAAAATTAGCCGGCTAAAGGGAACGACTGATCTGATTCCTCCCTTCAAAAAGATTATAATATCCTTCCCGCGCGGGAGGAAATTGAATCAGAGTTTTGCGGCGGGCCGCAGGGGAGGGGGGATCGAGGAGAGGAGCGGAGAGAGAGAGGATGAAGAGGAAAAGTGTTCCCGTGGGATGGGGATGGAGGTGGTGGAGACGGATGGGAGGGATGGGAGGGAGGGATTGGAGTGGGGATGGGAGGGAGAAGAGCACAGGAGGCGTGGTTTGGGGAGCACCGTGAGGAAGGGAACGGGGGTCGGAATGAGCCGCGGGAGGGTCGAGGGGACTCCGTTTTTAACGAAACGGGAAGTCGGAAGGCGGTCGAGGACGAAAACTGGGGGAGCGGAGAGGAACGAGCGAGGAATCGGGAAATGGGGAAGAGAGAGGTCTTCAAGCCTTCAAAACCACGAGTCTTTTCGCGTTCGAGGTTCGCTTAACCCGCTTCCTCCCCTATCTACCTCGCCAGTTTCCCCCTGTTTCCCATCTTTACCCTGCGTTACTCAAACTGGCAGCTGATCGTAATTTTCCCGCAGTCACAACTAAAAATGAAACAAATACTTCATCAGCATGGTTGTCGAGGAAAGTGAATATCTTTGGATTAGTTGACGGCACAGTTTAGTTCGTGCGTCAGTCATACGAAACGGTGGGCACAAAATTAGCCGTCAAGGTCTAGCTAACCACGACATCCACTACCAAAGCTTAAACAGTACTTAAGATATGGATTTAAAAACCTTTCGTAGGGAATGAGAATGCCAAAAACTCAGTTCAAACAAACGACGAAGGAATAGCTAAATTGGAAGTGGGTAACTTAGGTACAACTTGAACTAGCGGACATAGTGAAGCGCACTTTCATGGCCCTGCACGTAAGTACTCCTAATTTCAGGTGCGGCTATAGTTCCCGGTGCAAAGGTCGGGCTAACTGAAGGTATTAAACCCCCTCCGCCTTGCATCACTCAAGCGAGATGGCCGAACTTCATTTCGCCGTAGTAATAGCTCCGTGATGTGGGCCGTGGGGCACGTGGGGAGTCGACCGAGGGGATGCCCTATTAAGTCTTCAGCCACGTGCAAAGCGATTCTCGAAAACTATCTGCATGCGGAACGAGGGGAGGGGGTGGGTTGAGAGGAGAAACGACGGGCTGCTTGGGATGAGGCTACGTGTGCCGGCGATGAGGGTATCGGAGTAAGGCAATACGATGCACGCTGTCGGGGAGAAATAGGGTTTGAAGCTGACGCCCATAAAATTTTTCATGCCTCACAAAACTGGTAAAGTGAGAGGTTAACTTGAAAACGATAACCGTTTATAATAATTTGATATTTGTTTAAATCAAAACGTGATCTCTTTAACTTATACATTAATGCATGATTGCGAGAGGGTTTAAAGTTGCATCCACAAAAGCTAAAATTAGTTTTAAATATAATTTTTATTAGCTCAGCTCTCTATTTAGGATTTTTTTCGGATTCAGTCCTTCTTGACCACAGTTAAAATCGTATTTTAGTTTCTCTTCTTCGTATTCACTGTATATCCCTTCAAGTACCTACTAGACGTCCACTATTTTGTGCTGTTATCTATGACAAAGAAAATTTGAGTAGATGAACGCATGACTAATGAAATGACGCGTTTACGTTGGAAAGAGACATAATATCATGGGGGTCGTTGTTGGGTCCACCACACCAAATGCTTTAAATATGACGTTCGAAGAGGATTGACAAATTATAATTGTTTTGTGAGTGAAATACTTGTAAGTATAGGTTGAATCCAAGAATTGAACCGAAGAATGTCCTTGGAACTTAACGTGAATTTAATTACTCATCTTTAGATTAAAGCATACTGTTTCCACTTTAAATTGTAAATATTTCCTCTGAAGCTGTTCGCACCGATTAGGATCCATAACAGCTACTGTGTCATTGTATGTTCATACCAAAGGGTTTTACTGCGTGTTCTCTGACCTTTATTGATATGCTGACAATTTTATCAAGTCTTTGAATTCCGTTTTAGAACATTTCTCAATTATTGTCCTTTCCTCTGTTTAAATGCGTGTCCTGATTGGTATTATTAAGAAAAACCAAGGGAGAAAGTTGAGAAATCATGTCTAAACTAAAGAATAAAAAGCACCGGCTAGAGGACTGATGGAGTTTAAGCGTAGTCTGGGGAAATAAAAATGACGAATGCGGGAGGTGGGATAGAGATGGAATGAGGACATCGTAGGAGGTCTGAATTTTGAAGACGAAAGAATGCGGACATCTTTATCTTTCTCTCTCTCGCCAGTTCACTCTCGACGCGCGCCCTGATCCCGGCATATCATCTTCACTCGTCTCCGAGTCTCCATAGTCTCGCAATAACCCTATGAAAACAGCCAATAAGGAATCCCACCCGAAAGGAAAGGACAGTCGTGGCGTGTATAAAACGTTCAGACCTGAATATGCGAAGGTAGCCAAACCAAGAAGTGGGATGAGAAGAGGAATCGTACGAGAATGGAATGGTGGGAAGGGAGTAAGGGAAGAAAGGAAAAGGGAGAAAGAGCAAACCACTGCGTACATTTCCAGGAAGCCCCTCCACCGCCTTGACTTACCTTCCCTCCCCCTCCTCTTTTTCTCTCTCTCTTTCTTCCTCCCTCACCCTCTGCTTCTCTTTTCCGCCTCTCCTCCACCTCCCTCGCTCCCTCTCCTTATTTCGTTCCCTACCTTTCCCTCTCTCTCTCTATCTCTCTCCCTCTCCTTCCATCCCCTCGCCATCTCCACACGGCCGTCGCCGCCGCGGGCGATCGATGGGGTGCGCGTGCGCCTTCGGGGAGGGGGGGGCGCCACTTGGAGGTGCGAAGGATGCGCGCGCCTCCCCTCGCTTCCTCTCGCACCCCCCGCACCATGCTCTATCCCCCCCTGCCTCCTGCCGACCGTCTCCCCCGGCGTCCCCTCCGCCCGCGGGGCCGTGAGGAGGGCGGGGGGCGTCCCTCCCGCTCTCAGATGTTCGAGTGTCGCGGCGTCGTGTGTACGGTGAAGGCTTGGTGCATCCACGAGTACCCGAAATGGGGAGATAGGGCCGGCTGCCCATTGTTTTTGCCTTTTTTGAGGATCGACGTCGATGCAGCCGTGCTTCTCGAAAGAGTTCCCCTTGGCGAGAATGCGCGAACCGCGCGGAAATTCGGTGCCGCGAGGTCGCCGGTCGGATCGCGTCGGTCCAAAGTGTTTTGCTTGTGTCCTTTAAGAGGAGACTACTAGGTACTTTTCGATTGGTGATTTATTTCGCGGCTCGACTCACTTCGGTCGTAATCTATAGTCATGTGCGTTGCGGCGTTTTGATTGATTTTCGTCGAGTGGAGTGTCGGAAATTCATCAAGAATCTAATTCTGCCGTGTAGTTTCTTTTCCATTTGTTCTGTTTCGAGTTCTCATAGAATGTACAGTCATAAGTATATCCTGTACCATCGCCACTCTACATCAGACGGTGATGGTGATATTCTGTTTCACGAGCCGTATAGTAATGGATAATGAATAAAAAAATTGTTCTTTCACTGAAGAATATGTATCGCACTTTCTAGATGTTTTCTAACTTTCATTGGTGCTTAGGAATCCCTTACTTTTCATTTCTCGTTACGTTTATTAGTATCTTATCACACGATCGCGCTTATTCTATTTGTTGGTCATCAGAGGTGATTACTATCAGCCCCAGTTTACTCACAGTTGGTAATGGAGATGCTAATGAAAGCGTTTAGCTGCTACGTAGACAAGCTACTTGTTGCTCACGCCACTACTAAGGCTTTGTAATTGCGCAAAATGAGATCCGTGTCTCCTTTTCAATGAATGCGGAGGCAAAATTAAGGTACCACTTAGATCATAATCACCCCACTACATGAGATTTCCATTACTTACTCTTATATTCTTCTAAAAGAAAAAAATATCAATTTTTCCCCCTTAAATTTTTGCAGCAGGACGTTTGTAATTAGTTGGTGAAGTTTATGAGGGAAATATTCCATCCAAGGTGGTTTAGCATATTAAAAGTGATGAAAATCATTTAGGCAAAAGTAATGTCATGGTAATTATTACGACCTACGCTCAATTCCCATGGATATGAGGGATTATAACTGGATTTCTTTGTAACTGGAATTTTACACGAAGTCTTCAGGCCTCAATTAAAGTTAAGCGAATGATACCAGCGTGGAAATGTATTTTATATTTCATAGTTACAGGTTATAGTGGATTTTTAATGCTTTGGAAGTTTTACTGAGCCAAATGCAGTTTGAAACTTCAGATGGTGCAGCCGCTTGTGTAGAAAATTAATATGACTGGTGGAAATCATGTTACATGCCTGTTCTTTTCACACAATTAAGATTTAAGGAGCTTAAAAGAATACATACCGTACCATCATTAAAACGCGTGGCCGATCCAGATAATCTGTGGTCACCTAACCCGAAGGAACTGGATTAGAATCTGACCGCGGGCACGCATCGTATCTCGAATTACAGTTGTTATTTCTTTAGTTTTGTTAACAGTATGGGATGAATTAAGTGGGAATACTAATTGCTATAACTATTTCCACCTTCTGTCTTAAAATTTTAAACAATATATTCAATTTCAAAATTATAATATAATATTTTAAATGCATTTCTAATCAGGTTATTTGTGTAGTTTCAATATAATTTTCGAAGAACTTTAAATTTCACATTCAAATGATTAGTTGAAACAAGTTCAACACAGAACACTTACTCCTCTCCCAATGAAATGCTTTTTTCATTCTTCCCATGTATTTCTACAATATTTTCAATTTAGAGCCGAGCGGAAACTATTTTTTGATTTTTCTTCATCGATATCCCTTTGTTCCATGATGTCTATAAAACATATGTGCATAGGTGGCAAACATTTCTGTAGATAAATTTTCTTTTGAGCTTCTCAAAGTCGAAACTGGGATGGTGGATTGAAATTTTAAGTAAATAAAACTATTCTGTGGAATAAATGAGCTGAATTATTTCCTGTTTATTTTATATAAGCCGATCTAAACATAGAAAATAGATTTTAGAGCAATCGGAAATACGAAACTGATGAAAAATTATGGAGGTAAAATGAATGAATCCAAGAGCTGAAGAATCAAAAATTCCATAAAAACCATTTAAAGGATTAACCTAATTGTACGTATAATAAGGCTTTAAATTATGTTGATAACAAACATCAGAAGAGGATGAAAAGAAAATAGTAGATGGAGTTTAAAGAACATGCAATGGAAGATTCGGTATAAGGATGTGTAAAGAGAATGTGGCATTCGTTTGGAAAGAATCGGTAAACCATACACGTATATCTTCGTTAACTAATGGTTATGTTAAATAAGTATGACATGACGCTAAAATGTATTGTCTCACAAGCTTCCAAGGGTAGCAAAACATTATTTTTACTACCAGGTTAACGATCATTTGAATTTTCATTTGGATAAACTTACCGCAAAAATTATCTACATAGAAACTACTTTATTGTAGAGTTAATCTGGCGGAACTAAGAACATTTAAGGAGTATGGAGCATGCTATTAGCATGAATCGAAGCAGAAATTTTCCTGAGTCCATCGTGAGTTGATTTCTCGTCGACATATTAGGTTCCATAATGAGTCTCCTCTGCCTCAGTTCTGTTCCTAATTCCTCTTGAGAAAGGTGGGTGCACCACCGAAAATTCGAGAACTAGTGAGTCCCTCTTTTATTTGTTTTGGTTTCTGTGTTTGCTATGACTATTTAGTGAATTTACATTATTGTGCACGTTCGTGGGTTTTCCAAGAAAGTGACTATATATATATATATATATATATATATATATATATACAGGAAAAAGTGATTGACCATAGCAACGGAATTTAGCTATATGCATTAGCTCTAATGTGAGGCTGCTATTGGCAATATTCTTTAAAATATCTTAAACCTAACTAATCCTTCCCTGAAGTTTTGGACCTTTCTTGCTCGCCGTCGTTTAGCGCAGTTTAAAAGGTGAAACTGTTTATCCTGTGATCGATATAAATATTTGCAATTTTTAAATTTCACTGAATCATATAATTTATGTCATGCATTCGGAACTCAATCAAATCCGAAGGAAATCAAAGGCATCCAGACTGCACTCGAATAATGATCGGTCTTGGTGGTGTGAGATTCTTCCAAGGTAACCATGACGTGGTAGAGCAAATTTAAGTTACTTCCCGCAAGAACGGAAGATGTTTTTTTTTTCTTTTTCGTGCGGTAAGCTCTGACGCCGTCCATTTCAATTAAAACGTCAATGCGGTAACGGAACATCATGGCGATTTAACGATGCAAACGGTGAGCCAAACGATAATTATTCCAAGCTTCGGAGCGATTTCTAATCCCCTCTAAATTATCCGTTGGCTGAATTCGATTGTTTTCCCAAGTAATAGATCCCATTTCCCTCGGACCGTAAAATCGCCTCACACGCACTTCGCCGAGTTTTAAAACTGCGAACAAGGAGCCGTTTGCGGGAGCGGCGAGACGTGCGAATGGCCACCTCCCCTCCGCCACCCCCTCACCGCCCCCCCCACCTCTTCGCTCCCCTCTCCTCCAGAGCTACTCTTCCCCTACCTCTTTCTCTTTTTCTCCCACCACCCTCCCCTGAAACTACTAACTACATTCAAAGTTCTTTTAATCTCTTCCCTTTCTGCTTTTCTACAGTTCCTCTTTGTGTGCGTGTGTGTCTCTCTCTCTCACTCGCAAACACGGAAAATGAAGTTTGGAAGCACTGTTGCGCATCGTACGCACCCATGTTAGGAAGATATGTTCGAGTGCGTAGTGCACAGTAATTAACTTTCAAATCGATTCTTGGTGAAAATCAATAGAGATTACTCCTCGCGATTTACATCTATTGAGTTAAGATAGGATGTGGTGATTTTCATTGGATTTCAATTTGCAGAAGTCCAATTTCTAATTAATATTAAGTAAAGTAAATATCTTTCACTCTAAATTATTGTGCAGAAGCAGAAAATTACTTATTCCTTCCTATAATTTATCGTAAATCCATATTAATTGCTACATATTTTGCGTATATTTGCAATTGATATTGGTCCCGATAGAAAAATAATGCGTATCGGGTGAATTTGCTTCATAAAATAACACAGTCTTAGGAATACGAGTAAGTCAATGACTAATCTGTAAGGATGTGTTTCACTTTATTCATATTAAAGAGAATTATACACATTTTGTCATTCATTTTGGTTTAGCAAAGCATGAATAGGTTACCAGACTGTATTTTTTTAACTGCCAACTTTGTGACTCCGGTAAATGTACGTAGTCAGCCAATATTTTTAACCTTTCTTTATAGATGTGTTGGTGTACTTAGGAAAAGTAATACAAAACTTTGTGTTATTTAAAAAACTCCTATTACGTAAAGTTATTGATGATGAGGAAATTTTTGGATAGTAAACTCTGTTAGAGCTTCAATTTTTCATCTGAATTCAATGGATTATATATTCAGAATACTTCTCAAGGAGTCTTTTGATACTCAGAGAACAGATTAGGCTACCTACTTTTAGGCTCCCGATTTACTGGAAAGTTTCCAAAATTGATTCGCCACAAAACAAAAGGTTTTCTTGTAAGTAAAAAAATTGCATTCTGAATGCTAAGTGGCAAAACGCTGTGCTCTCTAAAGATAAAAACAGGTATTTTGTTAATTATCCTTTGTCTATCATTTCCCTTCCCAACAAGGCCGTGAATACGAGTCCTCGTATGATTGTAATTCTAACTTCGGAAAAATACCTTTACGAAACCATTTTCAGCTAAATATATACTATTCACTTTACTTTTTAAAATACAGAAAAATACAAGCGATATTTGTAACATGATAGGACAATAAATTGTTTGGGACTCTTTCATGTATTTTCCTCCTAGGAAGTAACCTCGTATGCCCTATTTTTTTATGAATTATCGGATGTTAAGGATGACGGCTCAGATTACGTCTCTGAGGCAATTTAAATTTGTCACAAATGATGAGAAGACTGCGTGATACTCCATATTTTTTGAGTGGCGCGTCTCAAAAATAAATTAACCAAAATATTTTCCATGAGATTTTTTATTAGTCTCGTATCCAAGGGCAGATTTTCAAATGTGGTGGTTCCAGCATCCATCCATAGATATTTTGAAAATTTAACCTTCTTTATCACATATCAATTGATCGGGAATTACCAATTAAACAAACTTAAATCTCAATTCCAGTAACAGCTGATTGTTAGTTTCTAATATCCGCCCCTTAAAATAGTGTAGCTATCTGGAATACGTACATTAGTCTGGTACATCCTTTGTACCACATTCCACATTTGTTTCATGTACATTATATCCTACAATCCAATATGAGGGAATGCAGAAGGATGACTTAAATCGTTTAATTATGTAAATTCAGAAATGTATTAATTTATTTTTTAAGTGTTTTTGAAAGAGAAAAACTTCCGTTCTAAAGTTTTCGTAAAACTACTGCTATTGTCAAGACGCTTTTTCACTATGAAAATACTCTACCATATTAAACTTGACACAATATCATATAATTTCTGGCGTCGAATAAATCTTGAGTTTATTTTCGTCGATAATCATAAGAAGGTCCTCGTCATGAAATAAAAGTATCATAGCCTTGCCTCTTACCGCAAGGAATCCCAGTAGTCCATCTGATAATTTTATAACCTTACTTTTTTATCATAACAATTTTCTAATTATGCAGCGGATCTTTTCTAATTTCTTGCTGATATGAAGTATCTCAAAGTGATCAGTTTATTGTAAATGTGGCCAAGATAACGGGAAATAACGCCTCTTCTTTGATTTTCACTGGATTTTACCATTACTCAAGCAATGACCTCACTTCTAAAAGTTTGCGCATTTCTCATCGGTAGATTTGTATCCGTTGGCCTCGATTGAGAGATTGTGGCCATACATCGGAACCCATAAGGCACATCCGCCCGCCGTCATCCTACCTCATCGCCGAACCCTGGTTACAAACCTCCTCGACCTCTCCGCATTCCCCACCAACTTCCCATCCAAGCTCGCTCCCCCGTCCCCCATCCCTTCCCTCACAACCCTTACCTCTTCAACACTCTGCTCTGCGGGGAAGGGAGGAAGGGGGTTAAAGGAGGAACCCGGCCATACTTCCTCCCATCGCCAAACGAATAAAAAAATGTTCCCCCGCTCCCCCTCCTCCCAACTCCTCTCCCACACCACGTCTGAAAATGGCCCTTTTGGGGACATCCCTTATCGACCCACGGGAAAAACCCAACCAACGGACCTCCTCCCCATCCGCCACTGCCCCCACCCTCTTTGTGCCCCTCCGCCTCTCCTTCTCCTCCACCCGCTCCTCCGTCCCTTCTCCGAAAGCTCAGCGTCTTATCCTCAACCCCCACCCACTCTTTCCTTCAATGCCCCATCCCCTCTTTCGCCGGACGGACACCGTCTCTCTCTCTCTCTCCTTCCGGTCGGAACTGTCCCTCCCATTTCCTCCTCCCTCCCCCCCTACTCTCTCCCTCAGAGATGACCCTGGAAAAGAATCTTCCCCGGACGAAGTGGATAGGAAGGGAGGAAATCCTTTTTTTTTTGTGTTGACCCTCCACCCCCACCCTCCCCCATCTCCTCCATCCACGCCGGTGCGTATGTGTGTGCATGTATGTGTGTGCATGTATGTGTGTGCATGTATGTGTGTGCAGTCTCTTTCGCAGTTCCTTTCGGTTGCCATCCCTCCCACCTCATACTCTTCGTACTCTCGCAGCCTTCTTCGCTCTCCTCCCCCGGTTCACTCTCATCTCTGGCTCCATCACTTCTTCCTGGTTCGTTATCTCAGTCTTTTCTCTTCCACCCTGATTTTTGTACTCTCTTTCCTTCTTCTCTCTTCCGCTTCTATCTTCTGCTTCTGTATTCCTCTTCTCTCTCCGTCTTATTTTACAACTTCTCTCCTCTTCTTTCTCTCTATTCTTTCTTCATCTTCTTTCTCCCTCTTATTTCTCCTTCTATTTTCCTTTTCTTTCTCTCTTCTATCTCCCTCTTCTCTCTTCGATTCAATCGGACGAGAGCAAAGTGAGTTTTAATGGCTTAAAATGCCGCGATAAATGCTTCCTTCCCTTTTATCTCGTTCTCATTTTTTCCTTGTTCCGTCCATTATAAGACGCACTCTTCTCTGTCTTACTGGCTCTCACCATTCTTTTTCGGCCATGCGTAGTACTTGACTAAATAAGAGTTTTAGATACCATTCCGTTTTGGGGTCCCTAGAGTGAGATGTGTTGGTCATTTGGGACCTACTATGGAGCCAAAAATACATATATGATGATATTTTAAGGAAATTTCTAGAGTGAAGGAAAAATATGACATCATTTATAAAATTAACATTGAATTGCTTGATTTCATACGTATTGTATGTTATTCGTATCCATTGTATGTTTTTCCCATTTATTATTCATCTAATCGTCAATACCAGAGGAATAAAGCACTAAATTAAGGAATCACGCATATCGTACGGCTAATTTGATGAGTTGTGAACCATCTCTTTCAGTTACGTTTTCTGAAATTGTTTCAAAACTTTTTTTCGTTATGTCATCTAGTTTTATTAGTTGGCATTATTTCTGTGGGTATATGTTAGCAATATGAATCTCGTGTGATATTTATTCAAGAGAATGTCTAAAAGTCTTTGATTAGTCATGTCGTTTTGAAATGGTAATTTTCATCAGTAGAGACGATGTTTCTCCTTCAATTAATAGATTGAAAAAGCGTTATTACAGTATTTTCTTTTCTTACTTCAAAATTTTATTTAACTGAGAGCAAATTCGTCGCTATTTTTTCTGACTCGCAAACATTTGCTCTACTGGTTAAGAACTATTTGTTAGAAATTTCAATCTTTCTCTTTCAATGATTTCAACCTTTTTTTAATTTTTTAATGTGGAAACAAAATGCATATTCGTATTGCATTTTCTTTAACGTTTCGTTTAGTTAAAATATTTTAGAAAATTAATTATTTTGCTTTTGTGGAGAAATTTGAGTAAAGTCAAAATTCTCATTAGAAAATATTTAATATCTCTCTAGGTGTCTATAAGTATATTATTTGCATTTTCACGTTTTATCTGTTTCTGCGATAATTGCGTACCCCAAATTCTATTATTTGGCTTCAATGTCTAATATCTTTTAAAATGCTGTTTCAACGAGTAACATACATTTCCAAAGGTGGACGACAAAATGTACGAGTTTCCGTTATTGAGAATTCCTCAAAAATATGAATTTGTAAATTGAGTTTGAGAGCTTCGGGTAGCTTGTGATTAAGGCTTTGGTGCGTGTAATTCAGCCTATGACTACATAAAACTAGTGCGAATGTCAATCGATACAAGTTTTAAGGCATGTACACGGATTTTGTTGTCACAGGAATGTATTTAATTTTTTTCAGATACCTCTACTTGCTATTAATATATGTTGAAATTCACATTTTTCCAAAATTAGCTAATAATATTATAGCACTGATGTTGAGGACTTTAATATATAGTTTAGCAAAATTTTTGGTGATAGCTTAGTTGTTGCTTTTTATGTGAAACCAAGAAACTATTTTACATGAAACTAGACGAGAATCGCACTTGCCTGCCAACGATTCGGTGATCTGTGTCATAAATCGTAACACTAACGTCATTGCATATTTACCCGAATTTTTTGTTAAATTAAACTCATTGTGAATCCTGGTTTTCGCGGAAACTGATACGGTCATAGGTGGGCAAGATTAAAGTTTTTTTCCCGAATGCAAGTCTTGTGTAATATGTCTTAGGACTACCGATCGAACGCGTCGCTTTGTCACGTGACGAATGACTTATAAAAGTTGAGCCCTTGTAGCCCTATCCCCAGAAACAACAGCCAAACACTCCTCCATCATACGTACCATTATGCTATGTAATTCCACGGACGCTTCACGTACACCGTCCATAAAGGCTCGAGGCGTCCTTTGAAAAGTTTCACTCCGTGCCACACATCTGACGTCGGCGAGAATTAAGCGCTCGATTTGCCGTTGGTCCACACCCTCTCCCCCTTCTTCACCTCCCCGTGTTTTTTTGGGAAATTCCCCCATTTTTAAACTTGTGCTATCCCATGGGGTTTTCGCCATTTTCCCCCTCGTCCCGTCGTTGACGTATCGAAGAATCCCGCACCCTTGTTATTTCATGTTCAACCTCTCTTGCCTCCTCCTCGAGACCTACCCTTCCCTTTCCCCTCCTCTCTCTCTCTCTCTCCCACCCCCTACCAACCTGCACTTCCCTCCCCCCCGTCTCTCCCTGAACCTTTTCCCCTCCTCTCACCCCGCCATCCTATCCCTGCCTCGGTTCCCTCCTTCCTCCGTCCCTCCCCGTCTGCTCCCTCATCCCGAGCAATCTCAATTCCGCCCCTTCCCCCTCCCCCCTCCACAGTCGACTTCCCCTCCCTTCCTCCCCTCTGCGTACGCCAACGGTTACCAAGGAAACTAAGCCGGGGAGAAGACCGAGGGGATACTAAGGGTTTGAGAAGCGAAGAGGTTGTTGGGGACGGGCAAAGGGAGGAAGGAAGCGTAAAAGGGGCGGAGTGGTGAGTATAGTAGAGCAGGCCGGCGGGAGAGGAGAGGGTCTTAAAGAAAATAAGAGACACGAGGGGGTTAGGGGAGGAGTTTGCGCGGAGGGGAGGGATTCAAGGGGGGAAACAAATGAAGGTAGTGTGGGTGGTTAGGGGGCCGCAAAAACATGTTCAAAGGGCCACGGGAACCGCGTGAAAAGAGAGCAATAGGGACGGAAAATCATGGCGTGTACATCAGGTGACATTTTGACTGAGGGAAGAATGAGGGCTCGGTCGGGATGAATGAAATGTAGGAAAGAGTGAAGAGGATATGAAGATGGCAAACTCTTGGATAAATCAAAGGGCAATAGTGGATCTTTTAAATTGTTCATATTTCTTGGCCTCATACCGATGTTTATGAGCATAAATGAGGTAGATGTGCAAAGTGGGGCGAGGATGGAAGTAAAACTAAAATATGTTAGAGTTTATATAATTCCCCTGCGAAATTTAAAAGATGAATTTATTATTCATGTTCTGATGGCATGCTATTAAAGCAGAAATTAAATAAGAAATTGGTGGTTTAATTGAGGAAAAAAAGAAGAGAATGAAATTAATTGGATGTGAACATATACGATATTAAAACAAGAGACCCGGACGAGCAACTGAAATTAATACGCTGCGTCATATGTGCACTCACCAAACTAAGAGATCGCGCTGGTTAATTATCAGTGTTCGTCACTTCCCTTTGATTGTTTCGTACCTATAATCAAAGGTGGTGAGACCGGAAGGAGATAGTCTTATACCTCATATAATTCTTATCCAGTTTGTAATCGTCTGTATATAGTATCCTCTCAGCAAGGCCGAAAAATTTTCTTTCTAGAAATGTGAATGCAATTTTATTAATTTTCCTTGCATTATGAAACATCTGCTTGAAGTCAAAAGGAATAGAGTAAATTGAAATCTAATATTTGAAGTCGAACACAAATAAAGTAGTTGCCACTTACTTTATTTGCGTTATAGGTGTACTGAAATTCATTTCCCTTTCATGGAAGAAACCATAGCTACATTCTTTTACGATTTTTACACTCTGAAGTTGTTGCATTGTAATTCACATTTAACGAATGACTCCGTTAAAAGTTACTGGCGCAGCATATTCCGCATTTTCTGCACCATGGCTAATTGATTACCTTAGTTTTAACTCCTCTGTTTCCTATATAATAATGAATTGCCATTCGCAAGTGATAGTTGGCAAATGATTAGTAAAAGTCATTTTTTACGCATGCAACCGTGACTATTGCAAGCAAAAAGGAGGACTGGGGTTCGCCGTATATTTTCTTACGAGTGCTGAGGAAGAAAGCGTTCGCCAAAGAAGTGAGGGGGAGTGAGGAACGGAATGAGCCTTGGGTGTTTTCGAGTGTATAAAAGGAGAGAGTGAATGTGGTAGTGGATGGGGAAGGGGAGATGAGTGTAAATTGGGAGGGAGGGAGACGAAAGGAGAGGAAACGGAAAGGGCGAGGAAGAGGTGAGGAGAGAGCCATGTAAGTAGGGGCCGAGAGTTAGGCGGGGAATGGGGCGGGGGTAGCGTCGGAGGAGGGTGTGTGATAAAGACGGTTGGGGGGGTCAAGGGGAGGTTAGCGGAGAAGGACTCGAAAGAGGGTCGTGGAAGGAAGAGACGGGTTGCCTCTGCTTCTCGCGATTCAGGCGTAGCACGCAAGATGGGAGTGGGAGGGCGGGGGTGCGGGGCACTGAGAGGGGATCGGGGGTGCAGGCGAAGAAGAAGGCGGTGCCGGAGTCTAAGATGGCCACTGTCCGAAAGATGGCGACGCGGGAAATAAACGTGGGGGAGAGGAAAGGGGGGACGACGCGGAGGGGGTCTTGGAGGGGGCCGGGGACGGTGAGGGGACGACATCGGCGGTGGGGGAGGGGAACCGGACGGGAGGGTGGTTGCGCTTCGGAAAGATCGCGCGGGTGGGTGGAGAGCATTCCGTGGAGAGAGTGGGGGCGTGAGGAGGGAAGGGACAGAGAGAGGGAAGATATTCCCGTGCGTCTCACGCCCCTCCCGAGGCCCCCATCTCGAAAAGTCCGCCGCCACACTCGCACACACACACACACGCACACACCCCCTTAACAACTCCGCTCCTTCGCTTCACTGATCTCGCCGTCTCACTCCTCTCCTCCCCCTCGCTCCCTTCTTCACTCTTCCGCCCCGTCCCTCCATTCCCTCTCTTCTCTTCCACCCTTCTTACCTTCTCACTGCTCCCTGTATAATGGATCCCGGGCTGCAACAAAATAGTCATTTATTTAAGTTCATCTGGGGAGAGAGGCGTTAATTTACAATAAGCGGTGAAAGGCTGTGAAGGAGGTACCTTCAATATATATAAAATTCGGAAGTAGTTCTGACAAAATTTTGCGTTCGTCGGGCCCTCATCTCTCCATCTTTAACTCCTCAGGTTTTTCTTGTCGAGTCTGATATTATTTCACTCAACGTTTGCAGTTCTTGCTCCTGTTCCCTCCCGAATAAAATGAAAAAAGAGAATAAATAATCTTTTATTGCTGTTTCCTTTTAATGATGAATAAATAAAAAAACTCAGGCCAGAAACTAATAGGGCGAAATAAGAATGGTTAGAGAACGCAGTGCGGGGATGCAGAGAGTTTACAAAGGACGAGAAAAATGAGTGTGCGGTACAGAAAGGTGAAGGGACAATCCAATCTAGATGAAGGGGAAAACCGTGCGCACTGTTGAAGATACAGTGGAAAATTAATTATCAAACCAAAAACGATTCATGAGGAATGGAAAGAATTCATAGGGGATCTTTACTGTAAAGATATAATGCCAGTGGTTTTAGGGTTAGAAAGAGAATATGACGTAGATGGGAAAAGCTTAAGCTCAGGGTTACTTGATTGAGTGATTAAAGGAAAATTACGAGAAATGAAATCAATTAAGATCATGGGGATTGATAACATCCCTGCGGATCTACTAAGGGTTTGGAATGACGTGAGAGGAATAGTTTTTATAGGATAATTCGTGGTATTTAGATGGGAGGAATGTAGTCGGAAGATTTCGTTAGATCAAAGGTAGTTTCCATTCCTAAAAAGAGAGGTAAATGTTTGTGATGACTATATAACAATAAGTTTAATTCCGCACGCAGCTAAGGTGTTACTTAGAATTATCAATAAGGAGATCTAGAGGAGAGTAAATCATTACGCTGGAGAAGATCATATAGATGATTACTAAGTTTGGGTTGAGAAAGGGGAAATGTACGCGTGATGCCAAGTCAGTAAGTAGGTCAGAGTTAGAATGGAACATCGAGTACAATAAGGGCGTACTTCTGGTTTCTTAGATTTCGGAAATGCATTTGATAAAGTGGGAAGAATTAACTAACGCATTGCAGATAATAGAATTGAACTTTGAGGTTTAGACAAATAATACGCAACTTGTACTTACCTCAGACTGCTCTGCCCATTATGGCAGATGGAAAGTCAGAATCAGCAGTGTAAAGACAGAGGTGTTCATTGTTATCCGAGATTTTCAAAGTATACGTGAGGGACATAGTAAAGACGGATGAGAAGAACTGTAATTAGGAATGAAATTCGGTGAGGAATTCATAAAATCATTTAGATATGCAAAAGTTGATTAAAGGGATCTTGAATAAGGATGTTAAGAAAAGAATAGTGGAAACTTTGATATGGGCTGTGCGGTGCGGAAAAATGGTGATTGAAACAAGGTGAAAGGCTTAGAATGGAGAGTTTTGAAATGTGGGTGTGGATAAGGACGGTAAAGGTAAAGTAGACGTAATTAAAAACCAACGAAGAATTCTAGGCATGGTGTAGGAAAAGAGAGAGGTTTGATGAGAAATATCCAAGGAAGTTAGGAAAGGTGAATTCGTAGTGTTCTGATAAGCGGAGAAATACTGAAGAGTATGATATAAGAGAGGACGTTAGGCAAGTGAGGAAAGGGAGGATAAGCATACGTATTTTTAACAGGTTGAAGGATGCGTAGAAAGCATTCGGAATTGACAAGCAGTTGAATTTAGTGTAAGATGTCAGGTTTTGTTTTCTTAAGGCGAAGCAAAAAGTCTCTACCTTACCTCTTCTACCATTTTGATGTTAATCCATGTTCTTAAAATCAACCCTCAGGCAGGGTCATCTTTTTTGTCATTTACATGGTGTGATATTTACATAATTTGTTTTCACTACTTGAAAATTGTATCCAGATTTTAAGAAATAAAATAACGGCCAGTGAATTTCCACAAAAAAATTTAACAAGACCCATTTTCTCCCCCTGAGTGTCGTGAAAAAATCATTATCAGTAAGAGGAAATAAATTCTCCAACGCCATTCGTATTCCACATCGGGTTTGCATCTTAAAATTTAGGTACTTAAATGCATGGCGAATGATACGAGTAGTGGAAATGATGCAAGTGCGGGTAAATTTCCAAGTTTCTCTTGGTAAAAATTGCAATTATATGTTAAGCAACTTCCCATATCCCTCCTGCCTTTTGCTCTTTCAGTCAGTTTTAAGCCACTTGTCGCCTTATGATTTTTTTTGCATGCCATAGTTTCTGAGTGTTTCATTGCCGTTGTGCACTCAATATGTAGATGTAGATCGTTTCGCTTTTGCTTTTTAGTGATCCTCGTATGCTTTTTTCTGCTTCTCTTCTCACTCCTATCCCCACCCCCGCACCCCCCCCCCTTCGTTCCTCATCCTCCCTCGACGACAACTCATCCCCTCCTCACACTGACTCACCCATTTCCGCCCTCCGCTCTAACTGTAGGGTTGTACCCTCCCATTGCCGTAGCCACCCCGTGCATCAAGGCGATCAGTCCGAGCGAAGGGTGGACATCCGGAGGATCGACCGTCATCATCATAGGAGACAACTTCTTCGACGGTCTACAAGTCGTCTTCGGGACCATGCTGGTTTGGAGCGAGGTAAGAAGTCCCTCCCTGTCTCTAAGGCGACTCTCCCACTCTCCGGAGAGAAGTAACGTGGTAATCAATGAATCGCCTTCCGTTGCGAGTAAAATATTTCGTAAAGGTGTATTCTTAAATAATCAAAAACGTCTTTCGGGTCATGATGAAAAGAATTCACATTTATTTAAATAAATTTCAGTTATTTTTTAATAAATGTCAATTAAAGTTCCTGTATTTTTTATTCAAATGCGAGAACCTGTTATTTTTTGTGTACTATTAATGATTTGAGTTAATGAGAACCATTTTAAATCCAAAACCGACCCTCAAATTATCATGAAACTCAGTAATTATCTGCGAAAGACTCTCTTTTTTTAAGAACTGCGCCGTCTTCATTGTAAAAGAGCTTCAAAATATTTTTTTAATTAGCATGATGTCATTTAGCATTACCCTATTTAGCATTATTAGCATTTACCTAAGAGAACACGATAAAATGGTATGTTTTCTTGCATTAAAAATATATTTGCTACATTTATCTTGATAAAGTGCTTTATATTTGTTAAATAATTAAATAGATAAACATTTTACCAATTCACTTCCGTTGGATAATTTTATAGGCTATAAGCGTAAAAATATTTTGGTCATGCATTTTGGTAGTATTCCACCAAGTTCATACTGTAAGAGTACAAAATAATGCTTTCCTATTTTTGATTAGTACTTTTTTGCTTAAAATAGCCAAGACAAGTGGATTTTTGCTTTATCTCCCTCCCTCTGTTTCTCTTTAGCTCATCACATCTCACGCAATACGTGTCCAAACTCCTCCGCGGCATATTCCTGGAGTAGTGGAGGTGACGCTGTCGTACAAGTCGAAGCAATTCTGCAAAGGGGCGCCTGGGAGATTCGTTTATGTCTGTAAGTAAAACCCTCCTTCCCAAGATTATGGCGCAAAAAAGTCCCTCATTTTCATAACAGAGTTTGGTCAATTAATTTCTAATTGATGACGATTTTAAAGATGAACTAAAACTAACGCATGCCTAACTCAACTTTTTTATAAAACTTTTGTTGCATTCTTGTGATACAATATTCCATTACGTACCTATGTATCTTAAAAAGCACCTCGTAACTGCACCTTCCCATAGTAAAAGGGAAATATGTTAAAATGTTTTAAAATGGACAAATTCACTATGAAACGCCTATTGTTTAAAAAATACTTAAAATCTTCTGGATTTTATTTTACTAACGATTGTTGTAATTGTAAACAAGGTAATATCCCTCAATTTCTCATACTTGGTTGGTCATATGTAAACTCATATGACCATTACATATTACAGAGTCAGAAATTTTCAGACCACCCATGTAAATAAATTTTTATACAAAAATATAAATGTTTGTTTGATAGTTGTTTCCATCCATAAACCTACCTTAAAAAAAAATATATATATATATATATATATATAATGCATCAATTATTGGTGAACGTCGTAAAGTGCTATCTTTAGAATATATGTAATTATATGTATGCACCTATAGTATGCATAGTATAACTATTCAGTAGTTTGAAAAACTTTTCAATCACAGTGGAGTTAGTCAATTTAATGTTTCGAAATATTTCAACAAGTTTTGGATCAAATAAGGCACTCAAATTATAAGCTGTTAAGAGTTATTGTCATATTTTTACTTATACGAGAAATAAAAGTGTACTAAGGAGAACTAACTATATTCTTTCTCAGCTCTCAACGAACCCACAATAGACTATGGTTTTCAGCGTCTGCAAAAACTAATCCCACGACATCCAGGGGACCCGGAAAAGCTTCCGAAGGTAAATTAACCATTTACTAATTCCCAATGCCCATTTACCCCACCTCTTATGAGAATTTCCTCCAAAATAACTTTAAAACACTTCACGTGTTCAAAATTTCACATTTACAGTTACGAACCCCAAGTGTCTTAGTCTGTCTTTTTCAGTTGATTATATTTAGACGGCCCATTGAATTTAATCCCATTATTAGATGTTTACCATACTGTTTTTAATATTTAATCTAATTAGACTTAGCTAATGTAGAATATTTAAGCAAGTAATGTCAATATGTTGTACATATTTAATGAAAAGTTATACGAACTAACAAAGAAGGTTCAGATATAATTGCGTCAAATTGGCATGGCTTAAAATTTTCATTCTTGTGTTTAAATGAAAAATTCTTAACTAATTTTCATATGTAGCACGTTTTATCTGAGCTTTAGATTCATTTTATCTGAGCTGTCATGGTTTTTATCTTAGAAATAAGTGACCTCTTAATTAACTATTTTTTTAGTTTCTTTAAGTAAGGACACGCAGGTACCTAAGTCTGCTATGTTATACTTTGTTCCTCCAGTATATTAAATCTATATTCGACACAAAAATGGAATGTGTTATCACATGTTACAGCTGCTGGTTACATGGGTATTCCTAAATGCACTCACTAATTTGTATAGTCAAGTTCCAACTGATTAAGCAACTAATCAAAAAAGTAAAAGATGTAATAATCACAAAGGACAACCAGTTATTTTCCAAGATTATCCGTTGACATCCCCATGGTCAAATCTTTAGATTCCAATCACCCCGCGAAAGGGAAGTATTTCCCTCCGCTAATTCCCCAATTCGTTTCCACAGGAGATCATCCTGAAGAGGGCGGCGGACTTGGCCGAAGCGTTGTACAGCATGCCCCGCAACAACCAACTAGCGCTGGCCGCCTCCGCTCCACCCCCACCCCCGAGGTCCCCCGCCACGGCGACGGCGGCAGCGGCAGCGGCGGCGGCTGCAGCAGCCGCCGCCGCGGCCGCAGGAGTCCCCAACGGATCCGGGGGCAGCGCGGCTGGGATGACTTCAGCGGCGGCTGCGGCGGCCGCCGCGGGTTTCAACACTTACACGGGCCAGTTGGCTGTCAGCGTGCAGGAGAATGGAAACGGTCAGTGGAACGAAGGTGCGGCTAATACACAATACATGGAATTACCTGCAGTTAGCGTCACTGTGTCCACGATCCCCTCCTACGCCCTCATCCACCTACATCACAGCTCGTCCCTTCCGTGAGATGACTCTTTAGTTCTTATTTATACGTGTATTCGGTCTATGTATCTCCGTTTGCGGAAACTTTGTTTGCTGACACGGATACAGTGTGTGTTGCTTGTCCCTGCCCCGCCTATCAAGTGAATCTCGTTTTATAAGCGAGCCATATGTCATTTTTGTTTTTGAATATTACCGTACGAGAAAAAAATATCACCCTTTTTAATCGACAATCCACCCCGGTCTGAACAGAGCAAGAAATATTTCAAAATTAACGTCATGGTATCCCTAATTTATTTCATGATTGTCTGAAAATCAGTTGAGTTTGTTCACTGAATACAATTAAACCCAATGTAGTTTCGATCGTAAAGTTTATGTATACAAGAATTAATTTCAGAGATATACCTTAAGCTATATTCAATTATTATTAGCTCCTTTGTGTAAAAGTTGCCTTTCTTCGTCAATCTAGATTTTCAAGCACTTTATATCTGTCATTTTTTATTATCAGGTTCATTTTTCCATCAGTATTATTCTATTACAAATTTCAGTAACTTTCACTGCGAATAAATAAATATTTTATTAAAATTACTACTTTTCATGAGTATTTCAATTAATCAATATGAATACTAAGTCAATGGATTTGTATTGCGCATGTGAGACGCTTCAATTCACCACTCTTCTTCCTAAAATAGGGTAGCCAAATTAAAGAAACTTTCAGAAACACCTTTAAATTTTAAATACTCTGGTTTGTAAACCCCTGCATATTCTCAAATGGTCCGAAATTGAAAACTTCAAAAGTTAAATATGAAAGAAGTACCTGTTTTGAAATTTGCGTGAATCATTCAGAAAAATGCCTCATAATTACTGTTAAATAAATGAACAAATGGTATGAAAGAGAATTATTTCTGCGAAGGCTTTTTGTTGTTGTCGAAGTATTATATTCTGAATGTTCATTTAAATTTTTAATTGGACTAGGAAAATTTTCTTGTCATAACCAAGGGTGATGCTCAATTTTTTTCGTCTTTATTTGCCCCTTATATATGATGGTGTATGGCAGTAGACGAGGATTCATCCCTATTACAGCCCATCTCATATGGATCGGATTGCATTCATTTCTTTACGAGACAGCACACACTATCTCTAATCGATAGACAAAAAGGTACCGTGGAAAATCAATTACCTTTATGATTGATCATTCAAGTTACTTGGCATTCCAAATTTTAATGTTCGTCCCCAGTAGGAACTAATTACTCCAATTAAAACGCTGTTGATTTGCAAGGGCTTTCATATTTCCATGGGTGATTGCGTACATTTCTTTCATTAAAACTGCGAAAGTATTGCTTTAAATTTATGGACGCCTAATTGGTTATCATTTTTCATTTTAACAGTAATTTCTAGTCAAATTTTACGGCTAAAATCATGATAATATTCATCCATAATTTTCTGTTCATCATGAAACCCATATTTTTTGTCGATGATATTATGCTGGGTTAATTAATTTTTTCATAATATCGGTCGACTCAAGCCGTTTAGGGCAAACTCCATCCATTGAATTTTGGTCAGGGCTACATGCTCTGTATATATTTTATCAATTCACTATAAAATAATATAGTATATTTACGTCTATGCATATGGAGGTCAAGTAGCGGAAATGCATATAAATTGAATTAATGTTTCCCGAGTATCCTTAAGCTTATGCAATGCGCATTATTAGCGTGTACCTTTTGTCACCTAACCTCAAGGAAATATAACTTTTTAAACTCGAGTGGGTTATTTGAAATGCTTTATATTGTAATTTACCCCTATATTTACGATAATAAGAAGTTTCAAAACTTATTTCATAATTAAATAATGTTATTGATCATAAATAGTAAATTCTGGAGTCAATTTTTCCTTCTGTGCAACTGTCTAAAGTCACGGTATTGATAGTTAAGTATTTCAATTAATTGTATAAGCATTTTTAATTAACTTTTTAAAAAATGATCCAATTTCAACTTGATGCAATATTCGTTTTCTTCCATAAGATACTATGTTATTTCACTCTTTTTTAATGGAGGGCTATGCATCGGATCATTACTTTCCATGACTTCAATCCTTCAATGTTTCCATAATATTTTATTGATGTGTTTTTACTGCTGTAGATAACTTTTATTAACATTCTGTTCACAGACTTTGTTTTGAAATCTTTATGATTGTTCAGAAAATTGAACGTAATTTCACGTGTGTGAATTAATGTTAACTTTGATGAAAAAGTGGAATCCATTTTGGCCGTCGGCCATGAAATCCCTCTGTGAAAAAAAAAAGAAATTTCTCTTCACCCCATCTCCCCATTAGAGTCCCTTCAGGCTAGGGTCACCGACTTGCCTGGTGAGGAGATGGTATTCCTTAACCGGTGTTGTCAGATTGCCCCCGAGAGATGTCTCCCTCCCCATCCGCCGTCTTATTTTAACTCTCTTTCTCCGTTGCTCTGTCTCACTGGTAGGGTTTTTTTTCTAGAGGAGTACGCTAGAGGACAGCAGAGCGTGTCGCCGCGTGGTTACGCCTCCTCGGCCGCCTCCACACCTCACTCCTCCTCCACTGCCGCCGCGGCCCCCTACACCACCACCACGGCCTCCTCCGCCGCCAACTACGCCCCCTCACCCGCCTCCTCGACGGCAGCGCCAGTCACCTCGCCGGCCTCGGGGGGAACTTTCTTCAACGCCTCGCGTGAGTATGGCCATTCAGGGAGTGGTGGAGGAATTTGAATTTCAATGTTGTTGTATTCTTTTGTGTATTTCCCTGTTACGGTCAAAGACCGCCTTGGGGAATCCGTGGTTGTTCCTCTTTTCCTTCATTCGTCTACATTTTAATATTCTTAGAAAATCGATGCACTATAGAGTTTAACTCTCTAGGTAATATTTAAGTGCATATTTAGCCTTAAAAAATACAAAGATTTAGCAATACACTGAAGTCCCTTAAACAGTACATAAATGGCTTTAAGCGTCGATTTATCAATTTAAATTGCCTCATTAATCTTTTCTGGAAAAAGTTAATTTAACCATAAATATTTTTGTACTGAAAATATTGAAAAGCACAGAAAGTCGAAAGTTTTTCCTTTGCCACTTCTTTTTGGGTACCGAGCTTGAACAAAAGTCCACAATTTAAGTACCAGCCTGTATCATGCTAAATTTTATATTGCCATAACATGTATTAATTAAATGATATAAAATATTATATAACATTTTTTACATATGGCAAAGCTTCTTATAAAATATAATACAACTTTATCCTTTGTAACTTTACGTTGTCGGTTTTTTAATTGCGTATTTCATATATGATACCTCATACTAATGTGACTATCATTTCAACATTTTAGTGACGTCTCCCAATTCGTATGGCGGTTCTCAGTACCAGTTCAGCCACCTTGCGGCGAAAGAAAAAAGTGCCTTCGCTCCGTTCGCGCCTGCGCCAGCGCATTCTTCCGCGCACACCCACACCGGATTTCAGGCGACACCCACTAGCTGGCACCACCTAACCGTGCAATGTAAGTTTTTAAACCCTCTGGAACCACAAACCTAATCATATTACCTACAGGTCTGCAGTAAGATACTTGATTGTATTGTCATTCTGAATGGCATGCAAAACCCTTGTAATTTCATGTGTTACCTATTCCAATCTACTTTGAGGTTTGATTTACTGGGACTAAAACTATTGCTATTTTCCACCACTGGAATTTTATTAACCACTGACCGCGTTTTCAACTTACTCGTCATTTATCCGCAGCTCTTTTAAGGTAAGATATTACTCCTAGATTTTCACTGATCATGAATTTATTTAGATTGTTGTGTACAATGTTTGTCCACAATTGACATGCTTAAAGATATAAAGTTTCTTAAAAGCATTCATCACCACAAGTTATTAATGGTAAGATTAATGTGCAGCTCAGTTCAAAACTCTCTTTTCTCTACCATTCCATTAAATTCCGCTCCATTCTGCATTTCTTTTGTTCGTGTCCTTCGCAATTTGCTTTTCGTTTTGAATCCAACTGCCTTCCTATATGATACTTCCCTTCTCGGGTACCTTCAACTACCATATTCAGGAAAAACTGTGTCTCGGAATGCGTCGTTTGATTTTCCTCGTCTTCTCATTGATCTCACCCTCTCTTTTTATTCATAGGGCTACTGTTCTTTTTGTTTTTACGATTAATGTTTTGAAAAATGCACGTCAATTGAAATCAAATCTAAATAACAATTTTTTTAAATGTAAGGTAGTCTAAATTCGAGGTTAGCATATATTTTTATCAGTCTATTTTTTTGTTAAAGTCTTCTTTACGTGGTGATGTATTGCTTATTGAATCCCTCTTGTTTCGTATCTCATTGTTTACAGATGTAACAAAGTAACTATTACGCAAATATGGGATTTCCTGGTGCCATTTTTATTGCCCTATTCCCGTATTTCTCTAAGTTCCAGGACTTGATTATTGTCTCCCGCCCTCTGTAAAAGTGTGTTTATCATTTTTATGCTTTTGTAGTTTCCTAATACAAATCTTCTTTTGGATTCTTTTCATTACTTCCCAGTTCACGTATTCATTAGCTTTTGTTATATCCGCGAAAGCAACGAAGAGTTCTTTTCAGAAAGAAGAAAAGAGGAGCAAAAAAGGATGTCTTCCCTGATTCTTCGTCCGTTCGAAGTTAAAATTAATGTTTACTTGCTCGAAATATCTCCAAGTAGATGAGAAAACTTTCAACATTGAGAACAAATGTTGTGTTCTATTAATTTTTAGAGGAAAAAATACATTACCCGTCAATACGAATATCCTGCCCTATTTTTAGGTATCTAAATTGCTCAAAGTTTTAATTCCCGATGGTATTTCGTCTATTCGCGGTATCTTGGCTTCACCCATTTCTTATATTCAGTGTTTGTTATTGAATTTCCTTCTAATTTCAATCAATAGGAGTGTTTTTGTATTTTCTTCCCCGTGATAGTGTTCTTCAAGATACTCTCTACGAGTATTCAGTTGTTGTACATATTCACTTTATCTCTCACTTTGTAACCTTGTGACAATTCGCATACCACTTATTTGTCTTTATATTCATTGACTTGAATTTCTACAAAACTTCAGCTTTTTTTCGAACATAGTGAGGCTGAATTCCTTCACAGAGATTATGCATCCATTCTTTTCCATTCAGTATTTTCTTTGGGATTATTATATTTCCTTAAGTTGTTTTATTCTTGCCCTTCTTCAGCTGTTCATTTCTTGCACTCTCTCTCTCTCTCTCTTTCAAATCAGCGCTATTATATCCATGATCAAACTTTTTGTTGAAGGTATTCATCATTCCATATGTTCCTTTACGACTTCGAGTATTCTCGGTTTATCTTTTCATCTCTCGTTGACCGATTGTGTGTTTTCAATTTTTCGAATCTTTCTCTTGGGCCCGTTGGAATGGAGCTCTCGGTAAGGTTTTCTTCAATCTCTCTTCTATATTCTGAAGAAACAACGCTTTCTCGTTGTTTTCACTTTGCTGCCCAAGAAGAAAGTTCACCATTTTTAAATCTACACAAATCACCCAGCGATGTTCCTGGTATTTTATCTTCTGTAAGACCAATGCTATTGTATCGTATTCTTCTTTCATTTTAGCTGAATGAGCGATTGGTATTGCGCCAAACCTGTTACCATTGTGAAGAAGTACACATTTTAAACTACGCTTGGAGCTATCAATAAACAAACGCCAATCACTAGCATCATATTGTGATAGTAGTCCCATTTTTTCCAAAAGACCCTTAACGTCTAAACAAAATGTAAGATTGTCTTCTTGAGTAAAGAAGGGTAGCATATCCTTTTCCCTTGTGCGATAAAAACTTATTTTTGTACCGGTACCGTATTTTTGTTTTTTAGTCTCATTGGCCTACAACATAGAAATATACATAAAACTTATTGACAGTTTATTGAAAATAAAAGGAACACCACAGAGTGGTTATAAATTAGTATACTTATAGATTTATTTAACTTTGAAAATTATTTTCCGGAATATATCAAATATTAAAACAACTAATCGTAAGATGTGCCATATCTAAAAAAGTAGAGCTGTTAAATAAAAACGGATTTCATATTTGGATTCAGCTCTACAAATATAGTTAAAATCAGCACAAAGATTCCCGGCACCAAAAAAAATTTTTTTTTGTAGGCCTGTGTAATTATTTCTCTTTACAGTGATTCAATTATTATTTTCTGATTATTTAAGTAATACTTGTTTTCCAATGTTCTCTTGCATAATCCTAGCGTTCTTGTCTTCTAGATTTTTCCTCCTCCCTACTCTTTGATAATTTATACTACTCTCGCTTATCGTCATACATATACTGAGATCTGCTCTCATTGTGGTATGTTGTAGTCTTACGTATATCGTTTCACTGCCATGTCTATGGCATTGGTTCAAGTATATCTTCTCCTTGGAGATATTCTTAGATTTATCGCTGCTCCATTCTATCATAGTAGCCGAAAATGCATTGTCCCATTCCTGCAGTTCAGATTCTGTGAGATAAATCCTTTAAATATCACTCTTACTAGTTACGTTTTTCGCTTAGATCTATTCCTCTCATATGATGATTTTCTAAATTCATTCAGTCATGAAATTTGGTAATATCCTACAAGTACAAGTATGAGGCAATCTTTCTAGCGCTCAGACCAAATTGACTAGCCTAAGTGACAGATGCTGATGGCATCCCAGAACAAAGGCCCTCAAAGGATCCGATTCAAAGTACGTTTACTTCCTAAATATATTATACTCGGAAAGATCCCAGGTCTTCTATTAAACTTAAAAAATCAAAGATAAGATGTATTGAGCGTTTTTTTCACGGGATATAAATATGGCGATTTCCTAACAATATGCAACGATAACGTTATTTTACAAAATTCAGATTAAAGTTCTTTTACATCACCTGACAAGCTTTTGTTTTGTTGCATATGGCTATCTATAAATCCCCACTTTCAGCTGGTAATATGAACTAAGTAGCGATCTAGTTATTATGCTAGATCTATTTCTTATTAACCATGTAAGTCAATTAACTAACTGACTCCAGTTAGTGGTAAGTATTTCAAAATGGCTTCCGAAAAACCCATTGCTGTAGATATGTACTAACTTAATTTACTCATATTTCGAGCGTTTTTTGGCCACACGCCTCCAATAGAGAAAGCAACCACTTTGACGAGAATTAACGCCTATTGGTTGACTATAATCATATCCTGAATCGTTTTGACTTACTATAAGCTGGGGGCTTCCAGCAGTGAAGAAACTGAAAGAGAACTTTTTAACTCCAGTGGAAATTTTTAAAAAAATATTTTTTGTTAGATTAAGTTGACTTAAAGGATTTTTACCCACTAAAATTGGAAATGGCCTCGCTTAGTGGGATCTCAGGTACTATTATCTTGTAATTCAATGCCCTTTCTATTTCCCACAGTTTTCTTGGAATCACAAAGCTTGGTATTAGCTGATGTATAATCAGATAACCGGGACCCTGACAGTCAGTCTTCCATCTACTCACTAGTGTTCAGCGCTGCTCTTGACCATTGCAAACTTAGAATAAATATTGATAAAAAAAGTTTTATTCTCATTCATCTCCGTATATTTTGGCAATTCGTATTTTTATAGTCTTCGTTGAAGTCAGTCATTTTCAAAATCTCTATTTCTCTGGAATCCCTGAAAATTGATTAATTTAGCAGGAACAAGAGGCGAAGAGTGGTCATTTCTCCCTGTCAAACTGAACCAAACGGAAGAAAACGATGAGGTCCTGTCAAGTTGATATCAAATCGCGTCGATTTCCGTCTATTCTCCTTCGTCATCCCCCCCTCAGAGTGTTAATCCTCTTGAACTCGGCCCATTCGCCCATCCCTGTACTCAGCCGGGTCCGATTTTCCCTCTGCGCTCCTCTCTCTCCCTTCCCGCCCCATTCTAACATTATTGTGCCCTCCCAACCACGGCCCTTGCGCCCGGCGCGCGGAACCCCTCGCCCTTCGACACCCATCTGAATAATAAAGAGTTGGGTATTGCCGGGCGCCACGGTACGCCGGTGTCTTCCCATGGAGGCGTCGGGCTGCCTCCGTATCGCGCGCTAAGTGGGCGCATAAACTTTTCATCTGCCGCCCTGTTCCCTTTCCCGCATCACACCCCACATCTACAAACCTCCTCCCTCCCTCTCTCCATCTATCCTTCCCTCCCACCCTTCCCTCTTAAATTCTCCCAAGCCAACACGGCCCGCTTTCATCAAAATTCCCACGCTCCTCTACTTTCTCGCTCGCCCAACCTCCCCCACACGATCGAGAAAATAAAACCGACTTTTTTTGTCAAAATCAGATGGTTTCTGTTATGCCCACGTCGTACTTAAATCCCTTGTCATATGGTGTCAAATTCGCTTCCGCCAGACTCTGAAAAAATTTGGTATTTGCACGAATCAATGCTTCAGTGAGACCGTTCGCCGATAGATCAGAGTAACAGAAAGTTTCTCATCCCGTTCAAAGAGTGTCCTGTCCTTGAACAATAAGGTCAATTCAAAAAATCAACTCTCTTAACACAAATCGGATTTTAGTGACCCCGTAGCTACGCAAAGAGCTTGCATCTGATTAGGGTTTATTTGTTTCCAAACAATTAAAAAATTAAAGAAGAACGCTTTTGTAAGAAGCACTTCTTTTATGAGATCTCTTTGCACAAAACTCCCCTCTCCTCATCGCCTTACCACGTTCCCGCTTGCCCTCCCTTGCTTTGGGAACAGGGAACAACAAATTTTTGTTACTTCAATATCCTCCGCTTGAGATTGAGCAGTCTTTTGAAGTTGCTCTTTGAATCACAACCACCGTTGAAGTTACTCTCTAGGGGCAGGTATTCCTCTAAAGTTTTTTAATCTCTCTTTCCAAAATTGCACACGATATCGCTTCTTCTCCTTGTTTTCATGCCATTATCTTGATTATCCCCGACTTCGTTCTCTTTCTTACTTTTCCGAGTTCCCGTCAGCCGATTTCCGTTGTACAATTAAGACCCTTGTCGTTAGCCATACTGTCCTTTTTCTGCTACTATATCATCACTTTGCGTCTTGTGTCCCAAAAGTCGGAAAATCTAGAGTAAAAAATCTTGGTGATTAGAAAGGTGTCGACTAAGTCGGATAAAATCAAGGAAATAAATGAAAATGGAATACGAAAAACGATAATTTTGAACTTTTTATTGAAAAATATTTTTGTTAAACATTATTCTAGTTGAGTTGCGTTTTCATAATAATAATAATAACTTCAGAAAAACTTTAACTTTTAGGTGAAATTATGCATTCCGAATTTTAGAGAATGAATTTTAGTGTTCCGGTATTGCTATCTTTCGTTTGACGCGATCCGTGAAATCTCATCCCAACTAATTCTTGAATTACGTTTGGTGCGTTTCGTCAGTCTTTTGAAGCAAAATGTACCAAAAGATTAATTGAGCATATTTGTGGCTAAATAATCATTCGAAACCGTATGCTCGTAGGATTTCATATTAATGATGGGAATATTACCATCGCTGTAAAAGATATTTAATAAATATTGTTTGGCGGCATCTCTGATATAGCTCCATAGCGTTCATGAATTTATTCAGATGGATATTTTAAAAATAGAATGGCACCAAAGAATAGGGAAAAGAACGAGAAAGCACTAGGTCTTTTTGTTTAATTTCTATTTGACCTCAGCATCTAAAGATTTACCATTTTATGATTCCCAGCAACGGTGACAGAAAATCGGTCATATCAATTTTCAATGATATATTTTTAAACTTTCTCTTAATATTAATTCTTTAACTTAAAATGGAATTTAAATAAGGGTCTTAAGAGATGTGTAATTACGGCTTCATTTTGATGACGTATGTTTACCGATTTATGATTGTATGCTTTTACATATATTATAATGTTATTGGCGCCTGTTAGAATCACACGCCTTAGTGGTGGTTTTTAGAGAAATATTCGAACGTAGTATATCTTTTGGTTTTTCAGTACTTTCTCTTCAGTCATGTAGTCATCTGAGTTAGGAAATGAATAACTCACACAGAGGCTACTTAGTATTTAAAGAAATCAACTGGTCATATTAGCAGGGTTTGGGATGGATCCAGAGACGAGGCACTGCTACAGCTTGAAGTCCCGCTTAACCTTGCTAAATACTAAATCTGCTTATATATGACGTACTTAGTGAAACTAAAAAGAATATTGTAAAATATCGATGTCGGCATGCACCCTCAGATGTAATCAAATCCCTCATTCTAATGCATAAACAAAAGAGTGACCATCTTTTTGGGGTTTCGAGAATTCAAGCCGTCATTTATGTGTATTACCTAAGCGTGTACAATTTGAGGAAATGGTACAGATGCAGGGGGCACAAAATGCTCTGTGAATTGTCACAGAAGGTAAATAAATATGACACCTAGTTTTAAGCGCTTAAATATTCGTAAAGGATCACTCAAAAAAGCTATCATCTTTAGGGTCACCGTCTTTTTTCTTTCTTTTGAGAATACATTTTCTAAAATATTCACAACGTCTACGTATTTAATACGCTACACTACGCTTCATGGGTGTGTTGGCGCTATAAACATCCAATAATATTTTCAAAAGTAATTGTTTACAATCGTAAGTGAGTAAGCAAGTGGCATTGAATGAAGGCATAATTTATTATTTTGAAAAGCTAAAAGTTAAATATAAAAATACGATGGACCTAAATATGAAAAAAGTTATCAGTGGCTCATGAATTTTGAAAATTTTTATTTTATTTTTTGATGCATATATCGTATTTATAGAATAGGTCTGTCCCTGTCTGAAATTTCGCGGAAATGATGCAATCAATTTCTAGTCACAATTCCAAATAAATGTATCGTCTTTATTTCTAGGAGATGGGGACTACTGGTGGAGCGGCCTTCAAGATCAAAAACTCTGACTCCCGACAGCCGTCTAGAGACGCCGCATCGTGAGGCCCTCCATTGGTGACCCCTCTTCCGAGCAACTCCTCACGTCACACCATAAGAACTCCACCACTAATCCCCGTTGGTCTCGGCGCAAGAACCTCCACTTCCCTCATCGGAGGAAACGCACGGATGCGCCAACAGTGATTGAGGGTGTTGCCTGCGGCGCGTGATAGTATTTCGAAAGATTTTTTTTAACAATAACTTAAACACTGCGCCTGCGCAGAACGGAAGACACCAAAACTCTCTTTTCTGTGTCTCGTATTCAACGTTACGGAAACTTTTTTCGGTGTGCGTGTGTGACTGCGTGCGTGTATGTGTGTGTGCGTGTGTGTGATGGTGATCTTTGTTTGCGGTAAGCTGCGGAAGTGTTTGACTTTAGAGAGAGACTATCGAAGTTTTTTGCGGCATAGGTTTCCAGTTGAGGAGAAAAGTGAATGTATCTAAGTACATCGATAAATCCAGCCGAACTTGATGGTGACGACGAATTCGTTTTCGCGAGGCGCACTCAACCCCACTTCGTAATGCGTCCCCGACCACTCCTTACGTTTCTCCACCTCGCCAGAGTTCGCCGGAAAGGAAGTGGAAAGAGTGGAGCCGTGGTGAGACGTAAGGGTACTTTTGTGGGGTTGGCCCAAGCAGAAAACGTTTTTCGAGTCTACGACGACCAACCGTCGAACGACGTGTGTCTAACTTGACGGTTGCACTCACATATCCTTTCCGATCGACGCGTGTGTGTTGCATGGTGAAGCAAAGAGAAAGATTTGTTGTTCCATTTTTGAAAAAAAAAATGCTGGGAAAAAAGTTGGAGGAGCGACCTTTTCTCGCGTCCAGTCAAACTTCCAAATCCTCCTCTGCCCTCTTTTTCCTTCTATCTCTAACCCATTCGACGCAACCATCTCGGTCATAGTTTTTAAAACTTTTTTCTATGTAAATGTATGAGAGTATACAATAATACATATCGCTTCCAGCTGGGAAAAAATAATAATATAACGTATATAAAAATAGTGGTATTTATTGATGGATGAGGATCATCTCCCGCGATCATGTGGAGATCTATCAGAGACGTCTAACACTCAATAGTTTTGTACATTTTTTGGGGTTGAACAGTCGTATACAATACACGTACACGTAAAAATACACATTCACGAAGAAATAACTATATCTTATACTTTAAAACACTCATCAACCTTCTCCTGGATCCCTTTAACTTCTGGCCATCCATAGCAGATCCTCAGAATGATACAGAGTCCCAGAAAAGAAGGTTGCAAGCGAGAACTTCCCAATGAGGAGAGGAAATTGTTTTCGTTGCCTCCTTCATTTTGGAGCGGATTTACTTTTGAACCTTATCTTCAGCCTTTTTCTCACGTGCGTTGAGCGTCATGGGTATTGGTTTTAGTGTCAGACAAACAGTCACATGTCGTCAATGCTTTTACGTAGGCTCACATTTCCTCCATAAATTCCCAGTTTCACCTGTTTTCGTTTGTTCCAGCCTACCTGAGGAATCCACATATCAAATCCTTTCTCAATACAAATGTAAAATATGTTTTGATTAGCAGGAAAACGAATGAGAATGGTATAAAATTGTCAGCAACTAAATAGTTATATTAAAATTACATAAGATCGTCTTTGGCTCTTGTGCGAATCTGTAAAAATAGTCATCCTCTCAAACGTATAGTTATAGATAATTTTTGTCAAACGTAAACGAGATTTCTGCTCAGCATAATTTATTTTTTTACAAAATCAACAGCTCTATATTCATTTATGAAGATTTTAAGTTTATTCTTGTTTTTTTTTATGAAATTATCTTTGAAAATATTTCTAATTTTAACATTATCACAAAAAGCATATCCTAGTCAGTAGCGCTGATCGTATTACATATTTTCCTCACCTTTCGTGCCTCTCCAGCCTGTTCCGCTGACTCGTCGAACATCAAATTTTTTCCAGTGTATGTCCTCTTAATAAAAATTCTAATATTTCGCCCTTAAAGAGGACCTCCAAACATAACCGAAAAAATGATTTGTGTAATTAAGCCCGCATTTTTAAAAGCAGTCCCCTAACGAGTCTTCTTCCTCTCCATATCTGAACTAGATCTTTTGAAAAAAGGACTGCAAAAAAACGTACAAGACAAGGTAATCCTCGTGGTTTCTTTCTGAATGCGTCTTGCCTCTCCCTTTTTACAAGTATACGATTCCTCTCACATTGCCTTGGAAATGTGACCCTGAACGTCTCAAAAATTAATTCATTTAGCAGAACCAAATACCCCATATACCCTATTACTTTTCCCCTGCACCCATTCTCCATGTATCATATTTCCAAAACATTGATTTAAACACTTCATTGCCTATCTGACGTTTATGCTTTCACAATGTTCCATTGCGATTCTTAAATAGTCATTTGTTTTCCACCTGGTGAACTTCCGAAAACATGACTCTTTCCCCTTCCGTTACAGTATTTGGCCATCGTTTGACCTCTTTGGTCCCAATATTCTTAATATACACCTATTTAAGTACTGATACCTCCAGACTTATTCGTTCAACAGCGTTTTCTTGTAGATGTTTTCTTATGACTTTATTATGAAAGATATAGATGTACATTATTAAAGATTTTTATGATAAAAAGAAAATTTTGATTTGAAAAAATGGTTTTCCTGGTGGTTTTTAACGTTGCATTTTCTTCTTCCTGAAGCACATCAATATGTATCATCTATTAGGTAAGTATAGATTTTTGAGTCTTCTATTTGCAAATCACCCATTCAGCTATATCAAAAAAGACAATTGAGCCTCTCGTGACTTTCTCAAGTGTCTGATCAAACCACGTATGATCTTCCTTGCAAACCGCCCTAATTGCCAGTGGTAAAATATCGTTATTATTCACATGCAATAAACATATACCTAAGAGTTCCGTTAACCTATTAGAGTTCTGTGAAATGTGGCCTCAATGTCTGTGGAAAGTATGAGCGGACTGTAGGAAACCATTGCCAGAAATTCATTCAAGAAAACATTCCCAGCAATATTCATGATATTGTGTCCTTTTTTTCCAAACCACACTTGTAACCAATGCACTTTCATGGAATGGCATTCATGAAATTTGACAATAAATAAAGCGGCATACAAGAGGTCCGAATTCTCGGTCTGAGAATTAAAAGATAACCTTCTGGAAAAAACACCGTTTTGTTAATTTATTTTTCGAGGAGGTGAATATATCATCACATCATATTGACTGGAATCCAAGAAAGATGCTTTAGAGGGCCTTCAAAGCCTCTAAATACAGTCCTAATAACCTAAGGTTGCTGTGTGGGGGTTAGCATGAATAATGCCAAAAGTTAGACCGACAGCCAGCACTATAAAGTGGATTCATTGCAAGGTGATGGCAATACAGAATATTCTAAAGCCATCGAACGGAAACACCAGCTTTAACGAAAATAAATAAAGGATGGGAAAAGGTTTATAACAACAATACAAAATCAAAGATTTTTTGCAAAATTCTAATGAAACGAGAGTAAATAGGCGTCAGGAATCAGTCTGGTGGAGATTGCAGCCGGATTGCATTCCGCTAGTCTTGTTATGATTGACTACTCGTTTCACGAACAGTGACGTACAATTTCAGTATTTGGCAGTGATGCGGTGATTGTATGTTTTAAGGCGAGTCACTCTCCGTGGCGATAACCTGGTAAGCTGCCAGAAACCCTTACCAAGAGGGTTGATTAGAATTCCGGAATAAGTCCGTCGACCCATTAGATTTCTTTTTTCGAGAAAACGCTTTCCCCCGTACCTTTTCTCCTCCCCTTCCAGAGAGTTCCTCAGAAACTACGTTATTTGTTTCGCGATAGCACTCGAACGGGGAGAATGAGGCTCGTCGCCGCGTCCGTTCGGCGAGAAGGCCAGCCAAATTGCTGACCAAACTGTCAGCAGCACAACTCAACACCAATAACACGTGAGTATTTAATTGTAATTTTACAGACTTTTACAATTTTACAGACGAGCCTCGCGTGTTTTAAACTTTCTTTTATGCATATGTCCCTAGCCTGAAGTTTCATCGCATGAATCTCGATTTTGGTATGCCATTGAGTGAAATACGCATAAATAACTAATACATATTTTCTGTGGCAGCTAAGAATGAGACTTTGTAGGCCAGATAGGCTTGGCAAAATAAGTTTTTAAGTTCTACTTCGATTTTCATCCAGTTCATTCCAGCGAGTTGAACCCTAAGTGTACCATAATTTTTCTCTCGGTTCCAATTTCACACAAAAATGTACTTTCGTCGAAGCTACTTCACAGAACGTATTCCTTTTTCAACCCGGTATTTCTTCGTCTTCGACCATGAGAAGTGTGAATTCATTTACTTTCGACCTTTAGTGATACTTCTGCAAATTGGCAAAAAAGCAAGGCGTCATTGGCAACCGGTAAGGGCATTGGGCTGCGATGCCGAAGATCTAGGGTTTGAATCCGTTGGATGTGACTTTGTGTCCCCATCTTAATCCGATAAGTGATTATCTGGGTACCAAGTCCATCGAAAAAAATCATATATGAACTTACCCTCATGCAAAAAGTCAACATTCTATTGACTTTTTTTATTTTTTTAACAAGAGGACTTTGACTGCCATGTAAAAGTGTCAACTCTGTGATTTTAGTTTGCTCTATAAATCTGCTTTAAGGATGCTCGGTAGGTGGACAGTTTTCATGAGCTATGCACTCGAGTTATATTTTGGCCCATGCTATTGAAGTGGAATAACATAAATGGTGAGTTATTAGAGGGAAGGAACCGTGGTAACCCTGTGGATAGAGAATTTCGCTGTTGGCCGGTGGATTCCGGTTCAAATCCCGCTTGACGCTTAAGGACGACTATATAAAAATGAAAACAATAATATTAATAAAATCCAAAGAATTTAATCGTTGGGTCGGTAAAACTTAGTGGGAAGTGACCATCTCTACCTCAATTTTCAGGTACCAAAATTTCATTTCAGTTTCATCAATGAAAACGAGCTAAATCACGTTTTTTTATTGGACTGTGCATTCACCACTTGCCGTATTTGAAGTCGAGGGTCTTTCTAAGCAAATTACAAGCACAAATATGGCCGTGTTTAAATTTACATATCAATATAATCCTATAAGCCCTCACGAGGGTGTTTGGAATGGAATGTTACTTCGCCACCGTTTAATACGACTAATTTTGTGAAATTATTACGTTCGTGAATCGAAATTAAGTTACAAACAAAATCACTGA
Source organism: Hetaerina titia (assembly GCA_037158775.1). NCBI lineage: Eukaryota > Metazoa > Arthropoda > Insecta > Odonata > Calopterygidae > Hetaerina > Hetaerina titia. The sequence goes on from CM073772.1 coordinate 89,096,778, forward strand.
GATCCTTAACTTTTCTGAAAACGTGGTACCAATACATTTGTTTCGTGCTTCTCGTTTTTCTTCTTGAGTGCACTTTTATAAACCCAGCATTGTAATTAGCGTCACCTAAAGACATACTTCAACCATCTACCACGAACTAATTGTGTTAATCACAAATTCATTGGCATTATTTAAATCGGCAGTGGAAATCCTACTACACCTGAAAGTATTGTGAGTGATTGACGACAGAAAATCAATTGCTAGAACCAAGAATGAAATTTATATACTTTACCTTAAGGAGTTTCTTTAATTAAATAAACAGTATTACCTTTAATTAATATTAATTTAATATTTAATTATTAATTATTTTTACATTGCATTTCACATTAGTGGGTAAATTATTCTTAGGCAAATTAGATCATTTTACAGACAGAATTTTCGTATTGTGTAGCAATGGTTAATTTTAATTCTAGAATTACCCGGATGACAAATCTTATGCATCAATTAAATGTTTATTTTATTTGTACTTCATTGAAAAATTCAATAAGGGGCACCAATCAATTTACAAAAGTAACGATTTCTTATTTTTAACACAGGCCTACGTAGAGCATAATTCTGCCTACGTGTCGTCGCAATGATGTAGACGACTCCTGTAGACAGTGATGTGGTCACGCTGTAAGTACTCACCATATTGGACTACACCAAATAGAATCAATGCTGTCGATGTTCACCAAAATGGATCGAAACAAGTCATCTATCGTGGAAGAATTTGAATTGCCGCACTGGATTGAAATTTCATATATTCCAAATATTTGATTTGCCTGTATGCTCTATACAACATACTGCCACACCAATAAACTGACTTCTTCCGTGATCACATGAATTATTTTGTTGAGATCCTTAGTATTTACTCTCACTTATAATTTTATGAAGTTCCTTTGCTTGAACTTGGCAAATAAATTTTTCACATCAGAACTGACTTTATTAATTTTCTGAACATTGGAGATGGAATTTTTTATGGCCTTAAAATATTGACTTAATTGGTTTATTTACATGTTGGGCCTGATAATTTTGGCGATCATCTACCATGGCAAACATAAAAATGTATTCCACATAATTGTGAAAGAAATTATAAATACATGTTCTCATTAAATCAAGGAAACTGTGCTCAATTTGAGCCTTCTGCATTTTTAAAGTAAAAGAAAGCCACTCAATTTTTCACTTTCATAGATGGCTCACTTAGGACATTTTACAGACAGCATAAATGTAGTCGGTTATATTCTTAAATTCGCGGCTGGATTAATTTCAGTTTTCCCTCGCCAAACGTCCTTGCGGAGCCGCCATGTATATGTAAATTCCTGGGAACTACAAGCTAAAAGTAGTCTCTATTCAGAGTCGAGAAGTACTATAATTAAATGAATTTTGGTGGGCTCTCAGAAAAAAATGTTCGATTAAAAAAGAATGGAGTCCTTCATTACATTTTCAGTGGTGAGGGAAAAAATGAAAATATCGTTAATTTTCCCTAAAAACTTACTAATAACATTTTATTTCCTCGAGTTGTTCGTAAAATTAACATAAATATTCAAAATAATGTAAAGTATCATGTAACTCTAAATGATAATCTCATATTCTGCGAGAAACACGAAGTAAAACGCGAAATGACGAAGTTCGAGAGCCCAAAACTCTCCGAAAATCGCGATTTTCTGAGTTTTGTATCCGGCGAACATAATACGCTAGGAGGTATCCTAGTAGAAGGTTCCACTTGACTCCTGCTCCTGGGACTGCGGAAATTGCCTCACACCACTCCACCAGTCGCAGGTGGGCTATCGGCCAATCAAGTCAAGTAGGGGGATCCTCGACCCTCTCTAGGGAAAACCGGCCAATCATAATTTTTCCGCTCCCCAGAATGGGGAGTAGGAGATATGACCAGATTGGCTCATGCCCTTTTATCTTTTCTGTAAACTCCGCCTCCTAGTTTTACTGCCAATGAGGTGCTACATGGCGTCAGCGAGTAGGGAAATGCTTCCTTCGGTGGAAAGAAAAATGCCACCTCCTACGAGTATACCTCCTGGCGTGTTATGTTCGCCGGATACCAAGTCTCTGAAACGCCGGATTTTTTAGCGTCTTTCGTCTCCGGTTGTCGTCAAACTTTGCAATTTTCGTATTTCAGTTCTTATTTACCGCCTGATATGCAAATATTCCCTTACACTACATGATAGATTACATTCTTCGTAATATTTATCCATGCTATACGTACTATTTCGTGAAATAACAATGTTATAGAACAATGCATTTAATACGCAGCGATGGTTCACGTCGTCCATCTGTCTTCTCTTAAACGTCTCATAAGCGCATACAGCCTGACCAGATCGATTGCATTTCTAATACTTAAAAATAATTGGTACATTACATCGATTTGCCTTCCGTTTTTTAGCAATCGCATTTTATAATCATTTCGAAAGATACTGTAAAGATTTATTGCCCTGGCCAAATAAAAAATACTTTTTGATATGGATAATGGGCGTGTCGCTGTGACGCGACGGGGAAAGAAGGAACACAGAATTGGCCGCTAGGTTAAACAACCTGTTATGGGGAATCACACTTACTCTGACGACCCAGATCGGTACGGGAAGCGAAGGGAAGTCCAGAGACAGGAGGGGGAATGGTGGTGTCGCGATTCGCGACACAGCCCTTAGATCCGTCCGCAGTCTCCTCTCAGCCAGCCAACCTCGTCTGCTATCCCCAGCATTCTGCTCGCGGGACCAAGCGCTAACCCTTTTCTCAGTTCCTAACGACGTCACAACGTCTTTCACCAGAACTGCCCGTGAGCTCTTGACGTCATGGCCTTGGGCAGGAGGAGTGCAGTGACCTGTAATCCTTCCCCACAGGTGCATTGTTTTACGGGGGTGCGACCCTGGGGAAATCCCCTGCCGACTCAAAGGACGGCCCGGCAATGGGAAAACCCCGCGCTGGTCAACGGTACGCCAGTGACGCCCTGGCCATCCGTTGGTGCGAATAGTCGCCTACAACAGGCGCACCAGACAGTTCTGTTTAATTTGCAATATTCAGTTCCAAAAATAGAGAGTTAATATGTTAACGTTTACGCTTTTGTCTACTTAATATTTCATGCGTCGATCGTGACGAGTTTTCATTCGCTCATCTAAACATTATTTGGCAGTTATAAGAGTTGGTGGAACTTTTAAAACCCAATAGTTAGCTCCTGATGAAAAGGTACATCACCCATGAGAGCCAGATGATTTTTTTCTAAAATTTCATATGTACTTTGCTTTTATTCCACATACTTTTATACTGTCCTTTGCTCGTTGCTCCGTCTTTGTTATGTTTTAAAAGGGTATTCAGTGGATATCGGTGACAAAACCTCGCACAGTATTTGTAAATGAATTAATGCAGTGGACTGCATTAATGATGATGATCGTGTACTTATAACCGTTGTTTCGATTCGTGTAGAAGTATACACTGTCATGAGTCTTAAAACTTTTAAACTATATATTTTCGGGAAACGATTGACCGTAAACATTTATTTTTACGTTATAATCGAAGGATTGCTAACATCGACGCAGCTTGTAAAGGTTTACCCTCGTTTTAGATTCATACGTCTTTTGAAATGGATCATGGGCTATTGTTGACGGTTCTTCCTTCATATTAATAGATTGTACACTACGATAATGCTGGGTGAATGTTTTCTCCTAACGGAAATATCGGAATACCTTGACAACCTTGAGTTAATATGCATTTAGAACTTGGTTATCTTGATTTTGTAGTTTAATTGGTGGTTTTTCCGAGCTCAGGTTTGTCTTACTTAAAATTCCAAGAGTATAGAAAATTATTCTGCTCCAGGTGGCATTCATACAGAATTACTGTCCTAATCACAGAGAAGTATTTCTTCATTACTCTGAAAAATTTGAGTTACCATTATAATTGCTTCGTATGCAACAATCAAAACTTTGGCTTAAAGTAAAGACTAATTCATGGAAAATGTATACACTTTATAAGGAAGCAATGTATTGTGAAATAAACGGTACAAAAGAAACTATTTTTGCTGCCCGGTATCTTTGATTTGGAAAGACAATTCTCTGTAAGACATGTTGTAAAACTTGTGCATTTTCTTATAAGAACACCTTTCTCATTTAGTTATAATGAATAAATGAAATCAACAGTTTCCTCATAAGAATGAATATCTTTTATTTTCCAAGTGAGAGCACTTATGCATATTTATCCTCGTGATAATATGCATATAGGTAGTTTGCAGTTGTTAATTCATACACAGATATCCAATTCTGCGAGAAACGCGAAGTAAAACGCGAAATGACGAAGTTCGAGAGCCCAAAACTCTTCGAAAATCGGGATTTTCTGAGTTTTGTAACCGGCGAACATAATGCGTTAGGAGGTATCCTCGTAGAGGGTTCCACTTGACTCCTGCTCCTGGGACTGCGGAAATCGCCTCACACCACTCCACCAGTCGCAGGTGGCCTATCGGCCAATCAAGTCAAGTAGGGGGATCCTCCACCCTCTACAGGGAAAACCGGCCAATCATAATTTTTCCGCTCTGCAGAATGGGGAGTGGGAGATATCACCGGATTGGCTGATGCCCTTTTATATTTTCTGCAAACTCCGCCTCCCAGTTTTACTGCCAATGAGGTGCTACATGGCGTCAGCGAGTAGGGAAATGCTTCCTTCGGGGGAAAGAAAAATGCCACCTCCTACGAGGATACCTCCGGGCATGTTATGTTCGCCGGGTACCAAGTTTCTGAAACGGCGGATATTTAGCGATTGCCGTCTCCTGCTGTCGTCAAACTTTGCAATCTTCGCATTTCAGTTCTTATTTACCGCCTGATATGCAATTATTCCTTTACGCTACATGATAGATTACATTCTTCGTAATATTTATCCCTGGTATGCGTACAATTCCGTGAAATGTTATAGAAAAATGCATTTATTACGCAGCGATGGGGTACGTCGTCCATCTGTCTTCTCTTAAACGTCTCATACGCGCATACAGCCTGACCAGATCGGTTGCATTTCTAATACTTTTATATAATTGGTACATTACATTTATTTGCCTTCCGTGTTTTAGCAATCGCATCTTATAAACATTTCGAAATATACTGTAAAGATTAATTGCCCTGGCCAAATAAAAAATACTTTGTGATTTTGATCATGGGCGCACTAGACAACCAATTTTTGATTAAAAGTTCTGTTTCATTTGCAAATATTTCGTTCCCACAACAGAGAGTTAATGTGTTAACGTTTACGCTCTTGTTTATTTAATATTTCATGCGTCGATCGTGACGAGTTTTCTTTCGCTCATCTTAACAATTTGTGGCATCTACTAGAGTTCGTGGAACTTTTAAAACCCGATATTTAGCACCCGATGAAAAGGCACAACAACCATGAGAGCCAGATAAATTTATTATTTTTTTAATGTCGTTTGTATTTTTGTTGCATCCTACACGCTTTTAAACTGTCATTTGTTCGTTGTTTACCTTTTCAAAATGGTATTCAGTGGATATCAGTGACAAAACCGCGCAGAGTATTTGTAAATGAATTAATGCACTGGACTGCATTAATGATGATAACCGTATACTTATAACCGTTATTTCGATTCGTGTAGAATTATAGACTTTCTCGAGTCTTAAAAATTTTTAAGTCTATATTTTCGGGAAATTATCGAGTGTGAAGTAAACATTTCTTTTTAGGTTATCATCAAAGGATTGCAAACGTCGACGCAGATTGTAAAGGTTTGCCGTCGTTTTACATTCATACGTCTTTTGAAACTGATCTTGGGCTATTGTTGACGGTTATAACTTCATATTTGTAAACTGTACACTACGATACTGCTGTTCAAATATGTTCTCCTTACAGAAATACCGGAATTCCTTGGCAATGGGAGTGCATATGTATTTGGAACTTCGTTATCTACAAGCCTCTTGATTTTATAGTTTAATTGGTGGTTTTTCCGAGCTCAGTTTCGTCTTACTTAAAATTCCAAGAGTATAGATAATTATTCTGCTCCAGGTGGCATTCGTACAGAATTACTGCCCTAATCACAGAGAAGTATTTTTTCATTCCTCTGAAAAATTTGAGTTACCATTTTGGTTGCCTTTGTTTGCAACAATCTTGGCTTAAAGTAAAGATTAATTCATGGAAAATGTATACCTTTTATAAGGAAGCAATATATTGTGAATTAAACTGTAAAAAAGAAACAATTTTTGCTGCCCAGTATCTTTAATTTGGAAGTATAAATCTCTGTTACAATCGTTGTTTTTGTGCATTTTCTTATAAGAATACATTTCTAATTTAATTATAATTCTAGGGAATAAATAAAATCAATAGTATAATTTTAAAAATGAATTTCTTTTATTTTCTAAGTAAGAGCATTTTTGTATACTTACCCTCTTCATAGTATGCATATTGATAATTTGCAATTGTATATTCATACAAATATTTCTTTAAACCCAGAATAAGTACACATTCACAATGAGTTTCTAGCCTAATTACCTGCACCTCCATTAAGGTGGAAATCTAATTCTGCAAAATGTGGTAGCAGTTGTATGCCAAATAGGACAAAACTTACATTTCTACCATCTTTCTTCGATCACATTTAAGGGCAATTTCTTGCACAATCACATCATGCCCATATACTTCATAAGAATACTGTTTATTGACTACCATTTTTAAGTTTAAAAAAATACAGGTAGTTTTTTTTTGCAAAATAAGTTAGGATGGAGAAAAACTTGATGTAATGAGAAAGGAATATATCCAAAACACTATACTATCACAATACCCACATTGGTGAATGATATATGGAAAAAGAAAACCAGCACTTTCACCATTGGAGGCTGTTGCTTTTTGAGAATGTGTCCTCGGCAATCCCTGGAATTTTGCCTGTTGACAGATTTATTAAACAATATTAGGTGGAATAAACTCCCAATTATGAAATTATTCCTCAAAATCATACCTCATTCAACACTTGTTGACATGCAGCAAAGAAGATTGAGATCATTGGAACATCTGAAAAGCTTTATTCAGTATAAATGTATGCCAAGTTGATGAACTTCTACGAGGATGAAACTATTATTCAGTTCCCTTGCCTCACACAGATTTTCCCTTGCCTGAAAATGTAAAGGCAGTAAATAATATTTTCATTATCTGTGAATCACGGCGACATAGCAGCTGGCAAATACAACTCACATGTCATTATGGATGAAGACATAAATCTCTAGTCGTCCATGTTTAAAATGAAATGCTGCAATGCCTCTTAATTACCAACATTGAAAAGAAACAACTGTTAAGGATCTCTTTAGTTATATATCCGCAGCCATTAAAGGGTTTTCCCAGTACTTATTCATGCAAAAGATCAGATCATCCATGGAAAGAAAAGCATATTTTACCAGTTGTGTACGACTTTCTCAGTAAGCCCTCAAGTGAATGTCGTTTTCAATGGCGTATGAGAAGCACCCTCATTACAGTGGGTTATACACAAGAAAAACAATTTAAGTCTGAACTTAAGTAAGACTAACCTGTCCGTCTGAACTTAAGTAACACTACCAATGTAAGTTATAGTTCCTTTTAGAACTTTTTCAGAAAACCCTATTACACAGCACCATCATGCTGTAATTACAAAAATAATTTCAATTTCCATTCTTCTTCCTGATACATTAAGTTTAAATTGAATTGCTTAACTTTATCTCTTGCTGGTTGTTGTCACATTTGTTTAACCTTTGTAAAACAAATAATTCCACCCAGTGAGATTCTATTCAAGTCCATTCTATATCTTGCTTGCACCTCTTTTGACATCACAGAAACAAGCAACAATATTCATCCCACATAATAACAATGAGCTTAATAATAATTGCAACAACATTCCTAAATTGAATAATATATATTATATGCATGTAATTATAATGATCAAAATATAATGAAGTCAAACTTGGTATAACTGACCATCTGGAGTAAAAATGACATTCAATATTGAATATTAATCCATGTATTTCGAACCTTCACATACAAGACGCATGTGATTTTTTTTAACCATAATTCTGGTAAAAAGGTGCATCTTACATGCCATCAAATATAGGATGCGCAAAGCCTTTTCTTGCAGGTAAGAATTCAATCCCTTACTTTAGCTAGTTATTTATATTTTATTATTTAAATCCAGAATTACCTGCCTGAATTACAGATACTATATTGCTTAGCACTGCTCACAATAGTGTAAACACTTGAGAGACAGTCTTATGAGGAGACCAAATACCTTAATTACCTGTAAATGGATCAGGGAACATAGCCATGCTAATCAGGAAATTAGAGAAATATGAGCAACTGTATTTTTATTACTTTTATTTGGCCAGAGATCAGTATTTATACACTTGTAAGTAACAGTTTCTGGCGTAAATTGGTGGAAAATCTTCATATTGACGTTTTTATAAATCAAACCAATGGTTTGATTTATAAAAAGGTCAATTGTAAGTAAAGTTTATTTTTTTTTAAAGTACTATTTAATCAGGCTGGCTATATTTATTCATTTCATGTTAATCTAAAAACAGCACTACAACCTTTCCATTGGACTTTTAACAATGAAATAACAATTACATACACCCAAGCCCTGAATGGAGGAAAAACCATCTAGGGCAGAATTAAACCCAAGACCTTTGGATTGGCATTGCCTGGACATTATCCCACTGCCACGGGCGGGCAAATATGTTAACCTCAAGATTGAATTAGTAATAATTATTTCAATCAGTAAAATGAATTTCATGCTGAAATGGAGATGTTCTCAAAGGTGATAACATTTATTATTAAAACTATTGACATCATCCTAGAAAATATTCTTTCCAAATGTTATTCAAATCTATGCTACTTAAGAATACCCTATGTAATGTTTTATTATTCTTCTTATTAATCTCTTATAATGTGTTAACAAACAGCAGCAGGACAGAAGACACAGAAGAAGACTAAAGCCATTAAAGATGATTAAAGGGATAGATCATCAGGGAATACTTATGTACAATAAATTGCCTGCTTATATTAAAAATATCAAAAGTTCCTTTAAATTCAAGTGTGCCGTGAAAAAACTACTTTAATGTAAATTATTTTACAGTGTAGATGATTTTCTAATGCATACCATTTCAAATGTATAACTGAAATGTGTTAATTCCAAAAAGTTGTAAATTGTATGTATTTGTACTTTGCATATTGTTTTGATTTTGCATAATGTTTTTTTTACTGAAATGAAGTGTAAAACATGTATTGACAAAGCCATGCATAATTCTATGCTTATGGTGAATGAATAAATTACAATTACAATAGGAACATGGAACGTCAGGGCAATGTTGAGGACAGGCAAATTAGAGAATATTAAGCAAGAAATGGAAAGAGATAATATAGATGTTTTCGGTCTATGCGAGGTGAGATGGAAGGATAGCGGGGATTACTGGAGTGATAATTATAGAATAATATACAGCGGCGGGGACAAGAGCCAACGAGGGGTTGCCGTAATATTAAATAAAAGGGTAGGAAGAAGCATAGTCAACATAGAGCAAGCAACTGATAGAATCTTACTCATAGAGATTAAAGCAGAGCCGACGAACTTGGTCAATGCTCAGGTATACATGCCACCGAGCAACCACAAGGAGGAAGAAGTCGATAGGATGTACAATGAGTTGGAGGATATCATCGCGAGTGTTCCTGCAGGGAAACATTTGATAGTCATAGGGGATTGGAATACAACAGTAGGCGAAAGAAGAGAGGGTGGTGAGGTGGGGGACTATGGGTTGGGCATGAGGAATGAACGCGGGGATAAAGCAATTGAATTCTGCAGGAGACAGGGATTAGTCATCACCAACACATGGTTTAGACACCACAAAAGGCGTAGGTATACATGGAAAATGCCAGGTGACTTAGAAAGGTATCAGTTAGATTATATTATGGTTAGGCACAGGTTTAGGAACAGTGTGATAAATTCGCACAGTTTCCCAGGAGCGGATGCGGACTCAGACCACAATTTAGTTGTTATGAAATGTACCTTCCGTTTCAAAAAGATAAGGCAAGGGCTGCGGGTAAGGAAATGGAATGTAGAAGCGTTAAATGGATTAACAAGGAAGAAGTATCAGCAGGCTGTAGAGAAAATGATGGATGACGGTAAACAGCTGAGTACTATCGAAGAAAAATGGGAATGTATCAAGACAGTGATTTCAAAAGACACTCTTGGAACCATTAACGGTAAAAGGATAAGGAAACCATGAGTATCGGATGAGATGATTGCAAAGATGCATGAGAGAAGAAGATGGAAGCATGTAAGCTCAGAGTTAGGCAAAAGGAAGTAAAAAGAGTTAAACAATAAATTGAGAAGGGCCACAAATAAAGCAAAAGAAGAATGGTGGAAAATGCAATGCAAGGATACGGAAAGTTTACAGAGGAAGGGTGAAATTGGTGCTCTATACAGCAAGGTTAAGTTATTATCAGGAGGTAAGAAGGCTAGACCTGCGCTAACAATTAAAGATAAGTGGGGTAGGATAATACGAGGTGTATTCTTAAAGTAAGTCAATTTGCTTATATTTACATATTGGTGCTTCAGAACACAGTTTTGCTCCTGCAGCGCCATCTACTGATTCATTGAGAAGCTATAGCAGCATTTGTTTTGTTTCAGAAGTCGTTTGCTTGTCTGTGCATGTAAACAACAATGTCCGCGACAATCGTTGATCCCGCCAGCTGTGAAGTGCGTTCTGTCATACGATTCTTGTATGCAAAAGGATTGTCGGCTGCTGAAATTCATCAGGAATTATGCCTAGTTTATAAACCTACAGTTAAGAGTGAAGGAAAGGTTAGCCAATGGTGCTGTGATTTTAAAAATGGACAAACAAATGTCCATGATGAAGAGCGAAGTGGTAAGCCCAGTATTCTGACCGAAGAAATTGTTTTGCAAGTGGAACAAAAACTGCGATGTGATCGTCGATTGACAATTAATGGCCTGGCTGAAAAATTTCCTCAACTTGGACGCACTACTGTCTACAATATTGCTACGTAAAACCTCGGATACCACACATTGCGTGCAAGGTGGGTACCAAAAATGCTCACCGACCACCACAAAGACCAAAGAATGTCCAGTGGATGACAGTTTTTGGGTCGTTGGGAATTCTTTAAACCACCCACTGTACAGTCCTGACCTTACACCCAGCGACTACTTCCTCTTCTTGCACTTGAAACAGTGGTTCGGTGGACAACGTTTAGAAACCGAAGAGGAACTCAAGAATGGCGTTGTCAATAGGTTCAACCCTCAGGCAGCAAGTTTCTATGCAGAGGGGTAAAAGAAGCTGGTGCAGCGGTACGAAAAATGCTTAGAAGTGAATGGCGATTATGTAGATAAGTGAGGTAGGTTTGTAACTAACTAAAAGTGCCAATAAAATGTATTTCATATGAGTATATTTTTTCCTGTGACCAAACGGGCCTTACTTTATGAACATGCCTCGTAGTTGAACCAGAAAAAATCCAAGAGAGATGGAAGGAATATATAGAAAGACTGTATGGTAAAGAGCTTAGGCCAACAAGGTTAGACAGAGAAAAGGAGTATGACGTAGAAGAAGATAGCTTAGCTCCAGGCATACTCGACGATGAAATAGAAAGGGCATTAAAGAAAATGAAAGCAAATAAGGCCATGGGGGTACACAATATCCCTGTGGAACTGTTGAAATGTTTAGGAAAATGTGGGAAGGAGACTCTATATCGACTTCTTCATAGTATCTATGCAATGATGCCATTGCAGTAATGAGATCACTAATCGAGAAGAATATAGAATACAATCAGGGTGTTTTTGCCTGTTTTGTAGATTTCGAAAAAGCGTTTGATAGAGCGAATTGGGAAAAATTAATGCGTGTATTGCAGAAAATAGGAATGGATTGGAGGGACAGGAGACTGATCCGCAACCTGTACATGTCTCAGACTGCTCAGGTGCGAGTGGGGAACGGAGAGTCCGGATGGGCAGTGTTAGGAAGAGGGGTAAGGCAGGGCTGCCCATTGTCACCTGTGCTGTTCAACGTATACGTGGAGGAAATGATTAAAGAGGCATGGGAAGAACTGGAGGTAGGAATGAAAGTCGGAGGGGAATTCGTAAAATCGGTTAGGTTTGCTGATGACCAAGCATTAGTTGCTCAGTCAGCCAAGGGGTTGCAAACATTGCTGAGTGTATTGGAGGTTCAGTGCGATAAATATGGGATGAGAATCAATATTAATAAAACAAAGGTTATGCGATTTTCCAGAAAGAAAAAGGCTAAGCTAAATATTAAAATAGGCGGGGAAAAAATAGAGCAGGTAGAGCAGTTTACATATCTCGGAAGTGTTTTGGACCAATACGGTCAAAGTAGTAGGGACGTAAGGAGAAGAATTGCGCTAGGCAAGGAGGCTTTCTCAAGGAGGAGGGAGTTGATGACGGGGACGTTGAGTAGGGATGTTAAGACAAGACTTGTAAAAACTCTGATATGGAGCGTAGCTATGTACGGCGCGGAAACGTGGGTCACTGAAGCAGGAGGATAGACGTAGATTGGAGGCTTTTGAAATGTGGGTGTGGAGAAGAATGGAGAAGATGAAATGTACCGAAAGGAAAACAAATGAGGAAGTACTGGTGATGGTGGGTGAGGAGAGGGGTTTGTTGAGAGAAATCCTATGGAGGCAGGAAAAATGGATGAAAGGCATATTGAGCGGTAGTGGAATGTTGAAGAAGGTAATTGAGGGGAGAATGTTGGGCAAGCGAGGAAAGGGCAGGAACAGGATAGGGATGTTGGATGGGATGAAGGGAGGAAAGAAGTACACAGAGATGAAGAGAGATCTGATGTAGATTAGGTTGCTAGATTGGGTTTTGTTTGGAGTTACAAAATGTTTATTTGATAGTTGTGTCCATCCAAAAACCTACCTTAACCAGTAGATTACCTAATGATAATGTGTTAACATTTGCCTTTTATTCGGCTAGTCATATTGAAAAACATTGGTCCCATTATAATAGATCATTAACAGTAAATATCACAGGACCAGTTTTCAGAAAAATATCAAAAGTGGTACCAATTGACATATTAACAAAGAGTGAGAGAGTAACATAATGAAATTTTAATGAAATACTTACAATGATTGGGGAGATCAGTTAATTTGGTGCTCCTATAGCTCCAGTCACATCAGACTTACCTTGCAGAAGATATGCAGTGCACGTGCCGCTACTATGAAGAAGCTAGTATATACTTTTGAGACACTTAATTGGAAAATATAGTGGTGAAAGGGTGCAAGAAATATGCTATTTCTCATTAAATTCATCTCACAATGAATTGTATTTATGACTCCTCCCTGAAAGAAATGATATGATATTTGAATTAAATACAGAGAAAAGTGGTCCAGTTCATGAAAATTGCAAAGAATATAGCAAACATTTCACATCTGCTACATAATCTGGCATGATAGACTAAAACACTCATCACTGAGAAGAACATGTAATGTACAACTATTTATCTGGTGGTATTGTAATGTTATTCATTCAGTGGATGGATAAAAGATTGAATTATTACAGAGGTTGAAATTGAACAATTACCTTCGAGGAAAAGTCCCAGACCATTTTGGACAGAGTAGGTCATAATATGATGTGTTCACCATAAAGTCAAACCAATAAAGTCTAGTTTTGTTAGGTTTCTGATGCCCACCATAAACCCTTGTAGTTCATAGATTATTATATTGATAGTTGATTTTCTCCACATTACTCTAGGTTTTATAGTAAGTAAGCAACACACCACATATATTACAATACCAGTACATATCAAACTTACATTAAAACATCATTTTAGAGGTTTATGGCATCCCATTAAGCACAAAGTAAAGTGTTAGGCATGTATGTATTTTATTTTCTCACCTTATTTAAATCTGAACAACTTTTGCAATAGATGTACTAAAAATCAACTTTCCATTAAAATAACATCTAACCTCATATCTTAACATTTTAGGTAGGCAAATATAAAGGCTAAAAAGCATTAATAAATCAAATTTTAACAAGCACTAATAAAACATATGTGTAATATTAGCTCAGATATACTAGTGGAAATATATTTTAATACCATGCAGAAACTTCATAGACAATGTTAACACTGAGGTAGTCCAGTCATATGAATAATTACACGTAAGTATGAGAAAATAAATTAAATTGTACACTTAAAGAAATTTGAAAGGATGAGATATATAAAAACTTAATCTCAGAGAAATATATCATTAGTTTGACTTCCAATTAAGACTTCTCTCTTTTTCTAACCTTACTTTCAATTATACAAAAAAATTTCAATGTGAGGCAAGTATTTACCTGTATCCAAAACCATTGTCAAACCAAAGAAAAGAATCATATGAGCATTTTTAAGTCTGGATTAAAATTTACAGCTGAAATCAACTAGCATTTAAAAATTAAGAAAAGGAAGTCTCAGGAATATTTTTGAGAAGAACTTGAAGATGTGCAATCATTTAATTACTCTTAAAATATACCTTCCATTTAAATCTATTCATTTGTCTAATTTCAGATATCCTTCATCCGTGCCTTAATAATTATACTCTTCATTATTCCTTCTTTGAAATCGTCTTCATATAAGCCTTCTTTGAAAGTCTTCATATGTGCCTTCTTTGAAAGTCTTCATATTTGCCTTCTTTGAAACCTCTTCATATAAGCCTTCTTTCATATCCTCTTCATATTTGCCTTCTTTGAAACCTCTTCATATAAGCCTTCTTTCTTATCCTCTTCATATAAGCCTTCTTTCATATCCTCTTCATATAAGCCTTCTTTCAAATTCTCTCCATGCATTACTTAAAAACCTATGCAAATGCTTTTTTTTAAACCAACTCTTCAATTGCCCACATTGAACTTCTCCCTGATAACATCCATAATGATTTTAAATACCCAACTACAAAGCCAAAGATGAACTGAAAACTGTCATTTTTCATGATCAATAATTATGTTTTCATAAGATGGAAATATTTATATCCACCTACAAAGAATTTAAAGAGCTATGTGATATGCAATGAATTTCTTAAATAAATTTTTCTGTTGTGTGCACTGAAATGCAGAAATTTCACAAATCAAATATTATGTCTTGATCACGATTCATACTAGGGTCCATCAAAAACTGGTAGTGCTCTAGTTAGTTAGATACCAAAGACAACTCTTACAAAGTGAATATTTAGGATTCTAAAGGAATGCAATGTTCCTGTATGCATAATAATTTCACTTTTTGTAGTGACCAAGACATACAGCGTTTTGTGAGTGGCGTACATTTGAAAAAATTGAGGACTCCTAAGGTCAATCAAGTTAGGTTGGTTAACTACAGTTAAAAATGAACTTTTGCAATTACTAGACTATGAATTTACAACCTAATATGCATACCATTCAGTCTTTCGTAGATATTTTTTTAGAAGCACAATTTGATGTTACCTTCACCATTTGGTAACAGCCTCCCTCCTTGGAAATGCTTCCACTCAGCATCAAAGGGCAAAGACTAACTTCAAAATCCAAGGGAGAATATTGTTTTAATTGTGCTGGCACATTTCACATGCAGTACATTAATCAGCAAGCCACCATCAGCCATGAATTTATTTCTTCTTTCATTGTACAGGTAACCTGGAAACGGCAAAAGCACATAGTAGTCTTCATAAAATTAACTTAATCCGTTATATTTTGAAAGGAAAAGGAGTAAATGTATGCATAATAAGGAAAACAAAATTTTGAACGTTGAAATACGAAAACACAATGATTAGATTGCGTGAGACAAGGCCTAGAAACTCTTTTTTTATGCTTGCCTTGATTGAAAAAACAATATATTATATTATACGCAATAATATTAGAAAAATAATAAACTATTAGAAAGCTTCAACAAACAGGAATTAATTACAAATATACTACTTGCTATTGACAATAAGCATCTATCCCTGGGGGATATGCCTTGATCTTACTAAGGTTTTTGACAGTATGAATCATGAGCCTTAGTTAAGGAAATAAAAAATATGGTATTTTGGGCATCTCAAGTATATGTTTCAGATCATATCTTAAGGGAAGACATCAAGTATTTGACATATCCCATCTTAATGAATTTACAACTCTCAAAGAAAACTACCAATCCTCTGAAAAAGAGGTTATAACAGGTGTTCCTTGGGGCTCTGCACTTTCTTCGTTCCCTTCGGTCCTTCCTTTTTTAAACTCTACATAAGAGATATGCCAGAATGCATCTTTGATGTCAAATCAATTCTTTCTGCTGATGATATTGCCATTCTAATTGATGCCAAAACCCTGAGCTACAATACAACGTAGTCACCACAGTAATATGCCTTCAAAATTGTTTCTAAACAACATATTGTCAAAAATGTACAATCAACAGTATCAAATGTACAATATCCATTTAGACAAAAATCCATCCCTCTTGGCTAAACTCGTTAAAACATGGGTGATGAAAAATCAATCTTTGCGATGATTACAACACTTTTGCATTCATTTCATCTGGAGTAATTTTCTATATTTTCGAACTTAGAAGCAAAATAAAATAATACTAAACTCGTAGAAACCACGAACTAGAAGGTACAATTATGAGGCATATAGGAAGGAAATTAGTAAATGCCTTAGCACATCCATCACAAAAGTGGCCGTATTGTTTTGTTAACAGTAGTCTTCTTTACATTTGTGCATCACTACCGTTTTGTACAATCTACAAATATTAAATAAGAAATGTCAACCATAGCAAAACATCCGTTTCAAGAGACGAGAGACATAAGAAAATAAAACACCGGCAAATCATTTAACAGCTGCATCAATCCTTTGATTATAACGTAAAAAAAATAATTGCCTCAAACATCACCCCGAAACAACCCCCATGCCCCGAAAACAAATTAAACCAGTTCAAAGATTCATATTTACTTTTAAGTATTTACTTTTTCACGAATCGAATCAACGATTACAATCCTATAACTGTTATCACCAATGCAGTCCAAGCAGTAGAATTTACAAATTCGGTGCACTTTTCTACTCCGATAGCCACTGAATAGTATTTCATAAGATAAAAGTAAACAACGAAAAAATGACAATACTAAAGCGCGTTGAAACAAACGGATACTTTGTAAGAGCATTTTTAAGCCAATTATCTGGCTCTGATCATTGTTTACCTCATCGGGAGCTTAATCATATCCTCAGAAACGACGTTTGTTAAAACTTGTCAGATATTAAGGGGCATGTTTTAAGAAGCGTACACACTGGTGAGGCATTAGATATTGAAGTTGTGACGATCAGTCACGAATCGCTCAATTGAACGAGTCACAAGTAAGTGTGATGACTCGAATAGCTAGCTAGCAATGAGATCAAAAAGTCTTCAGTGACCTTTTGGCGGTTGGGAATGCTTTAGACGGCTGACTGCGAGATAATTTCATTGACTACCCGAACAGACAAGCATGAACCATCCCAGTGAGTGGAGTCTCACTTTTTCCGGTAATTGTACATAAGAAATGCATGGCATTGAAAAAAACATGGCTGAAGTGAAGTGTGGTTTACGAGAAGAAGACACTTTAAACTAGGAATAAATTATGAAATCATAACTAAACAAGAAAGGAAAGCCGACATGGAACGGCTTTTTAAAAATAGTTAAAAATATACTAACTGCCCACCGGCGCACTATGCATAGAGCGGTACAAAAAGGAAACGGTAGTCAAGGGGAGCCCAATTCCCACAGCACGAAATTACAATTGGACAAGGGGAAGATGGTGGTAGCAAGACAGTAAAGCGGATAAAACGATATCAAAATAACATGGAGGAAGAGACCCGTCGGGCGGAGCAGGGCAACACCTTGGTCGGCGCGACGGCTAAACAAAGAGTCTCCGACGGCTGACTGGAAATGGGTCGAATGATTCAATTCACCGACTAGAGTCAATTGGATCGCCTCAACTAATGACATGTTCACTTGAGTGATTCCTTTGAGGTTGCATAAAAATGGAAAGTACCTTTTAATTTTAATACGCCAGACAGCATATAGTTAAGTAGGAATGACCAAGGCCCCTCGACCAATAATCGGACCTTTGAATTATCTTTTTTCAAATGACAGAAAACTATGACAATTCCATTGGCCACGATTCATATGAGGCATAATTTTAATCATTCTTTGGAAAGATTCGTACATTAACCATGTAGAATGCAGTAAAATAATAAAACAAACTCTTTAAGGTACCAAAATCACAACATGCAACTGTTTATTATTAGGTAATCTTCCGGTAAAGGTAGGTTTTTGGATGGACACAACTATCAAATAAACATTTTGTAACTCCAAACAAAACCCAATCCAGCAACCTAATCTACAACAGATCTCTTCATCTCCGTGTACCGCTTTCCTCCCTTCATCCCGTCCAACATCCCTATCCTATTCCTGCCCGTTCCTCGCTTGCCCAACATCCTCCCCTCTATTACCCTCTTCAACATTCCACTACCGCTCAATACACCACTCATCCATTTTTCCTGCCTCCATAGGATTTCTCTCAATAAACCCCCTCCTCACCCACCATCTCCAGTACTTCCTCATTTGTTTTCCTTTCGGTGCATTTCACCTTCTCCATTCTTCTCCACACCCACATTTCAAAAGCCTCCAATCTGTGTCTATCCTCCTGCTTCAGCAACCACGTTTCCGTGCCGTACATAGCTATGCTACATAACAGAGTTTTTACGAGTCTTGTCTTAACCTCCCTACTCAACGTCCCCATCATCAACTCCCTCCTCCTTCAGAAAGCCGCCTTGCCTAGCGCAATTCTTCTCCTTATGTCCCTACTACTTTGACCGTATTGGTCCAAAACACTTCCGAGATATGTAAACTGTTCTACCTGCTCTATTTTTTCCCCTCCTATTACTTGAAAATTTCTTTACCCTAATTCCTTTATTGATTGATTATATGTCATGCCCTAATCCTTTTAAATGAATAAGAGCTATTAATTAACCTCACACAGCCTGTTTCATAAGACCTACGAATTACCGACACAATGTCAACACTTTCCACCTGTTGCTATACCCCTATCAATAGCTCCAATAACAATAATAATTCGCTTTTCAATCATAGAGTGTCTGAAATAGTTGCTATCAGTTACATTTTTCGTACTGGAGTACTATAATTGGTGAATCATGTGTGGCGCCTATTTAAAATTAGTAGGAATTAGGAAAGGTGGTCTCGATATAATTACACCAGATTATAATTTCCGCTATCTTTATAAAGCACAGATGGCCACGACGTCTCTCTGCCAAATAATTTACACTCTGAATTTTGGGCCTGTCCACTCACTTCGGAAGTCTTCCGGCCAGTTTCCTTCCTCACAGATACTACGAATGTCCATATCAACTCTTTCTCCCATCATATTTTCCTAAACATTTCAGTAGTTTGCAGGAATGTTGTCTACCCCCATGGCCTCATTTGGTTTCATCTCCCTTAATACCCTTTCTGTCTCATCAATGAGTACGTCTGGACCTAAGCTTCATCTAGGTCATATTCTCTTTCTATGTTTAACCTTACTGGTCTAAGTTTTTTACCATATGGTTCTTCAAAATATTCCTTCCCTCACTCTTGGAACATCACTGGTTCAACTAGTAATTTTTCCAAACTATCTTAAACAGTTAACACAGATTTTCCCTTCTGACTTCCTGAATTTTTTTAACCTTCTTGTGTTGTGCACCAATTTCACCCATCCTCAACAAACTTTCCATGTTCTTGAACTGCATCTCCCACCAAGCTTCTTTTGCTCTATATGTCACTTCTCTCTCAATTTATTATTTAACTCTGCATATCCTTCCACCTAACTCTGTAGTTACATTTCCATTTCCTTCTCTCATCTATTTTTCTAATCTTCTCATCCGTAATCCATTGTTCCATGGTTTCCTTGTCATTTTCCTATTAACAGCTGTAATTGTTTTGCTCAGGGCTTTTTATATACCTTGTTTTGACAAATTCACATTTTCCCCAATAGAACCCAACTCCCTTTCTTCACTCATTGTTTTCTCTACAGCCTCCTGATACTCCTTCCTTGTCAATCCAGTTAATGCTTCTACATTCCATTTCCTAACCCTTTACCCAGCTTTATATTTTTGAATCAGATGCTACACTGCATAACAACTAAATTGTAATTATAATCTCCATTTGCTCTCAAGAAACTGTGTGAAATGAACACACCATTCCCAAATCTGTTCCTAAAGATATTAAAATCTAACTGATACCTTTGTGAGTAACTTGGCATTTTTTATGCATCCCTACACCTTCTGTGGTGTCTAAACCAAGTGTTGGTGATGATTAGCCCATTCTTCCTACAGAACTCACGTGCTTCTCTCCACAGTCATTTCTCGTTCCTGAACTATAATCCCCCACCTCATCACCATCTCTTCCTTTGGATGAACTTATTATTCAAATTGCAATTATGCCAGAAAAAACGAGTGGTGCTGATAACAGCATCTAAACCATTCATGTACTATAAATTTGAGCAATAAGGTATAATGTCCAGGTTGTGTAGCCTTAAAAAATATCAGGTTAAAATTGCAATTTACCTGGATATAATAAGTTAAATACTGATAGAATCTTACTCGTAGAGATTAAAGCAGAGCCGACGAACTTGGTCAATGCTCAGGTATACATGCCACCGAGCAACCACAAGGAGGAAGAAGTCGATAGGATGTACGATTAGTTAGAGGATATAATCACGTGTGTTCCTGCAGGGAAACATTTGATACTGATGGGGGATTGGAATGCGATGGTAGGCGAAGGAAGAGAGGGTGGTGAGGTGGGGGACTATGGGTTAGGCACAAGGAATGAACGGGGGGAGAAAGCAATTGAATTCTGCAGGAGACAGGGGTTAGTCATCACCAACACATGGCTTAGACACCACAAAAGGCATAGGTATACATGGAAAATGCCAGGTGACTCAGAAAGGTATCAGTTAGATTATATTATGGTTAGGCACAGGTTTAGGAACAGTGTGATAAATTCGCAGTTTCCCAGGAGCAGATGCGGACTCAGACCACAATTTAGTTGTTATGAAATGTAATGTTCGTTTCAAGAAGATAAGGCAAGGGCGGCGGGTTAGGAAATGGAATTTAGAAGCAGTAAATGGATTAGCGAGGAAGGAGTATCAGCAGGCTGTAGAGAAAATGATGGATGACGGTAAACAGCTGAGTACTATTGAAGAAAAATGGGAATGTATCAAGCAAGGGATATCGGAAGCCGCAAAAGACACTATAGGAACCGTTAACGGGAAAAGGATAAGGAAGATGAGATGATTGCAAAGATGGAGGAGAGAAGAAGATGGAAAAATGTAAACACAGAGTTAGGCAAAATGAAGTAAAAAGAGTTAAACAATAAATTGAGAAGGGCCACAAATAAAGCAAAGGAAGGATGGTGGAAAATGCAATGCGAGGATATGGAAAGTTTACAGAAGAAGGGTGAAATTGGTGCTCTATACAGCAAGGTTAAGTTATTATCGGGAAGAAATAAGGCAAGATCTGAGCTAACAGTTAAAGATAAGTGGGGTAAGATAATAGTTGAACCAGAAAAAATCCAAGAGAGATGGAAGGAATATATAGAAAGACTGTATGGTAAAGAGCTTAGGCCAACAAGGTTAGACAGAGAAAAGGAGTATGACGTAGAAGAAGATAGCTTAGCTCCAGGCATACTCGACGATGAAATAGAAAGGGCATTAAAGAAAATGAAAGCAAATAAGGCCATGGGGGTACACAATATCCCTGTGGAACTGTTGAAATGTTTAGGAAAATGTGGGAAGGAGACTCTATATCGACTTCTTCATAGTATCTATGAAGAAGGAATCTGGCAGAAGATTTTGTGAGATCAGTGTTAGTTCCTATTCCGAAAAATGTAAAGGATACATCATGTGAGGATTAGAGAACAATAAGTTTGATATCCCATGCAGCTAAAGTTATTCTCAGGATCAACAACAAAAGGATAGTGAGTAAGGCAAATGATTACTTAGGGGATGATCAGTTTGGTTGATTAGTGATCTCATTACAGCAATGATGCCATTGCAGTAATGAGATCACTAATCGAGAAGAATATAGAATACAATCAGGGTGTTTTTGCCTGTTTTGTAGATTTCGAAAAAGCGTTTGATAGAGCGAATTGGGAAAAATTATTGCGTGTATTGCAGAAAATAGGAATGGATTGGAGGGACAGGAGACTGATCCGCAACCTGTACATGTCTCAGACTGCTCAGGTGCGAGTGGGGAACGGAGAGTCCGGATGGGCAGTGTTAGGAAGAGGGGTAAGGCAGGGCTGCCCATTGTCACCTGTGCTGTTCAACGTATACGTGGAGGAAATGATTAAAGAGGCATGGGAAGAACTGGAGGTAGGAATGAAAGTCGGAGGGGAATTCGTAAAATCGGTTAGGTTTGCTGATGACCAAGCATTAGTTGCTCAGTCAGCCAAGGGGTTGCAAACATTGCTGAGTGTATTGGAGGTTCAGTGCGATAAATATGGGATGAGAATCAATATTAATAAAACAAAGGTTATGCGATTTTCCAGAAAGAAAAAGGCTAAGCTAAATATTAAAATAGGCGGGGAAAAAATAGAGCAGGTAGAGCAGTTTACATATCTCGGAAGTGTTTTGGACCAATACGGTCAAAGTAGTAGGGACGTAAGGAGAAGAATTGCGCTAGGCAAGGAGGCTTTCTCAAGGAGGAGGGAGTTGATGACGGGGACGTTGAGTAGGGATGTTAAGACAAGACTCGTAAAAACTCTGTTATGTAGCATAGCTATGTACGGCACGGAAACGTGGTTGCTGAAGCAGGAGGATAGACACAGATTGGAGGCTTTTGAAATGTGGGTGTGGAGAAGAATGGAGAAGGTGAAATGTACCGAAAGGAAAACAAATGAGGAAGTACTGGTGATGGTGGGTGAGGAGAGGGGTTTGTTGAGAGAAATCCTATGGAGGCAGGAAAAATGGATGAAAGGCGTATTGAGCAGTAGTGGAATGTTGAAGAAGGTAATTGAGGGGAGAATATTGGGCAAGCGAGGAAAGGGCAGGAACAGGATAGGGATGTTGGATGGGATGAAGGGAGGAAAGAAGTACACAGAGATGAAGAGTAGTAGATGTAGATAAGTAGTAGATGTAGTAAAAGAAGTGATGTAGATTAGGTTGCTGGATTGGGTTTTGTTTGGATTAACAAAATGTTATTTGATAGTTCCAAAATCCTACCTTAACCGGTAGATTACCTAATAATAATAATAATAAGTTAAATGGAATTTTTAACAAACAATAACTCCCTCTTGATTACCAATATTGTTAGACTATCTTGAAACCTCATCAACTAGAAATGAAAAGACTTTGTTGAATGCCACTCATGAAGCGTTTCCATCTGATAGTTTAACCCTTTTAAAATTATCTTTCTTCAGAACATTGTCCTTTGGTCATAACTTGTGTTGTTTACAGTGACTCGAAATTTTGTCTCGGCAAAAAAATTGGGTTAACTCGTGAACACTTTCATGCAATGATTTCTGCGATTTCAACATGGATTATCACGACGGGTGTGCATTGATCAACTTACTTCCACTTTTGGCGATGAAGCCCCATCCTTTGCCACTGTGAAACGCTGGTATAACGAATCCCATCATGGCCACCATTGGCTCAGCAACGAAAGTGGCGTAGGTCATCCAAAAGCAGTTGTTGTGCCAGAAAACATTGATGCTGTCCAATAACTAGTAAAAGAAGATCATCATGTGACTTTTCATGAGATTAAGGCATCCTTGGGGATTAATATGATGAACATCAATAAGATATTGCATGAACATTTAGCCATGAAAAAAAATTGCCTGCGCTGGATCCTGCAAAATTTGGCAAAACCTCAAAAAGTTGCTCGTGTCCATTGTGTCAAAGAAATCTCAACAAATATAGTCACGGTGCATCAAAAGCTGTGTGTAGCATCTACACAGGTGAGGAATTTTGGATCTATGTGTATAAGCCCGAAACAAAAAAAGCAATGCACTGTATGGTCTTCTAAGACGAGGCAAATCTGACAAAAGTGATTCGTACATGAAGCACATCAAAGCAAATGATCGCCATAGCAATATTTTAGAAAAAAATCAAAAGTGGTACCAATTGACATCATAACATTAAAAAAGAGTGAGTCAGTAACATAAATGAAATTTTAATGAAATACTTACAATGATTGGGGAGATCAGTTAATTTGGTGCTCCTATAGTTCCAGTCACATCAGACTTACCTTGAAGAAGTTATACAGTGCAAGTGGTGCTACTATGAAGAAGCTAGTGTATACTTCTGAGGCACTTAATTGGAAATATAGTGATGAAAGAGGGCAAGAAATACAGTATTTCTCATTATATTCATCTCACAATGAATTGTATTTATGACTGTCATCCCAAAGACCTATGATATGATATTTAAACAAAATACAGTAAAAAGTTGCCCAGTTCATGAATATTGCTAAGAAAACACAAAATAGCATATACTTTAAAGCTGCAACATAAACCGGCATGGAAGACTAAAATACTCATCACTGAGGAAAAGACATGTGATGTAAGTACTATTTATTTGGAGGTGTTGTAATGTAATGCAGTATGTGTGTGAATAAAATATTGAATTATTACAGAGATTGGTATTAAACAATTAACCTTCCAAGAAAAGTTCCAGACCATTGTGGACATATTAGGTCATGACATAATGTGTTCACCATAAAGTGAAACCAATAAATTCTAGTTTTGGTAGGTTTCTGATGCCCAACATAAACCCTTGTAGTTCATTAATTATTATATTCATAGAATTAATTTTCCCCATATCAATGTAAATTTTACAGCAAGCAGCACACTACAGATTTTACAATATCAGAACATTTAAAACTTATATTAAAACCAACATTTTAAATCTCTAAGAATAATGCCACTCCATTAAGCACAAAGTAAACTGTTAGGCATGCATGTATGTATGCATTTCATTACTTATTTCCTACTGTTTTGAATCAGAACAACTTTTCCAATGAATTTATTAAAAATCAGTTTTCCATGAAAATAACATGTTAATTCATTCTGAACATTTTAGGAAAGCAAATATACATATAGGTTGAAAAATATTAATAGATCAGACTTTTTTTATTCAAATTTTAACAAGCACCAAGAGACGTGTTGTGATGGTAGTGATAAAATTAATTCAGATATGCTTATGGAAATGTACATTTTTGATGTTTTTTTCAGAAATTTTGTTTAAGTCCGACAACAAGTATCTGCGAAAATGATACTAACAATGATCTTTACATAACGTTTATTACTTTTGTTTTTTATTTCAGACTGTAGTCTAACTATATTAGTTCAAACATAGCCCTCAATTTTCTTTGTCGCAATGCTTAAGACTAACTTTACTTGTCTAAATATAAAAAAAAACTATTAACAGTCAAGTAAATTCCGAGATATGATATCATTACCCTTTTCTTGTTAGTACTATGTTATACGAAACAATTTTTTAAAAATTCGCACCAACAGAGTGTTGTGTGTGTATATCAACTTCAGCAAAAAACTAATCCAGCTAATAAATTCATTACATGAATAAATGAAATGAAAAAACACTTTTCCAAACAACTTATCAAATCTCAACTATTTTCAAATAGATTGGCAAAAACTTCCTCGGAAGCATGTAGATTTTTTTTCAAACTATCTAGAAAGTGGGTTTAATCACTTTGATGTGACTACTAACAAATATCTTACTGTTTACGATATAAAAATATATCTTGACGCTTTTTTAGAGGGTAACTTCCGATACCTATTGTTTGTGGACTCTACAAAGGGCTAATAAAACTTAGGACCTGGTTCTACCGTTCAAAGAGAAGTCAAATATTATATAACTATCTAATTATTAATATAATATACATGAATGTATTGTTTTGGAAAATAAAAATATTTGATAATAAAATAACTCACATTATTTGTTTCAGAGTAAAACACACTTACCTGGTTGAATAATTTTCGCGAGAGAGTTACACAACCACTGGGTTCAATGAACCACCTCGAGTACCACATAAATACATGTACGTCATTTGTTGACAATTTTGAAATTTTTCCTGTCGCCGCTGAAAAGAAAAGTGAAAGATGAAAATAATCATACGCGAAGCGAAAGCGGTACTCAAGTTTGTATACATAAATGAAGGCGAAATGTTGTCATCTACAATAACAACTTAGCTTCTCATTTTTACTTAATTATTATTAAATTATAAGGTATTTATCATGACAGACGCATGGAGTGCAATTCAAGAACTAAAAAGCAAGCGAAATAGTTTTCGAGAAAAATTACAAAAACGGAAAAAGGAGAGGCAGGATTTGTTTAATTTATCCGCAGCATCTTTGGGTAAATATCATTCTATATGCTATACAATAAGACAATGTGCAGATTTATTACATTTTAAATGATTTTATAGAGTCTTCCACACTTCCCAAGACTAGTGCAATCAGTATTGAAGGAGGAGGAAGCGGCGTACCCTCACCTGTCACGAGAACATCTGGTATGACGGAATATTAACTATTAAGTCTATCGAAATTCGGAAAACGAAATCATTGATGTTGATTTCATGGCATGGGTAATTATTTTTTATCATTGGTGAAACGTAATAATGTTTGTATTGTTGCAGACGACGACGAAAGCAGAGACCCTGATGTGGACCTGAGATCCGACCCAGAAGTAGAAAGTCGATTGTTACAGTGTCTAAGCGAAGTTTCATTAACACTTCCTACCTCATCATGGCAACTTGCTACAGCGGTTGGAAAGCAAATTTCAAAACATGTTCTTCATATAGCTGTGGTCAATCTTCTTCAAAAGTTTGCTGCTCAGCAGTTAATTGGGTAAGTAGTGCCCAATGCATTCGTTTTTCAATGATTTTTGAAAAATATTCTTTCTGATGGTGTCATAAATATTTTATGGTTGAGAAATTTAGCACAGTGTGATGAACAATTAAATTGGTACATTTATAATATATTATATGCAGTCATAGTGGCGTATATTATTTGCTTATGGTTCAAGTAATTTTTTGTGAAACAAACTAGAATCAAGGAGTGCAACAAAAATGGTCAGATGTTCCTTGAAGTGATTTCTGCTGAACATGCAAAGCTGGTTGCCATGGTTAATGAGCTCGGTGCAGAGGGCAAGAGCTCAACTCTCGAAACAAGTGAGGACAATTCTAACAAAAGAAAAGGTAAATGCAGCATGGCTATTCTATTCTGTTGTAAGTGTAGTTTCTTTAGATTTTTCAAAATATATTTTATTATTCGCGGAAATTACTTTTTTAATTTTTCTTGAAATATATTAACGAGATTTTTCTGCTGTAATTGTTCATTGGTCTACCGTTTACGCTGCTGTAATTATTCATTTAATTTCAGGCGATGGGGACACATCAGATGAATCGGTACCAAAAGTTGCTTGTCTCGAGAAAGAGGAAAAAAAGAAGGATAAAAAGGAACCAAAAGATGATGATATAATGGTATTGCATTTGATTTTTTAATCTGTCTTTCCCTTAGCTACAGGCTCAGCAATTTTTTAAATGATATAAATATAAATAGTAGTGAATTTAAATGGTAGAAATTGGTATGTAGTACTTTTTCCTAGTCAGGTGTTTAATGAATTACCAGTCAAGGTAGAAGCAAAGTTGTCAAACACCCACCTGTAAAATTACAATCCGCTTCAGTCACTCCAATTGCATTAACTGTTGTATTGTCCCACAGTATAAATGTATCCCTTTTGTGTCATATTACCAATCTATCAGCCCACAAAGCAGTTGATGTTATTGAGTTTATGATACCTGCTCATTTTCATTATTGATTTTATGCCTGGGGAAATAAATATTGAGGGATCAACTAAAGGAGAAAATATAAGGAAAAACTCCCAAAGTATATTTTGACATTGTCAATGCCTTCATTGGTGATAATAGTGATGGAAGTCAAATGTCTGTTTTATCTTTTTCCTTTTTGTTGAGTTATGGACAAGCATTGAAGAGACTTAATATTGAAATGGTATGATATGTTGTATGGTTAAAAGATCTGGAATTTGAGAAACAAGGATGAGCACAGATTGAAGTCAATGACCCCTTGCTGGTACGGCCTATGGTTAGCTATGCCTGCAATCAGCTATGAAGTTGAAGCAGTAGAGTTCTGTGGTAGTATCATGATAGTAAGAAACAAATTAGAAGGGAAGATAATTTAATAACCCTTTGAGATTTGATGGCTAAGATGAAGGAACTATTTAGAAAGATAGAAATGGAAAATTGGATATAAAGATAAGTTCAGGAGATGAACAAAATATATGGAGCAGATATTTTAAAAAATAAGTTACAAGATCAAATAAGGATGACAAATAATTGAAATGAAATAAGCATTGATGGAGACGAAAAAGAATGTTGTACTGTCTACCTTCATTTCCATACAGTAAGGTGCCCAGCTTATGATCTTGTATGCACATATATAAAAGATTTTTAATGTTGCTGGAAAGAATTATTTAACAAAAATTTAAAACATCAAGGGTGTGTGTAGCTAATTAGAAAAATACCAAAGGATTTCCTGAAAATCATGAATGACGTAATTCCCCAAGATGCCTCTCACTTATTTCAAGTAAAAGGAGTGATAAATAAATGTTTAATTTTTTAAAAATAATAATGTGTATGAATGTATTAAAATATGACCTGGCTAACCTCGAGTTATATATATATGCAATCAGGCTCATCAAGAATAAATTTTGGACGTCACTGCTATTAGACTTACAAGTGTAATGATTTTTATTGCAAAGGATGTAAGATTATAATATGATAGAAGTGTAACTCACAACCTACGAAAAGAGCAGGTGGTTGTGATTAAAGGTAGGCTAAGTAGTTTAGAAGTGGAAAGATTTTGTTATTTGGGTATCAGAATTGGAATTGATGGAAAAAACAAAAGGATATGATTAGAACAATAGTATGGAAGCAAAATATCAGTTCAAAAAAATGTATATTTGTAAAGTGCTTCTCTATGAATGTCAGACAGACAATAGCTGAAGTAGAAAAGAGAAGATTAGAAAGCTCGAATGTGTGGTGCTATAAGAGAATTCTGATTGTCAAAAATATTTCTCTTCGTAAAATTTTCATTATTTTCCATAATTCCAAGGCAAAGAGTAGTGGTCAAATTCTAACTTTTCATTTCTCTTTTGGCTTATAGTCCTTGCTATCAATGCCATCCATTCGTGAAAAAGAAAGCAAGAAAGTTGGAGAAGAAATATTAGATCTACTGAGCAAGCCAACAGCCAAAGAACGTTCGCTGGCAGAAAGATTTCGATCCCAAGGAGGTATGAATATCTGTTTTTAACATCAGAATTCATAATAGTTGCTGAACTTATTCAACTGACTCTTTCCATGAAAATACAATATAATACTGCATGGTTATTTAACAATATTTCGTTAACATTCAGTGAATGTGATTACTAAATTAATTATTATTGAAAAATAAGTAAATTATAGAACTGGCATAAAACTGAATTAATGTGTACTTGAAAAAATTATTATTGAAATAATAGTAAGTGTTTGACTCGGTTTTCAAATGTCATATTATGGAAATTTCTCTTTTTCAATTTTACCAAGCATATTTTTCAGAGGACTAACTATAAATAAATGAATGTGTTTGTGTTTTCTCCACAAAAGCCAGTGTTTGTGGATAATAAATATATAACAATACCTTTTGTTTGGGTAAATCATTGCAGGTGCACAAGTTATGGAATTTTGTCCTCATGGTACCAAAGGAGAATGTGCCAAAGTAAACAGTGGTTCTGAGCCATGCAAAAAGTTGCATTTCAAAAAAATCATACAAAAGCACACTGATGAGTCATTAGGTGACTGCTCCTTTCTTAACACATGCTTTCACATGGACTCTTGCAAGTAAGTTTCACTTTTTGAAGATTTTCCAAAACTTATTGTAGTTTGTATGTAATAAGATGGATAAAAATGTATTTATTTTTTAATAACCAATAATTTTCAAGATTACAATGTGAAGTGGCCAGTGTTGTCACTCACATGCACCTTTCAGTGGTGAAAACACTTTCAGGAACAGTTGTATTTTTGTTTTTAGTACAAGAATCAAATTGATTTTGTTTAGGTTCTGCTGAAAAATGATCATGTCTCTAATATTAAAGTTCATTTTTCCTCATTGCATGAAATGCTGACAAACATTTAAAGACATTTTTCAAATTATTGGCATATAAAACCAGACATTTTGACCCATAAGTGGATTTTAGTGTGACCCAAATCACTCTATACATTAAGTACCATAAATTCAAGTAGAAAACTGTTATGATTTTTTTCCATTTTTTTATTATTAGTAATGCTACAAAATTATAATATTAGCAGAAATGAAATTAGTGTGCATACTTAAACAAAATAGTGCAATTAGATTTTGACCCTAAATCCAAATTTGAGATTCAATTTAAAGTTTTGGTGACCTCTCATCACCTGCCTTTTATATCCAAGTGCAAAGAAAAATCAACTAGGCATGAACGATGTATCCCCCAAAAAAGCACAGATCTTTATCTCCATAAAGTAAGGTGCCCACTTATGATCTTCTGAAGACTAAAAAAATTTCGTGATGAAACCTTTTAAAATGTTTCTAATCAAAACAGTAAAATCTCTCGATCTGATGAAAACCTAGTATATTTGCACCAAAAGTAGACCTCATACTACTGTTTGACATTGTAAAACTGTTTGCAAGTGCCCCAAAAACAATCCTGTATCTCAGTATGAAAATAGGTAAGAATGGGCAAATTCCCATCAGGCATCACTTCTGAACAAAATTAATGTAATTGATAGTTAACTGACATTATTTTACAGTCAACAAGAACTTTTTTGTAAAATTTATCAATTGATCCACACTTTCCATAATATGTTTTAAAAATTTTATGAATGCATTGAAAAAAAATTTCCATTATATCGAAAATCTTTGGCTTCTCTTTTAGATTGTTTATTAGTTTAGGTGTGTACATGGTATTATAAAATATTTTTGTTATCATTGTTTTGTGTTATCATATTATTATATGTTCATTTGGATCCTGTCAAGATGTGAAAAGGCTGTGTATGGATATGAGTATATCCATATGGTTGGGTGGTAAAATGTGTGATTTAATTAATAACATCCTTTTTTTGTATCCATTTTGCAGATATGTCCATTATGAAGTAGATGGCCCCACTGTACCTTTTCCAAAAGACAGTTTCAAAGTTGGTGCACCTGGAACTGTTTCTACAGGCAGTAGTACAATAAGTGGAGGGAGCTCGGCCAGTGAAGTTAGTGTTAACAGTATTTTATCCTCTGCATCTACCACCAATACAATGAGTCGCACTACTACTATTCTCTGCCCTCCTCAATGGATTCAATGCGATCTCAGATATTTGGACATGAATGTTCTTGGTGAGTATTACTTACCTGAGTTCTGCGGTTGATAAAAATAATTCTATTACTTCTAATTTCTATAATTTATGATTTTGTCCTTTGGATTTTAAAATTACAGCATCTCAAGATGGCAAATTATTACATCGTGCTAGTGAAATGGAAGCTCTGGAAGAATATTTTGGCCCAGGCTCTGAATGTTTATTTCAATGTTCTCTATGAATTCAATATCCTTAGAATACAATGAGCATGAAGTGGTTTTAAAGATGTGTTAATAACACATTTTATTACTGATATGTTTGAATTATATATCAAAATGATAGTAAATTGCACAAAGTGTTTCAGTGTTTTACGTTCCTCAACTTTCCGAAAGAAAAACAATTTTTTTGTGAAATGGGGGCTGACTTCACTTAAGAAAATGAGTTTCTGACCAATAGTGTTATAGTGTGGCTGGAATAAAATGTATCTAAAAGAGAATTTTGCTGTAACCACTGATTTGTTGGTGGATTTTTTGGGCTTCTACCAAAGGTATTTGGTGCTGTCACTTAATGTGCTCATAAATAATTAGCACCCTTCTTTTCAGGTGCAAATATTAGAAAATGTAAAATTAATAACATAATGAAATTTGATTGTAGGTAAGTTTGCAGTGATAATGGCTGATCCACCATGGGACATACATATGGAGTTACCATATGGAACAATGTCAGATGATGAGATGAGACAGTTAGGCATACCCACACTTCAAGATGATGGTCTTATCTTCCTGTGGGTCACGGGGAGAGCCATGGAGTTGGGGCGTGAATGCCTGAAACTTTGGGGGTATGAAAGAGTTGATGAAATCATTTGGGTTAAGACAAATCAGCTTCAACGTATCATCAGAACAGGAAGGACAGGACATTGGTTAAACCATGGCAAAGAACACTGCCTTGTATGTATAAATTTCATTTCATTTTTAATGTAATAATCTTATACTGCATGGTTGAAATGTTCAGAATCGATTTATATTGATTGAATAAATTGGTCAGCCAACATGGTTAGAGCTTGCATCAAATAACTTGAGAAGAAAACTATTATTTTATTGGAAAAAATTACCACCTGCCAACATTGTCTTGGATACCTCTGACTCTGTGGGTGACCAACTTATTTCAGGATGCTTTTGCTTTTTTTGCAGTCAAACTCAAAAGCTGGTATCCAGTCGGCCCCAATGGACATGTCGACCATACCTATTTTGTCTTAAAATGTTGTCCTCCATCCCTGTTCCTCTACCCTTCTTACTATTAGTCATAGACTGATGTAGTTGTAAATATATGTATTGGTCATTTCAATATCTTTTGACCCCATAGACATTTTAATTTCCTTCACTAGCAGAGACTTTTTGAGTTCAATGACCTCTCTTTAAGGTAATGATAATAATAACAAAACATCTGTCTTGTGGTGAGATTTGAAATGAATGAATAAGATTATCTGTCTAACTAAGTTTCAAAGACCCTATTACCTATTACATCTTAATATGTGAACCCCGAATGACATGATTGATCTTTGAATTATTTGTACTGTTGGGGATCGGTAGGGTATATATCATTAAAAGGAAAGGTTGTATCCCAGGTTTACAAGACCTCTTAGTAGTTAAGACTTTCAAGAAATATTTGGTGGCTGGTATTGTGATACCTTGTAATGACAATATGTTTGGAGAGCTTACACATTTCTAATAAATCATGATGGGAGAGACTCTGTAGGTAGGTAACATTATTAAGAAGGATTGAAAAACAATTTTCTCTTTAACCCTAATTATGCCAATTCTTTTTCCATTCAACCTTGATCAGTTGTCAGTTCACCAAGTAATGTGGATATTTTTAGTCCACCCATCTCAAAACTTACAAACTTCTCTACTGGTTGATAGATGCATTGAATGAAGAGCAATTACGTATTCCTTTAAGATGATTTTGGTTTTATATTTTACCTTTCAAGTTTTCTCTTGCCTAGACCCTTCTACTTCAATTCCCTTTGAAGTACCTTGCTAAAATAGTTTTATTGTCATAACAATACACCTCTATTGATGATTTTAAACTATTTTGTGCCATAGTGTAAATACATGTATGTGTATCTATGATAAATATTCCATTGATCAACTGTACAATATCACCCATGTTTATTATGGCTGCTAAGCCAGCACCCTTGCCAGCAGAAATATATGGGACATACCAATAGCCAGGTCACATCATGCTCTTGTCTAAAGTTATAAGGTTAAAATAATGTCCACTCTATATTAATAGTTTTTGCCCTTTAAAAAGGAATTGAGAGGAAGTAAGGCTCTGATGGGAGTTAAATTGTTGTACATTACGTCTCTGTATTATAATTTACTATTTTTATTTACCTGTTGCAGGTGGGAATGAAAGGTAACCCCTCAAATCTTAATAGAGGGCTGGACTGTGATGTTATTGTAGCTGAAGTACGTGCAACTAGTCATAAGCCAGATGAAATTTATGGAATAATAGAACGCCTCTCTCCTGGAACCCGTAAAATTGAACTGTTTGGACGCCCTCACAATGTTCAGCCAAACTGGTAATGGCCGTCATCAATTATTCTGCTTAATTGGCTGCATAGTATTGAATCATGGACTTGAAAATAAGGTTATAAATTTCAGGGATCATGTAATACTAAATTTTAAATAATGCAAGTTTGTGATAAAATTAATATTGATGAATATCTTGTATACGCTTATTTTTCTATTATGTTTGACAGTCTGTACTGTATCATTAGAATATTTCATTTGCAGCACATTATCTTTGTTTTTGCCCATTTATATTATTATGCTAATTATACACTTAAGTACTTGTACAGTGTACTCTTATATGGCCCTGAGAGATATATTGACAGGAGCATAAGCTACCATTTCAGAGAGTAAAAATCATTCGCCTTGACCGGGATTCGAACCCGGATCCCTCGATATCCAGCCGAGTTTGGTATCGAGGGATCCGGGTTCGAATCCCGGTCAAGGCGAATGATTTTTACTCTCTGAAATGGTTGCATTATAATGCACACATAGTGGGTGACTCCGTTAAAGTTACTGTTACAGTTTCTTGAAAAAAGGAGCATAAGCTACTGGTGGAATTACCCAAGTCAAACAGGTCAAAGTTCAGAGTTAAAGTTTACATACTTTGTTCTTTTCCACACATTGAAACCGTGGCCCACACTTTTAAATATATTATTTTTTCTTGCTAAGTTAGTACAGTCTTTGCTCAAGTAGAAATTGACCCCAGATTTAATCTCACAGCCCAAAAATCTTCTGCTTTTTGTTAAAAAAAAGTATTTTTTAAGGATTTTCTGCTTGAATTTTTGTGTGACTAAATCACAGAAAAGTGCAATTTATAATTTTTCTTCTTAATGCTGCAATGGACTTCCCCTAATTGCTCCTCATCCCTAATTTTTAAAAAAACTTAGCATGAGTCTTCAAAATAAGCCTCAGGTATGGAGCAGGAAAAACTAAAAACGCCAATTCATATTAGGTGTTTGAATATTGGTACATGGAATATTCCTGGGGGAAATGCCAATAAAAAATAAACATTCCACCAATTAAGGTTTAAAATGGGCACATCTCTAAAACAAAAAATAGGGGGATGGGGAATGAGATAACAGTGAGGAAGTGCTCATGTCAAATTTTTATTTCTTCCCAGGATCACCTTGGGAAATCAGCTGGATGGAGTGCGTCTTGTAGATCCAGAACTCATTAAAGCTTTTCGAAAAAGATACCCTGATGGAAATTGTATGGCACCTTCCAAGACTTAGCATTTGAATTGAATGTTTGACTTGTGATTAACATTTTTAAGTATATTTCTGAAAAATTTGATTTATTAAGTAAAAAAGAGTCATCAGCAATCATGTGTAATCTGATGTTTTAATGGGTATGGACTTATGAAATGATGAGTACATGAAAAATTTTAATTGTAAAAATCCAAAAATAAATCTAATAGCACATTCAAGTGTTTTGGTTGTGACAGAAATTCACTCACTTTTATTCCGATCATCACTTTGAAAATGTTTGTGGTATGCACATATTACGATTTAGGAAGGGAGAGGTAATGGTACTGAGGCCCATTTCCAAAACTCTAAATCAATTTACAAGTCATTATAGTCTGCACAAGGCCTGTATATAAAAGTACTGGTGGATGCAGGTGTGAGCTCCAAAATTAATAAAACCCAGATGGTAAATTATGATCAAATTATTTATTTTGTGAAAAAGGTGATACGTAATTGAGGGAGATGAAATGGGGAAATCTTTTCATTACAAAGGGTAGCATTTGGCATTTTCAATACTTAGCAAATCTTGATTGAAAGCATCAATGTATAAACTTTTTGATAGTACATTTTGAACAACTGGGAGTAAATCATTCAAAGGAAAATGTGGGCTGGCCAGTGCCTGAATGACATGCCACCAATTATTTGCATTATAGTTTAGGATGGGAAATTTATAAAATTAGCATGGGTGCATATTTCAGTGATGCAATTAATCCTCTGGGAAAAGGCTTGATTCTATTCCAAAAATCCAGCAATTTTCCTAAACACTAGACAAAAAGATTGGAATTTCTCGGGACCATTATGCCAGACATTGGGCTAGATGAAGTCTAATTGGGGTGAAATAAAACAGATAAGAGTGATAAACAAAACTAAAAATTTAGTCTTCTGACTCTGTGGGTAACTAAAATAGTTATTTCCTAATTTATTGTAACAAATTGAGAGGGGTTGCATTGTTCAGCATATCAAATCCTCTCCCACTGTGAAATTTTGAGTGACCAAGCCATTCTTGGGTACTTGATGCACCATTCTTTAAAACAGTTTATCATAGGTTAATTCCTATTGCCATTAATAAGAAACTTATGAGGCAACAAGAAAGTAAGGGCTGGACAGCACTATTTTTTTAGTTTATTACTGGCTGACAAGAAAATAAAAATAACACAGGCCTACAAAAAAAAATTTTTTTTTGGTGCCGGGAATCTTTGTGATGATTTTAACTATATTTGTAGAGCTGAATCCAAATATGAAATCCGTTTTTATTTAACAGCTCTACTTTTTTAAATATGGCACATATTACCATTAGTTGTTTTAATATTTGATATATTCCAGAAAATAATTTTCTAAGTTAAATAAATCTATAAGTATACTAATTTCTAACTACTCTGCGGTGTTCCTTTTATTTTCAATAAACTGTCAATAAGTTTTATGTATATTTCTATTTTGTAGGCCAATGAGATAATTATTAATATAATATTCCTATATCATCATGTAGAAGATTTTTTTACGTAAGTAACAACATATCTATATCTTGAAAACTATAGCTGATAGGAAAAAACTAGTGTCATAATTGGATTCAGCACCCCAATTGTTCTTTAAATCAACATTAAAAGCTCCGGCACCAAAACCACTGTTGGCCTGTGTTATTAATATAATATTCCCATATCCGTCATGTGACGATTACAGAACAATAAGTTTGATATCCCACGCAGCAAAAGTTATTCTCAGGATCATCAACAAAAGGATAGAGAGTAAGGCAAATGATTACTTAGGGGAGGATCAGTTTGGGTTTAGGAAAGGAAGAAGTACGCGTGACGCCATTGCAGTAATGAGATCACTAATCGAGAGGAATATAGAATACAATCGGGACGTTTTTGCCTGTTTTGTAGATTTAGAAAAAGCGTTTGATAGAGTGAATTGGGAAAAATTAATGCGTGTATTGCAGAAAATAGGAATGGATTGGAGGGACAGGAGACTGATCCGCAACCTGTACATGTCTCAGACTGCTCAGGTGCGAGTGGGGAACGGAGAGTCCGGATGGGCAGTGTTAGGAAGAGGTGTAAGGCAGGGTTGCCCATTGTCACCGGTACTGTTCAACGTATATGTAGAGGAAATGATTAAAGAGGCATGGGAAGAACTGGAGGTAGGAATGAAAGTCGGAGGGGAATTTGTAAAATCGGTTAGGTTTGCTGATGACCAAGCATTGGTTGCTCAGTCAGCCAAGGGATTGCAAGCATTGCTGAGTGAATTGGAGGTTCAGTGCGATAAATATGGGATGAGAATCAATATTAATAAAACAAAGGTTATGCGATTTTCCAGGAAGAAAAAGGCTAAGCTAAATATTAAAATAGGCGGGGAAAAAATAGAGCAGGTAGAACAGTTTACATATCTCGGAAGTGTTTTGGACCAATATGGTCAAAGTGGTAGGGACGTAAGGAGAAGAATTGCGCTAGGCAAGGAGGCTTTCTCAAGGAGGAAAGAGTTGATGACGGGGACGTTGAGTAGAGATGTTAAGACAAGACTCGTTAAAACTCTGATATGGAGCGTAGCTATGTATGGTGCGGAAACGTGGTCACTGAAGCAGGAGGATAGACGTAGATTGGAGGCTTTTGAAATGTGGGTGTGGAGAAGAATGGAGAAGGTGAAATGGACCGAAAGGAAAACAAATGAGGAAGTACTGGAGATGGTGGGTGAGGAGAGGGGTTTGTTGAGAGAAATCCTATGGAGGCAGGAAAAATGGATGAAAGGCATATTGAGCGGTAGTGGAATGTTGAAGAAAGTAATAGAGTGGAGAATGTTGGGCAGGCGAGGAAAGGGTAGGAACAGGATAGGGATGTTGGATGGGATGAAGGGAGGAAAGAAGTACACAGAGATGAAGAGGGACCTGATGTAGTTTCGGTTGCTAGATTGGGTTTTGTTTGGAGTTACAAAATATGTATTTGATAGTTGTGTCCATCCAAAAACCTACCTTAAACGGTAGATTACCTAATAATAATTCCCATATCATCATGTAGATTTTTTTACGTAAGTAACAACATATCTATATCTTGAAAACTATAGCTGATAGGAAAAAACTAGTGTCATAATTGGATTCAGCACCCCAATTGTTCTTTAAATCAGCATTAAAAGCTCCGGCACCAAAACCACTGTTGGCCTGTGTTATTAATATAATATTCCCATGTCATCATGTAGAAGATTTTTTTACGTAACAACATATCTATATCTTGAAAACTATAGCTGATAGAAAAAAACTAGTGTCATAATTGGATTCAGCACCCCAATTGTTCTTTAAATCAACATTAAAAGCTCCGGCACCAAAACCACTGTTGGCCTGTGTTATTAATATAATATTCCCATATCATCATGTAGAAGATTTTTTTTACTCAAGTAACAACATATCTATATCTTGAAAACTATAGCTGATAGGAAAAAACTAGTGTCATAATTGGATTCAGCACCCTAATTGTTCTTTAAATCAACATTAAAAGCTCCGGAACCAAAAACACTGTTGGCCTGTGTAATTCTTCAGCTGCCCTCAACCACAGGATTACATGTATACCCTTTACACCATTCAGGAAACTGTCAAGAAAAGCCTAGTTATAGATTATAAGATGAAAATTACTCTCTCCAACTATTTATTTTCCATTCTACCCTATCCTTGCAACTTCATTCACTTCCACAACACTTGTGTATTGTTTCATATATTCTCTTCTGTTCCTGAAACTTCTAATATTCCTTGCATTTACTCTCTTTAACCATATTCACCCACAACTTTCTCAGTCAAGCCCATCCTCTCAAACCATTTCCTCTCTCATATGTTATATGTATCCGTTAGATTATAAAACCCCAACTCATTCTCTCAGCATGTCCAAGACAGCATAGTGCTTCTTTCATACTTGTCTACTACCCCTGCATTCAACCCACATTTTTTCACATCCCTCACTCTATCTCTCCTATTGTCACCAAAAAATGTCTCATCCTATACCCACCACATTTATAGACGTTCATTCTCAAGTTTAGCTATCAAAACTTAATTTGGATAAGAAAACACTGATGTTCTTACTGCCTTAGACAAACCATATCTGATGTACTCAAAAGACTCATACTCTTTACATATCCTACCATCTTCTTCAAACCTTATACCACAATATACTTCTTCTAGTATTTTGCAATTAACCTTCACTAGGCAACCATCTTTTAAAAACAAACACAACTAAGTACTTTCATTTAGCCCCTCAGTACCATTCTGTTGTAATACTGAAGCCATGCAAGGCCCCATTTTACATCTTGTGGGCTCATAGCCAGCAATACTATTGCATTATGGACAAACATCAGAGCAGGAAAAACATTAGTGATAGTACTCATTGTTTCACACCATCATTCAAGTTCCCATTCATTTTTATCTCACTATTTGATTAATTATTATCATAGTATTAAATACATGTAATGCTTTATTATAATGCTGTGCATTTGTACATGGTGTACGATATATGCCATAAATATTTCTGATTCCAAAGCATTAGCATTATTCCTGTTTTGGAAGAAATATCCAATGTTTCTAAAAACGATGAAGTGTGGGCTGGTGTGTATAAATGCCTTCTTGGAATCAGGATTTTCTAATAGAAAACTTGAAAATGTTGCATGGTCTCATGTGGAGCTATGAAGACTATACATCAAAGGTGAGAACTTTCAACGAGGGAAATGAATGGCCATGTTACTCAGCAAGATCCTTGGCAGTTTCTTTAGCCCAAATCACCTTATTTGTGCTCCTTCCATACACCCTTTCTCCAACTTACCCCACTTCCTAATACATTGCTGCTCTATACTTTAATATGGATTTATAAACATCATACCTACAGGTTTTAATGTAAAACAAAATCCATTGGAGGCATAATTTACATATATTAACCGAATGCTAATCAAGAAAAAAATTCATAAACATTATATACTTTTAGAGAGAGAGCTGCTTGATTCTCAAATGAATGCAAGAAAACGTTCATAAAATGCTACTACCAGTACTTGAGTAAAACTCACACATTATAATGCTAATATAAACAGTATTTAGAGAGTCAAAAAGTAATTTAAGCCATCAGCAATATGATTAACTAAGTAGGCTGTTTTAGAATACAGAAATTAGGATTATATTAGTATCAGAAATCATCATCGTTCAAGATGGTGGAAGCCGATAAAATTTGTGCCTACTGTTCGGAAAAAATAGCTGTTAATCAAGTTTTTCTTAAGTATGATTTCGGATGCAATAAGTTTTATCATGCTTGCTGTGCTGGTGTATCCAAAACATTGGTCAATACGATTGCTAGCAGTGCAAATCCTCTCTATGGATGCCAATTACACTCGATACAGTCAATTTCTACATATGAGTACCAGAAAAAAATTCAGGCTCAGCAAGAAGACCTACTCAGTTTAGTATTAGATCTGAAATCTAAACTCGCGGTCTGTCTACAACTGATAGAATCTCAAAAAAGTGAAATTAATTCTTAAAAGTGTGATGTAGGTGCTGGGAAACCAGTAAGTTGTGATCGTGAGTATGTATATACGTATATATACGTGAATATGAAGTAGCAAAGATAACAAACCCCATTTCAGTGGGGAGAGTAAGGTCAGGATCCTAGTTCTCAACATAGTGTCTTTATAATAAGCTATAGGACCATGAAGCATTAACTTTAATAGACAAACCAAATGTCATTTGCCTTTGTAAGCATTGGATGAGTGAACTGAATGTCACAATTCCAGGGTATGAGATACAGGACTGTTATTGTCGAAAAGTGAAATGCCATGGTGAAGGGGTAATTTATGTAAAAAACACTATTGTGCATGAAAATCTGAAGATATATCTGCAGTCCTTGGACACTGAACAGTTATTTGAATGTTCAGTAGTAAAACTTACTGTCAATGAGTAAATTCTTATTATCTTTGCATTGTATTGATCTCCCATAGGATCCTTTAGGGACTCCGTTGAAAAATCGGACTACTTGCTCTATAATATGACAACTTATTCCAGGAGGCCTGCAATAATTCTCACGGGAGTCTTCAATTGGAACCTTCTCAATGATGGTAATAATCAAACAGAATTACTGTCTCAATTAGCCTCCTATAACATGAAATCCTTGGTTAATACTACAAGAGTTACAGCTAGTTTAAATACCCTGTTGGATAACGTCTTCACAGACTAATCAGAATCCCATGTTAAACTTGTTTTCAACCCAGCTCTGTCCGATCACTGTGCAATTGTTGGTTTTCAATGTGTCTGAAATTAGCATATCTGCCGCTACCATATTAAAGAGGATCTTTAGTGACTCTAATGTCAGCCACTTTCAATTTCTCTTGAGTCAAGAGAATTGGAAATCATTGAAAAAGAATAACTTCCTGAACAGTAATTTTGACCAGTTCTACAGAACGTTTTTGTATTACTTTGAATCAGCCTTTCCTCTTGAACCAATTCTAAACCCTTTCAAAAAACTGGATCACTCAAGAAATTAGGCATTTGTCCAGGGTATTAAGAACTATATCACAAAATAATATGTCCTCTACAGATAAAACATTGCACCACGAATATTCTAACTTAAAAAAAAGTTGGGCCATAATATCATTAAGAAATCAAAGAAAGAACATAATGATAAACTAATCTTAAATGCCACAAATAATACTAAAATGGCATGTATCTATCCTGATGCCCTCAAAGTATCCACTGTAATACCAATATATAAGAACAAAGGGGAAAGAAATGATGTGGGAAATTATCATCCTATATTAATAATACCCCATCTAGGAAAAATATTTGAGTATGTGTTCAGCAAAACGATAATGGAATTCCTCGAAGTTAATTACCTGCTATCCCCTAAACAATCTGGATTTAGAAAAGGAAAGTCAACAGAGCAGGCAATTTTAAATGCAGTTGACACCATCATACAACAAATTAACTCCAAGCAAAAAGTAATGGGTGTATTCTTTGACTTGTCCAGTGTTTGATGAAGCTGAGCATGATACACTCTTGTACAAATGTGACTTAATGGGTATTAGAGCAACAGCACAGCAGTGGTTGAGAACATACCTCAAAAATCGTCAACTAAGGGTAGCTGTCCAGAAGAATGAGAATACCTTCCTCTCTTCACAATTAGGTGTTGATGAAGGTGTTCCTCAATTATCAGTGTTGTGTCCAACTCATTTCTCATTTATACAAATGATCTATCTAGAAAATTACGTGTCTTGTTTGCAGATAATGTGAGCACTGTGCTGTATCAGAAATCCTTTGAAGATCTGGTGGCTTTAGGTGAATCCATTATTCATGACATTGGCACGTGGTGCTATAGTAATTACACTATTCTTAATTAAACTAAAACATAGGCGATGATATTCTTGCAAAAACCTGCCATTCTGATAAAAGTACTTCCTAGTATATAACAAGTAACTGTAAACTTATTAATGACTATACATTTTTGGGAATATATTTTGATAAATACCTGAAATGGGACCTGCACATTATACATCTAAGTAAAAAAATTAAATTCTGTGTACTATCTTCTTACAATTCTGAAGTATACTGTTAATATGGACATTTTAAAAACACTCTAAAATAGTCTATTTTATTCTCTTGTATCTAAATTGGGGAAGTAGGTAGTCAACTAAGTTAACTAAAATATATATTGTTCAAAAGAAATTGGGGAAGAACTGGAGGTAGGAATGAAAGTCGGAGGGGAATTCGTAAAATCGGTTAGGTTTGCTGATGACCAAGCATTAGTTGCTCAGTCAGCCAAGGGGTTGCAAGCATTGTTGAGTGAATTGGAGGTTCAGTGCGATAAATATGGGATGAGAATCAATATTAGTAAAACAAAGGTTATGCGATTTTCCAGAAAGAAAAAGGCTAAGCTAAATATTAAAATAGGTGGGGAAAAAATAGCGCAGGTAGAACAGTTTACATATCTCGGAAGTGTTTTGGACCAACACGGTCAAAGTGGTAGGGACGTAAGGAGAAGAATTGCGCTAGGCAAGGAGGCTTTCTCAAGGAGGAGGGAGTTGATGACGGGGACGTTAAGTAGGGATGTTAAGACAAGACTTGTAAAAACTCTGATATGGAGCGTAGCTATGTACGGCGCGGAAACGTGGTCGCTGAAGCAGGAGGATAGACGTAGATTGGAGGCTTTTGAAATGTGGGTGTGGAGAAGAATGGAGAAGGTGAAATGGACCGAAAGGAAAACAAATGAAGTACTAGAAATGGTGGGGGAGGAGAGGGGTTTGTTGAGAGAAATCCTATGGAGGCAGGAAAAATGGATGAAAGGCGTGTTGAGCGGTGGTGGAATGTTGAAGAGGGTAATAGAGGGGAGAATGTTGGGCAAGCGAGGTAAGGGTAGGAACAGGATAGGGATGTTGGACGGGATGAAGGGAGGAAAGAAGTACACCGAGATGAAGAGGGACCTGATATAGATTAGTTTGCTAGGTGGGGAGCCACAAAATGTTTATTTGATAGTTGTGTCCA
Organism: Hetaerina titia; assembly: GCA_037158775.1. Taxonomy (NCBI): domain Eukaryota; kingdom Metazoa; phylum Arthropoda; class Insecta; order Odonata; family Calopterygidae; genus Hetaerina; species Hetaerina titia. The sequence goes on from CM073772.1 coordinate 89,140,458, forward strand.
CCCAAAAACCTACCTTAACCGGTAGATTACCTAATAATAATAAAAGAAATTGCACAAGTCCATGTGCAATTAACCCAATAGAGTCCACTCTTTCAAAACCTTGCCACATTAACAGTCCTTTGTATTTTTTTATAATCCAGTAATTTTTGTAAAAAAGAACATGACTCCATTCCCATCAAACAATAGCACACACACCTATGAGACTAGGACAAGAAATCATCTGTGTACTATCTGCTAGCATGGCAAAGATGCCCAAGGGATCTCGTTCTCTGTGTATCGAAATGTTCAACAAGCTACAGATTAGTTTAAAAAATGAGAAATCACTCTATTTTTAAAAAGAAATTGTTTATGTACTTAAATGAAAAATCTTTTTCAAGTGTGAATGACTACATCAATTCAGGGTAATATTGAAATTTATATTGAGCACATAATTATGCACATAGGTGTAATTTTATTTTTTTCTGGCTAGTAATTATTAAGTTACTGTACTTCTTGAGGTACCCTATACAAGTACATAATGTGTGATATTCTGTACCATACTATGTATTTGTCAATTGGGGAAATAAATTATTATTATTATTAGATAAAAAGTAATGAGAAATTTAATTAAATACATAAAGGTGTAATGAAATTAAACTTCATAATGCAGTCTTTTGAACGACTTAATCAACTCATGTTTACCACCATGTTTAACCACCATCAGTATTTTAAACAAATGTTGATTTATAAAAATCATTAAAGCATCTTTAAGCATGAAAATGTACATCAATATAAAATGAATTTTAGCAGGTTTTGGACAAAAACTAATTTTTTAAGGGTATCTAAAATTTCAAATTGAAACAAGTTGTGATTGAATTATTTGCAAAAATTAACAACATTGTCAACAGAGTAATGAAATTCATGCTCTAGAAATAAAGATATGGTGTAATTTGGCAGTTTAAATTTCTTATAAAACAGTATAAATGGGGTTCCGGATAATGAAAGCTGTCTTGGATGAGTCTAATCAGAAAAATGTGTGCTTCTATTGTAACATGAGCAAGAAACAATTTAGAGTGAAGAATTGAGTTAATATTAAAGTATTTTTTCTCAATGCTTAAAAGGATTAAACAGAGAAAGTTAACACCAAACATTTTTGCAACTGTAGCAATGCAGCTCTATGTTCTGGCAAGATATTAAAGTGAAAAAATCATTCTGAATTTGTGATGAATTTATACTGCACTTGTTCATTAGAGTAATGTCCATACTGAATTAAATTAGAATTGTTAACATGTTTCCAATGTTTGTATTCTTCTAAAGAAAATTCACACATCAAATTAAGAAAAAATTATTTTTATTTTTCCTCATGTACTCACTCACTCACATGCAATAAACAGCTAAGGTATTGCCGGAAGTAGTTTTTTTCCAAAATTATCATCTTATTAAATAATATTCAAAAGGTTGTATTTTGGCTGTACATATATTTATTTGTAAATATTTGTTTATGACTTATAAGACAATATGTCAAGAGTTCAAAAAGATATGGTTTTCATTTTTATCCTGAATATGCCATTCTCACCAACACATTTACAACAAAGAAATACAATAAGTAGAGGTACTGATGTTTAGTATTTATATATTTTGTTTAATAGACAAATATATTCGAATATAAAGTAAGAAAGTAATGGAAAATAACGTACATGTAAATATATATATTACACCAATGACTGTCACTACTCCTTAGAAAATCATTGTCATTTATGAATTAAATAAATGTTTTCAAACATTTTGTACCATGAGTTTCAGTAAATGTCTTCCACAATATATGCATTTATATAAGCTCATCAAGAGAAGCTTAACAAAGTGTGTCTTTGGCAGTTCTCTTATACTTGCCTTTCTAACATTAAAATCATCATGATTTCCTATTACTATTATTACTTCAGACAAAGTGAGGTAGAAACAGCTATAAAATGCACTCAAATCCAGTTTTCTTCATAACTGGCAGCATTAAACAAATATAACATAGGTACAGTCAATCTTCATTATTAAGGACTTCTTTGGATATCAACACATACTTTGCAAACAATTTTTAAAAGCATAAATCATCAATTTTCATAGTGGCTATGCACCAACCCGTAAATGGAAAAATATAGAACCAACATTGCTGACCAGCTACTATAACCAACTTGCATCAAGTACACCATATTGTGCCAAATAAAATTTTAGAATCAACAAATGGCATTCTTGTACCAAGTGGCATCACCAAAATTAACAATCATGGTACATGTTTGCAATACATATAGAGGAATATAGTGCAAATATAAAAATCATACATGCCTTAGCTTTGGCAATTTCTGAACAATGAAAATGAAACATATATGACACTAAAAAGAACTAAAAATCCTTCACAATTCATTCTTTTACTTACATATAAAAATAATCATATTCACATTCCAAAAAGAAAGAAGTACTTGTCTATACCTTGGAAGTAAAAATTTACAACAAATTGAAAACCATACTTTTTTTCAGCGGCACTAATTGGTGTCACATTAAAGTTACTTTTCCAAAAGTATTAAAAAATTTAAAATTGACAAATGTGTTACACTAGAACACTTGCAGTTTTTGCAGCAACACTGCATCACCATCAGCGTGTACAGGATCAATTTAACAATGACCAAATGATTGCATAACATTCACCCTAGGCAAAATACTTGGCACAACATGTGTTTGGTAAAAGAAACCAGTATTCTTAAAAACTTGGTAAACAAATTATAAAATAAGTTCCCAAATGAGAATCCACAATAATGAAGTTTAACTGATTATCTAGCACTAATGCCCATAAGGGCCTTAGGGCACCTTTGGATCAATCAAATTGAGCCATTCATTCATAGTTTATTATAAAGTCAAGTGAGATGGATGGCCATTAGTGCAAAGAGATAAGAAGCATACCAAACCTGAAGATCAAAGCAAAACATACCAAACCCAATAAATTCAATGAGGGGAGACATTGAATGACCAATTTACCTACCATTCAAATTTTTTTAATATAGCATAACATAAGCATCAACTAAATTTAATAATAGAGATTACTATATAAATAATTATATTATGATCCCATCCCATGGAAACCTTACAAATTTACTGCTATAAAATAGGCTCCATTTATCGCATTACGAAATTTGATAGGAGCAATTGACACATTTCAGAATCAAAGTAAAGCTACTTTAACTGGATAATTCAAACATAAAATGGCTCATTAAGGCAGATGTGAAATAGTGGAAGAATGGTTAGAACTAAAGGAATGAGTTGGACAGGAGCATGAAGTTAATTCCCCTATAAACTATTGCTCATCAGCCCATAGGAATGGAGCTGCAAAACTCAGATGAATTAACAAACAGCTGACTAATGAGATAGACAAATGGAAATTCTCTATTGCAGCTTGATGAGGTAGAAACTATATTTCTACATCGCCCATTTAAAAAAATCCTAGCTTGATTACAAAAAATAACTCTGAGAATACCTGATATCATTAGAAAGTCAGTCAAATGCCCACATATATATATAAATTGTAAGAGGTATAAAAGACATCACGTGCTTTCTTTACAGTACAAATGGAATTAATTTTTTATCTCATTGAATTAACTAGAAATTTCCCAGAAAGATGATTCAATATCAAAGTCAAACTGTCCAGGTAAGAAGAATCACAAATTACTATAAAATCTTGCATGCACACCAAAAATAAATATTAACAAATATTGCCTGAATATAGACACCATTCAGTAGCTACTATTAAAATCCCAAAGGAATGGGTAGTATAAATTTCTAATAATCATCACATTTTCTGTAACATTCCAACATATTATGAGTCTGAAAAATGACTCAATAATAAAAATGGTTTCCACTGAGAATCTTTCATTCATCTTGAACAGAAAGCAACGGACTGCCCGGAGTAAACTGCTAGTTCTATCAAGCAGTTAATGAAAACAAGTGTTTATTAGGAGGTAGCTAAATGAATTAACAAATATCATATAGTGACATATAAGAGGAAGATTCAGTAAGTGTTAACAACAAAAGCATGTAAATATTTAAAATTTCTTTGGAAATCGTGAAAGTAGTACAGTGATTCTGCAGAGTAATGCAGCTAAATCTTTCATTCCTCAACAGTTAAAAGTTATCAAATGGTAGACATGCAATGAAACCGTTGTGATCTCAAAATAAAATTATTCTACAAATCTCTACCCTCAGTACTCTCATTATGATCCTAGTCTAAGGAGGACTTAATATGAAAAGAGCAGATACCTGCAATTTACCCTTTAAAACTTGCTGTTATGCAAGGACAAATAAAACTTTTTCATTCACACAGTAATGCCCAAAACAATACTTTGTACTGAACTAACCAATTTTCTCTAATTAAACAATTACACCACTTAATAATGAAACTGAAAATGCTTACAAAGCAACTTCATTAAGGCCAACAGGGAAGGGCTAATAATATGTCCCTTTAAATATGTTCAACAAAATTAAGCATACATGAATGAAAATACATATAACATGTGTGGAGTACACAAAGTGAGCTCTTTATGTTCAATAACTACTGTTAATTCAAAAGTAAATATGAATGTATAGTTTGAAATGATAACAAAATAAAAATATGGTTACCTAAATCCATTAAACTATCAACAACTGGTGCGTGTAGCAGCAACCCTCAAGGAGAGGTATTGGCTAATAATAACTGCCCTGAATGTTTTGATTTGTCTGTTAATTATAATAAGTAAACAATATGTAAGCACTGTATAATGTAGAAAAAAATAAAGCTATTTGTCGGACGTATGGAACAAGAAAACCTCTCCCAAGTTGTACACCCAAATAACCATGGGCTAGACTGACCAAGAAGTACATATGACCACCAGACTTAGCTATGAAAAATTTGTGACTTCAATAATAATGTATATTGGAACCTCTTTCAATCAGCAAAGACGCACACTCATTCATACAATCGCAATCACACTACCATTCAGCTAAGACAAATCAGTTCCTCACATTTGACACCATAGTAATACCCGCATTAAGAGTTGAAACCATAAGACTGGAGCAAAATCCTGATAACTACAGTAGAAGTCTGCATTTTGGCATGAAAAACTGTCACATAGAAAATGGTCAATCATGAATACCCTTCATGATAAATGTTTACAATCACATTTCACTTGTCACAATGATTAATTAATTCCAAATAAATATTTTCAATGACAGTGACAAAAGAGGACAAGCCTCACAACCAGTAAAGAACAATATTAGAAATTGTGAAACATATAAAGTAATTGGTCAACTGTAAAATATAAACTCTGTAGTGAAGAGACCTTCAGATAAAATCATTGTAAATACATTTTTACCTATAAAATGTCTGCTTTTCAGGCAGAAGAGGTATTTAGTCATTAAAAAATCCCAATAACAGTGCAATAAATTAAGTCTTTTGGTCCTAGCTGACTGGAATATATATTTATTCCCCAGCCAACCAATGTGCACCCATTTCACTCACCTGAGACTTCCTCCTATCCTTCTCCTCCACCCCATTATTTCCAACCATATTCTCATCATCTCCTTCCAAAGACTCTTGCTTAATGCTCACCACGCAGGGATCATCCGAAGGTCCAGCCCCACTCACTCCCACCACAGCCTCTCGGCTTGGCTCGTCCCCACCCTCACCAGTTCCACCTGATGTGCCTGTATCCCTGCTCTCTTCACCAACTCCTAATAAGATCCCCTTCGTGTTCTGCATCAAACTTTCTGCAATAGCCTCCACCCGTCTCTTCTTACCCGTAGTGCTTCCTCTCCTCCTCGGAGCACTTGGAACTACAGAACCCCTGCTTGTCGTGCTTGCCCTCGAACCCCTGGGCCTACCCGGAGAACGTCTTGGCCTTCCTCTTGTCGTTCCTTCACCCCTGCGACTGGCACTCCTGCCCCTCCCACGCCTCCCCCTACCCCTGCTCACTCCCTCAGCCTCCCTTCCAGCAGTCCATGTCATATCCACTGGCCACGGCTGGGGTGGATCTCCTGAACCCTCGCCATCTGGGCTACCATCACTCTCATCATCCTCTTCATCATCATCATCGTCTTCATCGTCATCATCCTCTTGCTCGCCTCTCGGTTCCGCCTCACCACCCGACACGTCTACTCCTCCCACGGCTGCAGCGTGGGCTGCAGCTGCGGCTGCCCCCAATGCCAGAGCCCTTGCAGCAGCCAGCAGTGGTAGACCTGCCTCCTCTGGGGACATTGCATGGAAACAGCGCTTGTAGTGCGGATGCTCCGGTGAGATGTGGTGCTTCTCTAGCAGGTGCCGCCTCAGAGACTTGCGCACGGAGTAAGCCTTGTCACACAGCAAACAGCGCATGTGCTTGAGCCCTGTGTGGGTCATGAGGTGCGCGCGCAATCGGGATTGTTGAGAGAACACCTTCTCGCACCTACAACACACACACCCACATGACACCCATAAAGTTGGTCTGGTTAACAATTATTTCTTAAAATGAATAGCTAAGGAAGGATGATAACTTAATTTAAAATGTCCAAAAGAGAGTTCATGGGCATTGGCAATATAGTAACCATCGTAAAAGAAATCATAATTGGCACAAAAAATGCATATGTTATGAGAATAAACCATAAACTGGCACCGCAACACTGTGCAGGTTTGACCAAAGGCTCCAGAAGCAACATATAAACATATACTCCAACTCTGCAGACTGATTCACTTTTACTGTCTCATGGAAATTATAATGCCTTTGCCCAATAAAGGAAAAGTCTAAAAATTATGAGATCAAGCATGGTTGGTAATAATAAAAGACTAAACAAGACTACTTACAGGCCAACCAATATAAATCCCAACAATTTGAGAAATGAAGAACAAGGTTTGCCGGGAGGGTTAATATTATTTGAAGAGAGAAATATAATATCTGTTTGATAGTCTTTATTCACTTAGCAATAAAGGCTAGTGTCATGATAGTTTATGTCTAACCACACAGGGAAAAATAAGACTAGATCAAATGGAAAAATTTCAGACAGATGTTGAATTACATTATTGAGTTAAATGTACATGTAAACAAACTATTGCTCCAAGAAGTATTTACATAGGTGATTCTTAAGTTTCCTGATTACTTGAAAGTTTTTAAAGGATAGTAATGGAAATAGAAACAAAGATACAATAAAGTCCAGCTCACAATACATATTAACTCTTCGACCACCAAAATGTAGAAAGATGTGGATTTTAACACAGTATCATTCTTCACACCACATAAACCAACCTTTAGATATCTCTATTGAAATGAAAAATAATTCCAAGTAAGGTAAGAAAAAACTTATGAATCACACATAACTAGGGAGTGTATGCCTCAAGCTAAGAGAATAATTCTAAGTACAGAGGCAAAGAGAAGCTTGGAGTGAGTGCACACTTAATGAAATGAGGGACTCTACAAATTCATAGTCTGAAAGACAAAAGAATCATAACTTAATAAAAATATGTATATGCTCAATATAAAATAATCTTAATTGAAATAAGGTATGAGAAAATCTTTAAATTTTATTAATTAGAATTTATCAAAACAAAAAATAATTAGTATGAACAAAAATAATCTGAAAGCTATAAAAACGTTTTAACTTTTACTTACACCACACAACAAATCAGAAGCCCTTAGTCAAGCACAATTCACAATGCATAACAAGTTAAATATGTAATTACAGCCTAATTAAAGAGAAAAACATATCAAAACATTTTGACAGAAGAGAAGAAGAGAAAGAAAATGTGTCATAGCCATATGTAATTCAGCTCTTGGAATTATTAACATTTTTCCAATTAAATACTATACTGATTTACAAATGACCATATTAAGGAAGACAGGACAAAGTTACAGAGAATAGCTATACAAGGAATATGATATTCTAATTTTATGTGCCTGAAATGTGATGTTGACACATCCATTAACTGTGGACTTGAGATTGGAAAGCGTTGCCATTGAGTACCATGAAAATAACTTACATTACATGCAAACATGGCTTTTAAACATGCAATAATGCCCAGGCTACTTCCGCATGCATTTGACGGCAGAGGCAAGGCTTGGTTTTGGCCCCAGGAATGTACAATAGATGTTACAATGCTTTCCAATCCCTCACAAAAGAGTTCCAGGTGAAGTTAACAAACATTTGAATAAAATTTTTCTAGCAATACTGAACTGTAAGCTAAAAGAAAGACAGTTTTCACAGTAATTATGAAACACAACCTGACTATGAATCAGTTATGCACTCACAAAAACAATGAAATAACTTGCACTGGCTAGCTACAAAAAATGCCATTAGTTCCATGATTTATCAAAAAGAGGCTTGAATGATTGAAATTTTTAAGTGAGGAAAGTTTTAAAGCATTATAAAAATGGGCTTAAACCCCTTAAGAATTGTTTGATTTCAGAAAGAAGTTCATCTACTTCAGTAATGTTTATGTTGATTTACTTTAAAGGTGTGAAATTTGGGTTTGAAGCCCACAAGTTAATTTTATATTAATCAGGTCAAAGGAGCCCATGGATCATTGATCCAAGCCACTTTTTGCAATACAGATTTTCTTTTGATGAGAGAAAGGGGTTGTCTCAATGTAAATATTGAGCTACAATTAGAAATACATACTTATAAATTTGAGAAAATGTGGCAAAGACCAACATCACATGAACCCCTCAAAAATCAATGTGCATGTGGTCAACTTGTAAGAAGTGTCCACGTTGACCAAACTAAAACAACAGTCTTGATTTACACTTGGGACTTTTAAAGTTCAGGGCATATGCATCACATCTTCCAGCCGAACAGCACTGATGGTGGGAAAATCGGTGGACTTGTAAGAGTGAGGTTGGGATTAGAAAGAGGAGACAATGTGGAGAAACATGACTCGGGCATGGCTGGGATTAAGGGGGGATAATAGGCATGGCAAGAACTCACAGGGGACAGGGAAATGCGTTGGACGGCTCGTGGACAATGGTGATGTGGCGCTGGAGGTACTTCTCACTGTTGAAACCTTTTCCACACTGAGGACAAAGAATCTGGGTCTGGCGGTTGTGGATCACTCTGTGCTCTTTCAGGGCAAAGCTGTTAGTGAATGACTGCAGATTTCCACCAAGAGCACCAAGTAGCACAGAGTTGGCAAATAGAATAGGGCAAAAGAATTAATTATTGGCATTCATATTTTAGCACACATACTTTCACACCCAAAGGTAATTCCAGTGAAAAATTGGACTTACAATCTCCTAATTTACATTATCCCTAAAATTAACATATTTTTAAAGTTTGAGGGCATTTACGCATAAATCAAGAGAGTAAAAACCTCAAATTTACATTTCAGGACACGGAATTTAAAAAAATCTCAGTACCCTATGGAGGTAACAAGTCAACTTTTGTGGTATATAGTATTTCCCAAGTTTCATTCAAAGCCATGTTTACACTATGCATATTGGCTCATTAAATTAATTTTAGCTAATATTTTTTACTATGCAAATGCTAACCAATTTTTAAAATGACAATGAAATGGCAGCTATCTGCCACCACAGCAATATGAATTGTGCACTCCATTATGCTTTTTTCCAGCAAGAGTGGTTTTAGTAATCATCTAAAATAACACAAATAATCTTAATCAGTACATTTTGATATTTTAATATTGATTTAAAATTACTGAAAAAATGAAAACATATAATAAGTAGCCAAGCTGAAAATGCCATACAATTAAACATCTGAATGTGAAGAATTTGGTTGAAAGTTGAATATTCACATTTCAAGAGACCTTCATAGAAAACAGGACACTCTGTACAATACCTTGGAACACTGCATTTCACATTATACTGCTATTTCCTCTCGACTTAGAAAATGGATAGTCACAAAAATATTAGTAAACTCTTAAATCTTCACTACATAAAATAAATAAGTGGAGACAATAAAAAATTAAAGACATCCTCATTCTTTCCCTGAGGCCCCTAATGTCTTGTAAACTATCCGTAGACTATATCCATTGCCAGTGGTGAAGGTAACTTAAAGTAATGGTAGTTAATAGATGGTGATATCCCATCTAAATTTAATGTCACTCTCCTATGAATGAAATTTTACTCCAAATTTAGCAATGCTAGGATTTTTGTTCATTTACTCACAATGTGCATGCCTGGTTAAAGAAACAGATGAGTATATATTTTTCACATTATTACAATCAATTTCACTATTCTATATGTAAAACATCAAAATATATTTTTAAAACCTCCTGATCCCAATTTTACATAAATCTTCATTTTTATTTTTCATTGGTTACTTCAAAAGCCTAAATTCAAGATTCCACTGTGTGTAGCCATGAGCACATTGTAAAGCTGCATTTTCTGCACATTATGATTGTGAAATTTTAATCTTAGCAACACCAAAAACCTATGTAAATAGCAGTGTAAAATAAAAGCAGAAGTTTATAATATCTCAGAGGTAACAAATGCTCTTCTCCACATTACTTAAAATCATTGATTATGAAACTTTTAATTGAACGATGAATGGAATTATAACTCTTAAAAATTTTTAAAAAGTTAAAAAAATTATTTCTTCAAGTTGACTTACCTTTCCACAAATTTCACAGTTGATTAAACCTTCTCCTGTATGCTTCCTAATGTGGTATTTTAATTTCTGAAAAATTTTGGATAAGATATAAATTAAACAATTACTTAAATTAAAAGAAGACAACCAGCAATGTTAACAGTGATTAATTAATACACAAAAATTGCAACACAGAATTTTTTTCAATTTAGTTATCATGAAAATTTTACATAATGGAATAAGCTAACGATTTGTCACTAAACATTTTTGCATAAAATGAATGTATTGGGTTGTGAAATATGATTGAACTATTTCTCTTTGAAAAAAATTAAACTATCACAAAATGCAATTTAATAATCAGTTTTTAAGAATATAAATAGTTTTCTTCAGACAGGGTGGGTGGCAATTAGATGCTTTTCAATACCACTTGATAAAACACGAGATCATCAGCAGGTACCTAGTGCTCATGAAAACAGTCATCCCTACTATTGGGTATTTATCTGCCATGGAATTATCAATCAAAGAAGTGAGTTTAATTGAAAAATTAAATATGTGATAAAGAAAGTCATCAAAAATAGATGTAAACACCTTTATTCGTATATTACATTATACCAGTTAAGTATTACCATAAGGAAACAATAAGGATAGAATTATATTTAAAAATGATGAATGCCTGATGGATTTCCTTCAAATTACTAGTAAAATATTTTACATGCAACTTAAGAGGAATTTGAAGTCATTTTACATGGGAAAAGTAATTCCCATGGAAAGGGGTAGATACGGAAAGACAAGGAAGAGGGAAAGGCAGGGGCGGAAAGTGGAAGTGAGATGAGGAGGGGTGGTAGCGGGGGACATTGTGTCATGGGTGCATTAGTGGGTAGGAAATGGGAAGTATCAGGGGTGGAAAACAAAAGGTGCAGGAGGGGGTAACGAGAGAGATGCAAATGGTCATTAACTAAGCACTCACATTTCAAATGGCTTTTTGGGTACTATTTGTTCAGAGAGAAAGTTCACAAAATCATAGGAATTTTTGATGCTGACAAAACCATGGTCGTGCCAAATTCATGTGGAATCTGCAAAGTGTGTTTGTTTATTAAGAAGAAAATCCACCAAGTAATCCCAGAGATAGTGTCTTACTTTATTGGTAGTCTAATTGGTTGAAGGACTTGGTTGGATATTGAAAGCAGATCCATGTTCAAGTCCTGGTTAAGGCAAATGATTTGTGGAGGGCTATTAGCATAAAGGACAGTTGCAGTCTAGTACATTAGTTCTAAAAATATTCCGTTTTAGGTGATTGTATTAATTAAGTTATGTTAATTAGGCCACGAATTTACCCCCAAGTGCCAATGTTTGTTTGTCTGGAATCAAATTTTGGAAAATTGGTATACTTAAAATCATTAAAACAAAATGAATGCAAAATTTAACCAGAAGGAGAACATTGGCATACTTCGTCAAATAAATGATAAACAGATTGAGTGACACAGGGCAGGAGTTACAGGATTTATTTCACATGGAAAGTAGCCAAATTTTGTTGATTAAAATTACAAGATATGCATAGTTCAATACTGATAACAATTTGAAAATGATTCAAGAGTAAAAGGAGAGATGTGACATAAAATAAAGCTTATTGCTCTCTGGGAACCAGCGTACCAAAGCATATTCCAGAGAAAAGAACCATTTGAGAAACATCAATGTATTTAAATAATAGTGTGTCCACTTGGATGTGTCTCTCCTAAGAGGGACCAATCAACCGGAATATTTGAGAAACTTCTCATGAGAATATTCTCCTGTTCAGTAATGCAGACGGGCAACGAGAAGTACAATAGCAATTACTTGAGATCCTCCTATCAAATTATTTATAAATTTATTTACTCTGTATACATAAAATGCTATGCTGGAAATAATCAAATGACACTCGAGCCAAACTGATTAACTGAATAATGAAATCATTTTAAATTATGTCCAAACGCAGCCCTTCCACAAAGGGAATGAAACAAAATTTGGGCACATTGAAGTGGGTGGACAGTCCACAAACCGACTAGGCTGTTCCCTTCAATGCAACCCAATTAGGGACAATACTTTTCAATGCAACTGCTTCAGAGTGTAAAAATCATTCCCCTTGACTGGCATATGAACCCACCACATCCCTCAATGTCCAGCTGAGTGCTTTGCCAGTTAAGCTATTTAGGCATCCTCTTAAACTCTGAAATTTTGGTGGCTTTAAAGGAATAAGATAGATAAAGGACTTTATTTGGGCAAAATTGAGACCTAATGGTCCCTTCTTCCATTTAACCCATAATAAGATGTTGTAACGAAATACCATACATACAATGTCACAGGCATTCGTAGTCTGATGAACATTTTGTGAAGGGAGATAAAAATGTGCGTAGGAAAGTTAGCAATATCACATATGATTATTGGATTCATTTGGCACTGCTTTCCTTTCCTAACTTTCAACACTTGAAAAGTGTCAACTATTTCTAAAAATGAATAAATACCTGTTTCTTGGAGAAGGTTTGCCCACAGTATGGGCAGCTACAAGTCTCCTCTCGAGTGTGAACACGGATATGAGAATTGCAGGCTCCCTTGTCAGAAAATCGCTTGTCACAATGAGTACACTTGTAAGGCTTTTCTCCTTTTTAAAAGAAAAAGTTCAATACTCATTAAGAATATGCACAGAAATGTTCACATTAATTAAAAGATAGAACAATTTAGAGAGAAAACTATTCCTTAATAAATGGAAAATATCATGATGGCAGATTAATTACAGTAAAAATATTCCACATTGTTGTTTATGGCTAATTTTTAATGAAAAAATTATGCATATGATCACACAATTTAGGGGAAAATGCTAATTTTCCCTGACTAATGATGCTTTGAAATACAACAAGCTAAGTAAATTAAGGACACTAACGACAGAATGAGAATATTCATTATCTGATTAACATCTTATTCTTTCAGACACATTCACTGAGGACAAGGAAATAGACTGAAAGAAATGCAAGAAGCTCGGCTTGTCCACTAATGTTCATGTCATGTTCACCCACGAGAGTGAGGAATTTAGATGGATAAGTGTAAGCCAATCATTTTTTGGGGTTCAACCTCATCTTAGAGAAATACATAACATGTCAATAAAGATAATGATTTTCACGTAAACACAATTTTTGATAAAATTTTGATTTCTCATAAATAAAAATGTTGAAAATGATTTGTTCAAATTCTAACAAACCTACACATTTGTACTAATAAAACAATTCAGTATTTTCTTAAACATTCTATCTTTGAATTAGTCAAAAGGTCTACAAATTAAAAGGGAGATGATGAATGAATGAACTGAATCAACGAAACAATGTATATTCATATCAGAATTGAGAGGACAACATGATAAAGGACTACTGCCACACATTTAGGAGTAACTTATATGATTATGCCCAGGGAGAGATCAGAAAATATGGAGATTGAAAAGTCAAAAGAACAGATTACATATACCTCTGGCCTATAACAAAGAGACCATTCACATTCATAATTAAACAAATAATATACTCATATTCCAACTTAGTTTGCGGTCCAGGAATCCCTTTTCCCCAAGTAAAAATGTTCTAAGTTATTTATATCATACAGTCCCCACAACAACAAGTATGAAATTTTTTACAATGATCAATGACAGCAAAAAATATTTAAATATAAGGAGGATCTCCAAATCCTCAAGACATTACTGGAAAGTGCTTCATCAGAGGGTAATAAAATCAAGGTTATAAAGTGCAAAACGTTCCTACCATTATTTCAAATCTGGTAAGAAAGACTTTTATCAAGATCAGTGTTGAATAATCTTTAAATACAGCAACAGAATAAAGGAAAAGAAAGCAGCATAAAGTGAAATTTTATGCAACAGTTTTTGCTTTTATAAACATTACATCTCTAGGGTAGCATTCAAATGACTTAAACCAACAGGTGAAGCAATACATTAATCCAACAAATTAATATAAATTAAATATCACCAACCTGTATGGATTCTTATGTGTCGTACAAGATTTGAGCGTTGTACAAACTCCTTTGGACAATGCGGGCACTTGTGGCGGGGACCATTATGTATTAAAAGGTGTTCGTTGTAACTGTCTTTTCTCTGAAAACAAAAAAAAATTAAGTCAATCTAAAATTCCACAGCTACAAATTAAATATGCACTTACTTATCCATTACTTTATAAGCCTTTCAGCCAAAAAATACTATTTCTTGCCAATTTTCTTGGGCAATTACTGAGGAATTTTTTTAAATGCCATGAAGCTGCAAATTTTCATTTTTGATGCATGAAAAATACTAAAAATCAAGAGAGAAGTAAAACTTTTTCTAGATGTAAAAAAGTATTTTAGGGAGTATTTGATTGGGAAATATATGTGAATGAGATGGGGATTTTCTTTTTTTGTATGTGTTACAGATTGGTATTTGGAAATTTCCTTAAAGTGTATTTTTTCTGACTGATTTTATTTATTATCTTTTGTGATATTGATTGGATTTCTGAAATCATGTTATTTTTCCAAGGCAAGTTTATTGTAATACTTGGGACTTGTGTGCCACCTGACATTTGTCTATTTGCACATGTACATTTTAATAATAATAATTTCAAAAGCATATTTTGTTGTGTTACAAATTCAATGCCTCTAAAGATTATTAGTTATTAAAATAAATATTATAAAAATAAATATAATAAAATTATTTTTGCAATAATATTTTATTTTAATAACCATTAAGGGCTAGTAAACACAGCAAAGATCCAAGAGAGGTGGAAGAAATATATTGAAGAATTGTATGGTAAAGAACTTAGGCTAACAACATTGGACATAGAAAGGGAACATGAAGTAGAGGAAAATAGGGTCCAGGCATGAGAGAGAAAGGGCATTAAGAGAGATGAAATCAAATAAGGTCATGGGGATAGACAACATTCCTGTGGAAATACTAAAGGGTTTAGAAAAATGTGGGATGAAAAGTCTATATAGACTTATTCATAGTATCTATGAGGAAGGAATCTGGGTGGAAGACTTTGTGAGATTGGTGCTAGTTCTTATTCCAAAAAAGATAAAGGCTACATCATGTGAGGACTACAGAACAACAAGTTTGATTTTCCATGCAGCTAGAGAGGTCCTCAGGATCATCAACAGAAGGATGGAGAGCAAGGCTAATGATTACTTAGGGGATGATCAGTTTTGGTTTAGGAAGGGGAGAGGCACGTACGATGCCATTGAAGTAATGAGATCACTAATCGAGAGGAATATTTCTATATTCCTCTCGATTAGTGATCTCATTACATTACAATCAGGATGTATTTGCCTGTTTTATAGATTTCAAAAAGGCATTTGATAAAGTGGATTGGGAAAAACTAAGGTATATATTGCAGAAAATAGGAAAGAACAGAGAGACAGGAGGCTAATCTGCAACCCGTGCATGTCTCAAGATTGCTCAGGTGTGAGTAGGGAATGCGAGAGTCTGGATGGGCAGTGTTAGGAAATGAATAGAGGCATATGAAGAACTGGAGATAGAGGGGAATTCATAAAATCAGGTTTGCTAAAGACCAAGCTTTAATTTGTCAGTCAGCCAAGGGGTTGCAAGCATTGCTCAGTGAAATGGAGATTCGGTGCAATAGATATGGGATGAGAATCAATATAAATAAAACAAAGACTATGTGGTTTTCCAAAAAGAGAAAGGCTAAGATAAACATTAAAATAAAAGGGCAAAAACAGAGCACATGGAACAGTTTACATGTCTCAGAAGTGTTTTGGACAACATGGTCAAAGTAGTAGGGAGGTAAGGAGAAGAATAGTGATAGGCAAAGAGGCTTTCACAAGGAGGGAGTTGATGGCAGGAACGTTGAGTAAGGATGTTTAGAAAAGACTAATTAAAACTTTGATACAAAGCACAGTTATGCATGGCGCTGAAACATGGTCACTGAAGCAGGATGATCAAAGCAGATTGAAGGCTTTTGAAATATGGGTGTGTATAAGAATAGAGAAGGTGAAATCAACCAATCGGAAAACAAATGAGGAAGTCCCAGGTATGGTGGGCGAGGAGAGGGGTTTGTTGGGAGAAATCCCATGGAGGCAGGAAATATGGATGAAGGGCATATTGATCGGTAGTGGGATATTGGACATTGTGATAAGAGGGGAGAATGCTGGGCAAATGAGGAAAGGGCAGGAACAGGATAGGGATGTCAGATAGGATGAAGGAAATACACAGACATGAAGAGGGACTTGATGTAGAGTAGGCTACTGAATTGTGTTTTGTTAGCAGTCACAAAATTTGGCCGTTGTATCCATCCAAAACCCACCTTCACCGGTAGATTACTTAATAATAAGGGCTAGTAGTGGAAGTTTTTTTTCATTAGAAAGCCAATAATATATTCACATAGGGCACAACAAAAGTACAAATCTTCAACATTACAAACCACCTTTACAAAAATTGACACCTGCACAATTATTTAAAAATCTGCCTAACCGTTTAAAAAATGAGAAAATTTCACTATCCAAGAAGAATCTATTTGCATATCTGGTTGATGAGTTTTATAATAGTGTAAATGAATATCAATATAAAACTTAAGCGCATACTAGTTTCACGTCATAATGGTATGATGTATTTCTCTTTGGGAATAATGTGATCTATATATCATTTGCCTGTCATATATTCTTAATACTGTACACTGTCTGCTGGACAAACACACATATCATATTATTACAATCTATATTTGTTTGTTTACACTCGAAACAGCACTTATATAAATAATTTTCATAAAGAAGGTTTTCATGTGAAAAATTCTTGATCCATGACCAAAATATTCTTTTCGCAAAGTTTGTCTTAAGGAAACTATAAAGACAAGATGGTTCAAATAAAAATTTCCATATAACAAAAAAAATATGGCCTCTAATGGATGCAATTCTACATACCGTAAATTCTTTGCCACAATGTTCACAGCGGGATATTCCTGTACCCGTGTGAAGCTGTCGATGACCATACATCCCTGATTTTGATGCAAAACCCTTGCCACAGTCTGGACAGTGATAAGGACTCTCATTTTCATGGTCAATTTGGTAATGGAGTTTCCTAAAACAAACCAAAAAGTAAATTATAGCTCAGTCATATTATTTACAGCTAGATCCAATTTACTATTAAAGAACTTAAGTTTCTTCACAACAACAAAGTGACCCAAAGAATTTAGTTGAAAATTAAAAAAAAATATTACATTCACAATGTTAAAGCAATTCATGTCACAGCAGTCATAGACTATCCAACCTATCGACCTAACCAACTATCAATCAATCTCTCTCCTCTGAATGGCAATCTCTGTAACCCATAACTGAAACAAATGATGTCATCCAAGCTTTATTATTTGAACAATTAATATCATAATGTGGTATTTCCTATTATTCATTTTCTCCATGTCAGCTCCATCACAACAGATAAGGAGAGTGATGTAATTCCATAGTCTCTTGGCCCCTTCTCAGTTCTCTATGAATGGATACCATATTAAAGGTCTCTTCAGAATTAAATTTTAACTAATCCAGCAGAAATAAATTTTCTGGTGGGTAAATTTCCACCAATTCTTTTTTTCAAACAGCTAGAGGACAATAGCACTGGCTAAGCAGTCTTAACTTGTATTGTGATATCTCTTCAGAAAATCTGTTGCGGTGGATTTAATGTGTTTCTAAGTCAACCACCGATTTACAATGTCTTTGTTGTGAATTGCAACCAATTGCTTGTTTTCAGCAGTTTTAAACCAACAAGTGGGCTGGTAACTGAAATCCAAGTCTATTAGTACAGCTAAAATGAGGTGGAATCAATCAAGTCACAAATTAAAAGAATTTTTTATGACATTCATACCACTGTACATAATTCTTTGTAGCAATCTTTTTCTATTTTTCACCATTGTTGATAATGCTAAGCTAAGATATTTAGTATTTCTTAGCAATCCAATTTAATTTATTCAGACCACCCACTTTTTTCTAATAAACAAATTATGCAGCAGTGGGCATCCCATCCAAATGTTACCATGGAAATGTTACCATACTACTGGTATCTTGCATGGAAATTAATCTTTTTCTGTAAATGCATCACTCTAAATAATTTCACCACCTTAATGGCACATTGAAGAGAGCAATAGAAACTGTAAATTGGGCACTACTCCCTACACAAACTTTCATCCCCTTTATTTATCAAATGAAAGGGGAACCGAATCCCAGACTAAACAAGTGACATGAAATGTAAGGTAAAAAAAGGGTGTAATTGGTAAATTTTACCAATTTTATTTTCTATGATGTGGAAATACTTCAAAATAAGTATGCAAACAAAAGCACAAAAGTGAAGAAGGGGACACTGAAAACTTTTTATGAAACAAAACAGGACTATAACAGGTTAATATGAGACTTGACATGACAAAAGATATTCATACATTTTGAAAGCCAAATAATCATGACAAAGATTTATGTCATTCAAATCATACCTTTCATCCTTTGAGTCGAATCTCTTCTGACATATACGACACCGAAATCCAACTTTTGTGGTCTTACTATGCTTCATCCTATAATGTATTCCATATGCACGCTTACTCCACAACACCTTCCCACACAAGGAGCACTCACGACGGCGTGACTCTGAATGTACTACCTGCTTATACAATAAAAAAGGAAATACTGATTAAAACCTTCATGAATTTTCTAGAATAACTATTATAACAGCATCAAATGGATCAAGTGATTTACACACAAAATTGCCAGAAGATATAAAGGTTGGTTTCAAGAAACATTTGCATTATTACTTCAACTCAAGATGTCAATTACACATTGAAACTGTATGGAATTTGAGCAACCATTACAAATAATCAAAAAAAGTCAAACACTGTATAGGGTAGACACATAGACAAACATATTTGTATCCACTGTAGGCTAAGAAACTAAATGTACTGAGGTCATTGATTTCCAATACAAGGATTCATGTGGCCCTATCATACAAATAAACATTTCAGAGAAGATTTCAAAGATTAGCTGAGTGTGACCAGGCATTTGAGGTCCATTGTATTAATAGGCATTGGCACTTCCCAAGTTTCATTTGGATCCTCCAAGGTAGTATCACAGCCGGAACTAGATTTATGTTGCTTTGAAATAAATAAAAAATAGATTTTTCTCCAAAGAAGTAAATTTTTTAGAGTATAAATATGAATTTCTAAAAACTAAACAACTTTGGATGATACCTATTTACATTAAACATGTCACCAAATTGGTTTCTCAAAGTCTGTGAAAGTTCTTTCAATTTTAAACTGTTGATTATTGAAATAAATACAATTTTTTTTAAAAAGATAGGTTTTTCTCAAAGTCTGTTAAAGGCAGTTTGAAATGATACCTTGCACACAGGGAACTATGAATTGTTTGATTGTAAAATGGAAACCTAAAAAGGGCTCCTAATGAATGTACATGTTAATTGGTAGATGAAAGTATAGTATTATTCAAGGGAATTGTGTTTTAAATTAAACATTCATCAATGAGCGAACTTCTCTCAGGATAGATAAAAATGAGCTGCATGTGCAATCAAACATACAAAAAAAAACATTTCACATCCTTATGCACATTGTTTTTATCTCTAGTAACCCCTTATATTATCAGTTGTGGTGGCAACTGAGAAGGCAATCATATTTTTGGGTAATTTCTAGAGTTGATGATGAAATTATGAATGTATAAGCTTCAACAAGGCAATTTAGTATTTGCTGAAAGGAAGCAGGGCCTTTACGAAAGAGATTATATGAAACCCATCAAGGATATAAACCTATTGCAAGTCAATTATTTGAGATGTGACACCGGACAAACAAAATTCCAGTACTGCCTCACAACTGTCATAGAATGGGTTAGATAACAGTATTAATTCCAACAAATGAATCATCCTATGCAAATACAACTACCATCATAAAGGCACTAGATTACCAGTCTGCAGCCCCTAGTGCAGATGTGGAGAAAAAAGCAAAGAACTTTCCCTTTCTTTTGCCAATTACTTTCCTAGAAAAAACTTTAAAATATTCAGAAAATTTTGAATTATTCCTTAAATTGAAAATGCTCAAACATACCCCTTGAAATCAAATGCTAACTGATCTAAAGCATCTGTACGCTTAAGGTAATTGTTGTAGCTAATAGCTGGTAGATTTTTAAATTAGTAGAATAAACTTCACTTGAAATGTTTACATTTTGCACATTAGTTTTGTATATTTTGAAGAGCTATTAGTAAACAACATTTTTCATCATTTTCATGTTTCTATGCCGTAGTCAACTTTTTACAAGAGTTTTACACTGTTATACCATGCTCCCATTGCAATCACAAGTCAGGTTGTTCATCACATAAAATTATCACATAAGGAAAATATACAATTGACATTTTTGTGACATTCAAAAAGTATTACTGATTTCTTTACCCAATGAAATCATTAAATTTATGAAAAAAATCGGATTGGTCCTCTGATGAAAAAAGGGTGATTTCAATTATGTAACCAACAGAAAATAAGATTTAGATTGATCAATACCCTGATATTATTTTTTGCAGAAACATTTTAAAAAGTTTCATTACTGCAGTAGTCTGCTATTATAATAGTTTCATATGAAAAGTACTCTCCACTACCTTGAGAATCAGAGGTAATATTTTTAGGAGCTCAAGTCTTATTTATAAAATAAATACATCTTTTTCATTAAAGTTGGGAAACTGGATAGGATGCAAGGATCTAAAAACTTTTAATTCTATTTGCCCTCCAATGTAAATAGCCTAACATGAAAAAAGTTTTCAGTCCAATGCAAAACATAAAATAAAAAAACAAAAAGAAGAAATAAGTTGACCTGTTATTCTTGACTGAAGATGTTTTGATGCAAATACCATGACTTAGTAACGTTAGACTATAAACCATTACTTACTTTGGCATGTTGTCTAAGGGTTTTTCTTGTTTTCAATACAGAAGGGCAAAAGCGACAGTTATAGACTATTGCTCCAGGATGTTTAATTCTTGAATGATCTTTTAGAGCACCTAATCGAGGGAAAAGAACAAGACAACGCCGACACTTAAAGACCATTCTCTTATCATATGGCAACTCATCTGGATGGGCAGATTCCATGTGTCGTCGTACACAAACCTGCGAGAGAAAAGTGTAAGTGTATTTATAATATTTTAGAATTTAACACATTACAAAATATTGTTAGCATATGACCCCTATATTCATTAAAATTCTACAAATTTCATAAATAAACCAATCTTTATAAAAATAATGTGCAGCTAAAAATATTAAGTAATAAAATCCATGGTTCAAGCTCAATCCTGTAACATTTAACTTTAAATTAAGTAAAAACTTAGTGGATTTCTGAAAAACAATATACTGTGGTGTATGCTGTCTATTCGCATAGGTGGCAGATCTAGTTGTATTGCAATAAATTATTTTCATACTGTGATATTAGAAAATGTGCTAAGAAAAAGTAGACAAAATAGATAACTTTAAGCATATGAACTAATTTGAAGCAAAATTTTAGAGAACTCCTCAATAAATATTAGGAACAATAATGGTAATACTTTCTTCATAGCCTTTTTTCCAAGCTAAGGACTCCCTGACCTCCAATAACCAAAATAACCTCCTAAAAATTTGTTCCACAGCACAGATTTTCCTACCCCCTACAACTATGTACCTTAGAGCATAACCTTATATCCAATACCCTCAAAATACAAAGACATTTATAACACAAGTTCATGAAAATAGCATCAACATACCCTGCTTGAAAAGGTGTCATCACAAGCATAGCATCTGTAAAATGACTCCCGCTCCCCTTGATGGACTCCAACTTCATGGCCACTACGCTCCCATCTGCTTTGGAATTGAAGGGAGCAAAAACGGCAGGCACGAGGTGATCGAACTTTTGGCTCAATCTTCACTTTAGGCTCTTCTGTTCCCCCAAATACCATTCTATGGACTGCCTGTAGGTGGAGGCGATATTCATTTCCACTATCAAACTGCATTGGACATAATTCACACTCAAGAGGTTCCAATGAATTCCTCTCAGCAGCAGGGATCCCTGCTACAGCTTCATCCAGTTTCTCCACCCTTGATGGTCGTAAAAGTGAGTCGTCCTCATCTCCACTGCTAGCATCACCAATCAGTAACTGAACATCATGAGGATCGATGTCAGCCTCTCCTAAGTCAGTGTCAAGAGCATTTGGAGGAACAATGTCATCGTCTTCATCTTCACAAGCATCCATCCCTGAGAAATCCATCCCCCCTACATAACTTTCCATGTCTTCAAAATCAATGGATGATCCCCCCTCATCACTTGAATCATAATTTCCCTCTTCTCCTTTCTCTCCAATGCCCAGATCTTCCCCATCCAGCCCCAAGTCTGGTACATCAGGATCAGCTGCTCGCTCTAAAGCATTAGATATTGAGGATAATGTAAATAGTGCAGGACCAAGAGTAAGACTGTGGTTTTGCAGGTGCTCAAACAATGAATGAACATCTTTTCCCAAGGTTACACCGCTTTGCTCACCACAAAGGGCACAAGTGATCGATGGTCCAGGGCGGAGCAGGTCATCACAGACAATGGGAGGGTCTGCATTGCCAGTTCGTTGCCACCCATGCTCAGTAACCATGTGTTTTTCATAACCACTAGCACCATCAGAAACGGGAGCACGACAAAATGGACATGGCACCCCACCAAGTTCAGGCCACAAAGCTGTAGACAATGGACACACTGAATCTGCATGCTTTTCTAGCTCCTCCTCTGAAACGGTGGTGAAACCACATGCTCTACAAAAAGGTTTTCTTGAGCAGAATACCATGTGCGCCTGCTTGGGAGTAGTGGTCACATCTCCTTCTGTTGGGTATGATGACCCACAAATTGAACAAGATGTTTCCTCTTCTTCATCGGCATTTTCTTCTTCGGTGGTTGGTGGGGCAGACGTAGTTGTTTGTTTCATTTGCCGAGTTGCAGGAGGAGACTGTATTGGAGGAGGCATAACATCAGGGTCTTCATCATCTTCTTCCCTATTTGGACTACGTGCTGGTGGTGCACCAGCAATCACTACCCTACCAAGTTCCTGCCATAGGAGGTCTACAAGACAGGGCAACGAAAGGCGATGATATGAAAAAAAGTGTCCAAAAAGGTCTGTCTTCCGACGCTCCTTACCACATAGACGGCACATGAACGACCATGCACCATCTGCATCTTCAATTAAATTTGGCAAAATTGCTGTTTCTTCTATTTCACCCTCTATCTCAGCAGGGACTTCCGGGGATCCCCATTCACCAACTGTTTCGTCATCATAGTCTTCCCGTACACAAAAGTGTTTACGACGCACATGAAGGGCATAAGAAGCACGAGGTCTGACTAAGACACCACATAATAGACAAGTGCAGACATCATGGGCTGCAGATAGATGTCTTGCTAAGGCCACTGCATTCTGGAAAGGTCTTTTACATGTTTCACAAACGGGAGGTAAGTGATTTGCTTTGCGGTGTTCCTCCTCTTCATCGGCCGAAGGAAATACGGCTGAACAGTGCCGACAATGGCGCATCCCATGGTTCATTACTTCGTGGAGTACGAGCTTTTCTCTCATCAAGAACCACTGACCACAAATTGGACATGCGTGAGGGCGCGTTTGGTTAATAGAGGGGGAGGTAGTATAGCGCTTTTTTGATGACGATGGTTGCTGCTGTTGTTCTTGCTGCTGCTGTTGGTGTTGTTGCATATACTGAATGGCCACCTGTTGCAGACCAATAATTGAGTTGAGGGGGGGGAAGGATGTGGAAGGAACACTACAGCTGCAGGGCCTGCCAGATGGATCCCTCCCTGATCCAAGACAAACGGTGCAGTCTCCCCCCGAAGGAGCACTTTCTTTTTTCTTGTCATGCTTAAGTCTTTGGGTTCCGTGGGCTCCTAATGCCTTATGCCTCAATATCTTAGAATATCGAACTTTGCGTGGGCTACTATCGCCACTATCACTCTCACCTTGGCTATCACTCTCCTCCTTACTGCCACGTTCGTTAGCTACATCTCCCAGCCCTGGTTTCATCTTGAAACCAAGGGTCTTCCGACCATAAGTTCGAGTTTCTGGTAGTAAAGCAATTGGCACACTAGAATACCTCCTGGACTTTCCAGAAGTTGCACCATCTTCAAGGTTTTCATTCATTATCAATCGAAACTACAAATACACCCAACCCACCTTTGCATTATTTACAGCCAAGTCTCAGAAGTTGATTCATTTCATATAGAGCAGAATAACTGCCTAAAGCTATATCTTAACCCGTGAATATTTTTGCATTAAAAATACATTGATGCTGCATTCACTATTTAACACCTCATTTTATGATTTAGTCACTCTGTCATACTTTAATTTCCCTTTTCTTTGTAACGGAGTAATGAAAAAAATAGCATTCCTTTGCAATAGATTGCAGACAGAGGTGCTACTCATCATTGTGGTTGTAATGAACACCACTCAAGTGTACTTAGAAACTGATACCAGAACATAGCTTATTTACTAATCCTCTCAAACATCTCTAAACGTAAATGACCCTTTCATTACGCGTACTTATCTGTAAAATAGGGGCTTGTATATTGATATATTTATCACCCAAGTAGCTATTTAAAATAACTATGTGAACTTTACTTTTGGAAATGCAAAACAAACTAATAAAACTTTTTAACTCTTGAACTAATATGGATATTTTAAAACTCTTATGGTCGATATATGCATACAAACTGCCTTTAAGGTGGACTAGTAAATAAACTTTGCAATATGAATTATTGATTCTCCCTGAGACATCCTTGGATATGTGAGTCCTTCGATTACTAGTTCATGACTGGCATTAAACACAACAATATCTTCGAGATGCTTGCAGCAGCCAACACTGAAACGGAAGATAAAGAGTGTTTAACTACACATGAAAGAGATACGTTACTTGGAAGAAACTTTCCTCGCACAATTATCCGTTTTTCAGAATAACAGAAGAAAGTCATCTAGTATGAAAACAGTGACAACATTGCAAAAACCCGAGATTGTTATCATTAGTACATTCATATGCAGCACATATTACGTGCACAAATGCATCAGAGACTTATTTCGTCGATAAAAATAAGGTATTTCAAATGACGCATAATAAATATTGGCTATGGGTTCGATGCCCGGTTCGGGCAGCCATGTTGTTGCAACTGGCCTTTTGTCAACTCGATATTCATACTTATGAGCTACGCCGTTTCCTGCGTAATAGGAACACAGCAACTACTTAGATATCTAAAAGTACATTGTACAACCGCTAATACATATTAAATACCAAGATTAACACTTACGCTTTGATTAGATATAAACAGACGTTGGAGAGGCTGACCAGACCTGCTCCCGAACCCCCCCAAGACTCACTGAACGCACTGAACTAAACAACAGCATAACCAACGCCCTCATACTTCCATTCGTAGATAATTCTTGTGTATCAATTGATCTGTGGTTTGTAGCGTAATGTATAGATGGCGTTGATGTATCATAAATTGAGCAATATTTATTAACAAAAAAAATGTTATTTCCTCGATTAATATATATTTTAATGCTCTTAGTGTACGTGTAATTGTGCCAATTAATATTTCAATGACCGGCATGAGAATCATCATTTTCTCTGCGGACACGTAAACGGGGACAGTGGCTACAGGGCGTTGCGGAATTAAGCATACTTCCATTGAAATACTTAATATTGTTTTTAAATAATAACAAGGTACGAGTGTGTAAAAACTATGACATTTCCCGACAAAATACTACTGCATGCAGTTTACGATAAATTATAGAGTAATGATGTATTTTGCCGGATATTGATGTAGTTTGTGCAGCAGTACAGTGTATTGTTTTTTCATATTTTTTTCTGTGTGATGCGATGGGAAACCGATGAAAAGCACTTACTGTTGTGCAAAGTTGTCAACTTTTCAATGTGCCTTGTTGCCTTATGTTTTACAAATTATAAATATCATGGGTGATAACTACGGTTTTTCTCCGCTGCCATTGCTATCGTCATGATTTTATCTTATTTCGCGTTTCACATGCGAAGCAGCATATGAGGTAATGGCTTAATTAAAGGTTTTCATGACGTGACCAGAGCATTGCGATTTAACAATATTGAAAACGGAGTGGTAAACAAATAATGCACATGCCTATATTATATATATATTTATAAATATATTTACATGCGATCAGGAAAATGGGGTCACGCAACTGCATCCGTTGCATTGCGCAAAATGCAGTCGTGTAACGGTGAAAAAAAGAAGTATTAAGATTTTTGAAGTAGGGCGTAGGCATACATGAACTCCACCGTAAATTAATAGTTGTAATGCGCGCCGCTATGCATGCGATTTTAAGCTCTTCATTAAATTATTAATATAACGAAACGGTTTGCAAAGGTACGTATGTCTGCGATAGTTTTTGTTGGCTCTCTTAGAAGTTTTTGAAAGTTTTAAATATGTTTTGTAACCGACCTGTTCATTGATATTAACCCATCAAATGGAATTAGGGAGGGATATCTAATAATTTTATTCGGCAAGTCGGTTCCGTTCACAAGATGCGCGGCGTAGTAAGCGAAAAAAATTCCCATTTTCACTAATGAAAAGAGTTTTGTTGTTATCAGTTACTTCTGCTAACTTTCTGCATCAGCCTTGTTTTCAAGAAATTCATGTTCCCTAGAGTAAACGTCGTTAGGGCGTGGTAATTTAGTTTGTAGAGCGCTCAGCTATGACTTAACGGAGAGCCCCGAGTTCGATATAGGGGGACACCTCTAGGCACCCTCGTTTCACCCAAGCTGTGTGATTTTTTGGATACCAAATCTTCCTGGGAAGCTTCTGGCGGGAAAGTAACTGCCCCCACCCTAACCTGGTGTATTTTACACACCGTTGGGTGAGCTCTACCCTTGCTTATGAAACCAGCCTCCTGGTTGAGAACGGTGGTGGATGTTTTAGTCATCGGTAGACGCGGCTGTTTCACACATGACATGGTTCATAACTTGATATACCAGACAGGGTTGAATTGACGACTTTTCGGAGGGTGGGCACCAGACCGAAATTGCAGTATTGATGGGACTTAGTCAGGAAGAAATGGAATATAAAATTTATGTTAAAATCAATTTTTTTATGGTGCATGATCCTTGTGAAAAGACATTTTGAAAAAATGTGAAACGAGTATCAAATCATAGAAGGCATTTCAGGGTCAATGGCTCTCTTGCCTTCATTCCCTAGATTCTGGAGGTGCCCTAATCTGAAGCCACGTTCTCCTATTAAGATATGTTGATACCCACTCAGATTTTAGAGTCAATTCATTTTGATTAGAAGTTTCTGGTTATTGAAACTTCTTTTTCATGCATCAAAGTAATTTAGATGGCCTGTAAAAGACAAATGCTTGGGGACCCCCCAGTCCTGTAAAAATACAGTTTTTTTTTTGGAAATTAGTGTGTAAGTCATCACTAAGAACTAACATTGTTTGACCATGCCTAAAATCAATGCATTAGAATTAGCCGCAGAAAGATATATATCTTGGAACACTCTGTATTCTGTGAGTCATGGTGGTCCTTTCAGATTTTTTATGCAATTAAGTTTATGTATTGGTACTGTACCATTTAAGATAAATTTTGGGTGGGCACAGACTGAACAACAAATTTCTTTGCCTCTCTCAACCAAACACAATCTGAAATCCAGCTCTACAATAAACCCTTCTTCATACTTCCTTCATTCCATCCAACATAACTCTCATTTTCATACCCCTTCCTTGCTTGCCAAATGTTCTCCCTGCTATTTCAGTCTTCAACATCACAATGTCGATCAAAACATTTTGCATTTATCTTTCGTTCACATTTTGATTTCTCTCAATCTCTTCTCTGCTACAATGACAAGCACTTTCTTATTTTTCATTTCTTTCTAATTAGCTGTTCCCACCCTTTTCCATTTGCCTCTTTTCAAAATCCCCAAATGTATGCTTATCATAGTGCTTCAATGATCATCTTTCCACTCATTACAGAATTATGCTCCATATCAAAGTTGTAATGAGTTTTCTCAACATCCTTACTCAACATTCCTGACATCACTGAAGGGATTTTTCACTATGCCCTGCAAGGCTGTCTGAGTTAAACTAGTTTTACTCATAGTATATCACTCTAGATTTTCCTGTGCCCAGGAGGTAAGGCCTGGATTTTTATCTTAGTACCCCTGAAAGGTGATTGAGTGATCAACCTATTCGGCCTCAATTTCCCTCCACAGTATTTCACTTTAATTTTTTCTTTCTCTACCATTTAAATCTCTTGATTTGTTTTAACTGTATCCAAAACTATCTGGTTTGCCATCTACATCATTTCAGATGTTTTGGTTTAACTCTCTTACTGATATTATATTCCACTTCAAGAAAGTGAAGTAACATTGAGATAGTGGCATTGTTTGCTATTATTTTACTGCACTTAAAGCAGAATGGAATAATTAGCTTATGAATATTCAATGACAGTATTCCACCCCTTTTCCACTCCAACAATTCTCCCCTCCAGAGAGTTCTACCATAATTTAAACACCACTGAGAGATAATATATAGTGTCTGCCACCAGCAATAGGTAGATACTGAACAGTCGACAGTTCCATTCTATGTCCAACGAGTGGTGTGTGTTGTCAGAAACCATCAATATTTGGCACAAAACCTAAATATAGGTGGAAGAACTTTCAACAAAAATTCCTGCTGGTTGACCTCTTAGATTTCAGTCAAGATCTTCCATTTGGGCAACCACTTCCCAATAGCTTCTGTTTCTCCAATCCATTCACATAGTTTATACTAGTATATAACAATTCTTACCTCTTTTAAGATTACCATTTTGTAGCCTTTTTACATATTTACCTCTGTATTGCTTCTTTTGGAGCTTGAAATTGTTCTGACTTTTCACTCACAATGTGAACATATTTTTCTCTTTCCATTGAGAACTGCAGAATGGATCAGTCAAAGACATCCTTAATAGATAGGATGTTCATTCAAATACTGTGGCAACTGCTGTAGAGTGTGATATTTTTTAAGCTCATCATTTTACAAATTTGAGGCAGTTCCAGTTTGTAAGAAATCTCTTGCCTCTACTGTAATATGTTCATTTTTTACAATTCCAGATACAGCTACCTACCTTGTACATTCACTTGATAGGAATCATTTATGAAAGCTATATTTTCTTCATGATATTTGAGGAGTTGACTTTGAAGGAAATTTGATCCTGGCATAAGGTTAAAATAACCCCAAAACAGTTTTATTTGTGTGCCTCAAAAGAATCATAATTCTCTTCAAAATATAACAATTGTGGCAAAGGCATGATACAAGGGGCAAGAATGTCATTTGTTCCCCAAATCCCGCCACTACCAACCTACAAATTCCAGCCTCACATATATTACCGAGAAGCACTCACTTTGTGCATTAATTGAATAGGAGGCTTAGATGAACATGGAAATATAGAGGCTCAAGAATAAATAAAATGTCCACAGCCTTTCCATTTTGCATAGGACATGATAACTTTAATTGAGAAAATTCAGGAACTGGAAACTATGATAAGGAAGATTTTTCCCTAGACACTAACTCAAATGTGTCCATTCTTTTACTCCAGATACCTCTCCCACATTTCTTCCAATACTCATCAACCCATTTCTCATACACACCCTTTCTTATGACTTGTCATCTGATCCTCTTCCCACTTCATGGCTTCTCCCTTCAACGCATGCCACTTGGTAATTGCTCACATGACCATTCCAATAGCCTCCATAGTGCACACAAAGATATAATTTTTATCCCACGATCATTATCAGTTTAGCCTTCATGCCAACCTTGACTGAGGGCATTCAACCACAAAAATATACTGTCTTAGGTGATTTGGTATCATTTGTTGAAAAAAATTGACATAGAAATCCAATTTGTAGTATATTAAATGATGGACTCTTCAAAAAATTTTTGTGTTGACGTTTTATCCTGTATCTGTTCAAGAAGAAATGTTAGAGAATTATTACTCTGCTCAATTTATCTGATTTTCCTGGACTTTTCTTTTAAATTATTGTTCCTTTCAATATATATTGGAATTAAAAGGAATCACTCATAACAGAAGAGACATAACCTAGGTACACCTTCCACAAAAAATTATTTGAAAGCTCTGGCTTTAGCAAAGATGGAATTAATGTCTTTTGAGGGTTGCATTGCATCAATTTGATTCAACCCTGTATGCCTCCCCTCCAAGCTTCATCGTCCTAGCTATGCTCTTCAGCGCTTTAAATCATTGGCTGCGTAGATTTTCGTGGTGGTGGCTTAAAGAATCTCATTTTTCTAGGATATAGTCAGGAAAAGTGACATCTTCAGCTGCTACTGTTAGCTATGCCCCCAAAAATGCAGAATTCTGCTGTAAATCATTAACTTAGGGGAATACAGAAAAATGAGTAAAATAATTCTTCAATTCATTAACCTTCACAAAGGTTGATAAATTATTACATAGTCCTCCTAGTGATTTTTAAAAAAGGTATGGTATAGCACAATGTGTAGTGAAGGCTAATGCCTAGTGAAATTTAAAAATCTAGTACATGAGGACCCATTCCTCCTCCTCGATCACCTACTGTTTAACAGCTTCAGGGCATCTGCTACACCTAACCTTATATACCTACCTATCGGGACTAAGTCAGAGTCATCATATGTTACCTAATGCTGAAATTGATCAATGAAAGATTTTGTAGGTGACATTGGTCACATACTGTTGGTTTCTGAGGTTTTCTGAGCGTTATCAAACGTTCAAGTTTTTCTGGGAAAGATCAATCCCTAAAGACTAACTACACTTTCAATTTGTTGGTACAATAATAGAGTATGATGTTTTAGTCAAATAACATTAATGTAAGGGGATCTTCTCAAATTTTAGAAACATATTTCTGCAATAAAAACGACCTAATTTTTTAACTGTTGCCATTTTTCTAGGATATAGTCAGGAAAAGTGACATCTGCGGCTGCTGCTGTTAGCTATGCCCTGGAACCTCTTTTTGCTGTTTAAGATCCCAGAAAGTCATGCCTCGCAAAATTTGATACTTGAATTATTAAGCCTCCAATGTGATAAATAAACTACTCTGAGCATTTACTATAATCGTGTTAAATAGTAAATAACAAAGTTATTTGACTGAGAAAAAATAGTACAGTGCTGTTATATAGTCCAAAGTTAATCATGAAGCTACTCTTATACCAGTAAATAATTCTCTTTTTTCGTACCACCAGAAGTTAAATAGAATTACTGAACCTAATATGATGTTGGCGTTGTGATACACTTGGTGGAATACACTTTAAGGTTTCGAATTTGATCTGTGAAATTAAGTAACCATTTGAACTGCGCGCATGAACCCGAGCGCGCGAATTCACCAATTACACCCCCTTGCGTATAAAGATGCAACTACATGTGTAATTTCGGCGAATTCACCTGTTTTGATGACGTGAGGGTTTGCTTCAAGTACTTCAGATTAATTAAATATAGCATTGATAACATCACATTATATTTTAAATGTATTGAATGCTGTGAATATTGTGACCTAAATATCTGGTTGCAGATCTTTACTAAATCCCTGTACTCAAGTGCAACTTAGAAACGGTTTGCTTGGTGGGTGCAAGTTAATTCGGTTAGCAGTTTTCGTAAGTGTAAAACTTATTAATGGTCTTCACTAAGTTACTCTATAAAAGTCACGTATTATATCCAACGTTGAAGAAAGAAAGCAGTGTCGTGACTAGGGAATGATCACACTCTGGTGCGTTTAAGTAAGCCTTTACAATTTCTGAGGTGTTAACTTTTTCCATGCTCCGTATTTATTTACTAACACCTTCTGAACGTGGTTATACCAGTTTTACTACTTTGGGTGACCATTTACAAAACAGTTTGACTTTTAAATTACTATTTTAAGGTGAGATGGGTTCAAAGAAGAACAATAAAACGAAAGGTGCATTAAAAAATTATGTCAAGAATGCAGGAAACGTGACTAATATTCGCAGTCGCAAAAGTGTGGAAATAGTTGATCAGAGTGACTTGCAAAAATTAACTAAAGATCAGCTAAAGTCAGAGCTGAAGAAGCGGGGGGTTAAGTCATCTGGAAATAAGACGGAACTGGTAGGCCTGTTTTATATATTAACTCCTTTTGTGTTTATTGCATAGTGGTGTGTTGGAATGTACCCTAACTTTTTGTAGGACTATGTCATTGAGAAGGAAATTTCGTATGTTGTAGTATGTTTGCTAGAACTCTGGAATATCTCCGACATTAGCACAATCATTGTATCCTACACATTTTCGAAGGGGGGTTGTGTTTCTAAATGAACGTGGTAACTAATGATTTATCCACATCGGAAATGTACTTAAAATGTCTTGTGGCATGGAAATAAATCCTGTTTTGAGGAAACTGAAACTCGGTATTTGTACTGGGTGTATATTCATAAATAGAGTGACGGACTTAAAATACTCGACAGCACAAACTGTTGAACGGGTAACTTCAGCCGAGGAAGTCGAGCAGATCTTTCCAATACCCATTATGTTAACTATTGATAATTATTATAAACAATTGGACATTCTTAGGAGTTGTATTGCTCCACCTGAAAATTTTGTTTATGACGAAATTAATTAATGTTGATGGCGGTTTGTTGTTGAAAATTACTCGGCATAATATCAAAGTAATCGAAATGAATAAATGTTTCAAAGTTCTTGATATGAATTTACTTAAACACTTTCCCGCTGTAATAATTTTTAATTTTATGTTTATGGTATTCCGTAACAATACTAGTTTGTTCATGTGCCATACGAGTGTTAGCAATGAATGGCAATGACATGTGATACTCGGGCACAGTGTGACCTTTCAGCGAACTTGATAAGAATGAGTAAAAATGGTAGCAAAGTCAACTTGTCGGTATCAAGAATTAGAAGCCATGCCAGACAAGAACAATTACAAAAGCGGTTTTATAATTATAGAAGTGTTTGATGAGGAAGTGAGTCACTCTGTTTAGGAAGTATTATTTCAAAGACATGCCATGGTTCTATAAATATTTACTTGCTTTCCTATCTGCCTACTTTTCTTGCTAGCCAACGCATGAGCTTGGATCAGTTTTCTGATTTGTTTTTTTTTCATGAAAACTATTTGCATAGTGTGCTTCCTGAATTTTGTTGACCATTTGTTTACATTATGTTTTTCCGTTAGTTTTAAATCCAAGATTAGTTTTGTGCTTTTACGTGTAGGCTTTTGCATTTCACAACTAGTTGCTAATGATCAATATACAGCTAGGTCATTTTAAATTTCATTGGATCTTAATGTAGTCTAAACATAAGTGTTTTCATTGACTCTGTGATATACCATTAACACTGATCACCTTATAAATTTGAGAGGTATTTCAATTTTGATTAATTACTTTTAGAAAGTAGCTTGAGAGATTTTGCTTCTTTAGGATTATAGGTTACTTGAGTGAATGGTATGTAAATTGTAATTTACCGTTAGCTCTTGAGGAATAATTTAATTTTGAATTTATTATTGAATTACTTCTTTAAGGCCTCTGTATGTATTCAATAACGTTGCATAATATTTGATTTTGTGTAGTTGCAGCGTCTGGAAAAGCTAGGTGCATCTGGAAGTATGCCGTTAGATGCGGGCACAGTGACTGGCAGTGGTGGGAAGCACAAAGGTAGTGATCAAAATAGAGGAGCAAACAGGCCAAATGGAGACACATTCAGCTCCAGTAAAAGGCACCATTACTCACAAGCAGAAAGGAGGAGAGAGAAAGAAGAAAGAAGCAAAATAGTCATTTGGCGGAAGCCTTTAACTACATTAGATTACTTTGCAAAGGAGTTATTATTGGACTTACACACATATGGAACCAAGTGAGTGTAATATGGTGATGTTTATGTGCTGTGTGTAAGAAGTTTCATCACTGTGGTCATAATGGCATTGGTGTTGTTTGTTTGAAACCCCACCCAAACCATTGAAACCCTCTACCAAATACTTCATCATGTCTACGTACACATTCAGCTATTACACTTTCTTCTGATATCCTTCATTTATATTAAATGCTCTTTCTCTACTTAACTCTTTCATGGGATGGGGGTAGGTGACTAAACATCCCATTATTACCCTGGAAACCCTACATTTGAGCTAATTTTTTTGGATTATCCCGACTCGAAATTTTAATTATAAATTAGTCCTCGTAAATACTTTCAGGTAAACCTTCATCATTACTTATAATTTGGAGTTGGAGGTACTAGACAAAGGGGTGACTGGCAATTGAGTTTTAATTTCTTGACATTTTTATTCATGAATAAAATTAATATTACTTGTTATGCTAATAGCCTATTAATGAATGTTTTTTTAGTTTAATTTACTATCAAATCACTCAAAGATATAGCAGAAAACATAAAAAAGTCTTAATTGTATGATACTATATCATTATCAACAAATATAAGGTAAATGCATATAATAATCAATCGAAAGTTCTGAGCATACCATTCGATAGCAGAATATTCATTTCTGTATGGTAATATGTTTTGTTCTTTGTTGTTCTCATTCTTTAAATTTTGACATTCCATTTTCATGAGTAATGCAAGTGAAAGCAGTAATGCAAAAATTTTACCTAAAAAGAAAACTAAATACTTGTGTGTTTCTTGGAAAATTGTTAGAGCAATAGTTAAAGTTTGTACATTCCAGCATTTCGGGAGCCTAGTGTATACTTGGTAAGCATTAGTTCAGCAAGGGGGTATATCCGACTACGAAAAACATTCTTGTACAGACTGGTGTAAATATAAAAGAAAGGGATATGAAAAAATCATCAAAATTCTCATTTTTGGGCACAATAACAAAGCCTGCAAGAATAATGCAGGTGAGTTAGCATTGTATTTTAGTACTATAAAACCAAATCAGCCACAGAAGTACGAGTACACAAATAAGTAATTGAAGGATATTTTACATGACACTCAATTTGGCTAAAATATCATGTGGCCAAGAAAAGGAGGAGGTTGTGGTGAAAATTTTCATTTCCAAGAAGAGTGTAACATTTTATTGGTGTTAAAATTATCTAGCAATATCAAGAAAATTTTTCGATATTGCCATGGATACCTCCAACCACAGAAACTGATATTCCCACTGGCTGTGTAGTATTTGGGCCCTTTTAATGGGGTTAAAGGGTTAAAAATAGGCTTCTATGCTTCAATGAAAAAGCTGGTGAAATTGTTGATGCAATCCATAATTTGTTACAGTCATCACTTGTGTTGTGTTTGCTAACTTTACATTCTGTACATCATCCAAATGTGAATTATGGGAGGCATTAGTCTTGGTTGAAGCTGCGT
Organism: Hetaerina titia; assembly: GCA_037158775.1. Taxonomy (NCBI): domain Eukaryota; kingdom Metazoa; phylum Arthropoda; class Insecta; order Odonata; family Calopterygidae; genus Hetaerina; species Hetaerina titia. The sequence goes on from CM073772.1 coordinate 89,176,371, forward strand.
CAAGATGATAAAAGTATAATTAAACTGAACTAATCAAGTTGTCACGAGGCATGTTTCTGATGGATTATACAAGCCAGCAAGAATGCAGAAATCCTCCATTGTAGTTTACTTTTTCTCATGTATATTTTAATGAGCCACTATGAAGTATGCACTTAGCAGTTTATTTATTGCAGTGGAGTTTTGTCAAGTTTTAGTTCATATTTATTATAGAATATATCCTGTCTTCATAATTTTTTTGTCTGCTCATGTTAATGAATCAGTAATACTGAGTATGATAGTTGATTTTACAGGCATGAAATCATGAGAAAAAACTTTTCCATGGTGATAAAGTACACATTAGTGTTTGGGTGTCATTTGAAACTGTGAAGCACTTTCATCACTTCTGCAGTCATGTAATTTTCTGAGAGGGGATTTAGTTGAGCAAAAATTGCTGATTGAGTTTTCCTCAATCATTTTTGGTTTGTTGTTGCCAACACAATGTTAGTATGACACTATATATTGATGCACATGTAACGATAATTGAGTTGATCACTTTCATGACCATACTGTCGGTTTAGACACTTTAACTCATAGTTCAAACATCACAATCCTTAGCCCATATGTGAGTCAGAGGCATAGAAATGTGTAATGGTTAGTTTAAAAATTTACATTGAAAATGAATCAATAGAGGACCAGTTTAAAATAAATAGTTTTTTAGAAAATATAAATTTTTGGAATGCTATTAAATGAAATTTAAAACTTTGTCATTTGTATCTTTATAAATAGAAGTATGTGAACATTTTCTGAGGAAAAGTTTTTGTTGCTGAAGATCAGAGCTTTGCACAAAACCATTATATCATTTTAATAACTTACTTGAGCTCTGTAGAGGAAAGCAAAGGGCTGGAGTAAGAGTGTTGATATAGTATGAACTACACTTTAACATTTTTTGGTTTACAGATTATTGCAGTACCGCCTCATAGTTGGTTTGTGTTTTATTTTGGCTGCGTCAATGTCCATTCTCATTCATGTTGAAGGGCCACACCAGAAGGTGAGTTAACATATGCTTTCCCCTGGAATTTCTGAGATATACCCTGCCAGAACAAAGTTGCATGCATAAGAAGATGACTTTAATTGTTTGATTGGATTGGATGGTAAATTTATGCCAAAAATTTTTCATGATTGCATAGAATTCAGAATAACAAGTTCAGATGTTATATTTTTCAAAGAAGTGATCAATTTTAATAGATATTATCAGTTGTGCTTACAAAAGATATGTAATTGAGTTAGACTTACAGGTTGTTTCTAAATGAAATATTTTGAGTTATATTCATTATATTTTGAACTTTAGTGTATTAAATGTGATAAAACTAATTTATTTTCAAATTGGGTACATTATTTAACATTAAACTTGGGTACTTGCCAGATAAATTGCCATTTCAGATATTTACATTGAATTATTTGAAGGCTTAAAAAAGAAGTAAAAATTATGCCTTTGTTTTACTTCTAATCTTGTAGTAGTTTTTTAATGACCATAAAATAGCTGTTATTTTTAAAAAACAAAATCATTTGAGTCTTATTCCATAAAATATTCAAAGGAAATTAACACCAAAGTATTTATTTGTGTTTATTACATTTTTATTATGAATAACACTGTCCAGTGTTACCCCACCAAATGGGATAATTTTGAGACAGTTGTATATTTTCAAACATGATATAACTTTTGTCTTTCATTAGTATCACAGTGCAGAATATTATCATCGAAACACTGCATAAATAGCAGTATTTATGTTTTATTTAAAGCAAATGGAAAGATGGATTTGTTAATAATTTGAAATTTTTTAAAGTGATATTTTCAACTCTTGGCATTTTAGCACGCCCACTCACAGTCTGAAAATTTGGGTGGGAAGAGACAAATATTGCCATTCAAAACACATCGTGATGTATCCATATTAGTGTCAATAACTAGTATTTTTCCCAGAACACCCGGCATATCATTAGAAAATTACTCTCACTTTTATATTAGATGACATCATGGGTTTTATTTCTTATAGAGCCAATTTGAGAATTTCAGGATACTCACTTTTCAGGGATGCCCTGACAGTTTAGCCCTGCAGCCTGATGGATTTGGGAAAAGGCAATGTTAAGTTTGTGGTAATTTAATTCCTCAGAACCCTCATAAATGTAAATGTAGCTTGAAAGCCTGCCTAAGATGAAACATTATATTTCATTGGAATATTTGCTGCAGGGCACAGTTTTGCTATCACAGTTGAAGTAAAAGCATTAGTCATTTCATCACGTCATTTTTAGGGCTTAGACATGGTTTGGAATATGATATAGTGCTTACAGTAAAACCAGATTATTTTGAAATTCAAGTGACCAAAAATGTGTAATTAGTTAGAATGAATTATTACAGGTTGCAATAGAAAAAATAAAGGGTATCATATTTTAGTAAATTGTCATGCATGAAATAGAATGACAAAAAAATGGGGCTAAGTGGTTGTCAATCATTATTATATATTTTAATTAGTACTATGCCATTTTAAAATACCAGCTATTGAGTTAGTACATGAAGATATCTTCCTTAATTCTCATTTTGTCACCATAAGTCAGTTATTACCTAGCTAATTAAGAATGTCCTTGGATCAAATAAATTTGTTGTTTAATTAGTTAATCATTTATGAATCAATAATATTTTAATTATGATTACTTCAGAAAAATCTTATTTCATACCCCCCTCCAAAAATGTAATCAGTTATTAGACATAATGATTGATGTCCGAAGTGTTGACTGCATTCCCTGCCATACACCTTGGATTGTGTGTAGGTGAAGATATTTGATAAATCTGGGAAAGCAGTTTAATTATTGGTGAAATGAAAGTCATTGTGGATGTTGCAAAATGAAATTGTTTGGTGTGCAAATGTAATCCAAAAGTACATTTTCATTCCCTTCACCTTCACCTCAAAATACCTCATTTAACTTGTGGCATATTCTGGTAAACCAAAACAAAAAATCTATAACTGCTCAGAACTATTCCAAAAATTTTTACAAATACCTGTGTAAACTTAAATCTTTGTGAATTACCAGGCCAAAGAAAGCTACAGACCTGATTCTTGAAATTCATCTACCATGTAAAACTGACATGTTTTTAGAGATGGCGAGTACCCAATTTTTCATCAATTAAAATATTGAAATTTAACATTAGTACTTTTAGAATGTCTCTTAGACATCAATGGCATTGGTCTGAAAAGGGAAGGGTCTAAATTGAAGTAAATACTATGTATACTCCTTTCTCTATTAATTCTAATTTATTTTTGTCCGTTATAAACATTCTTCCTTGATATTTGATTATGTTGTATATTAGATAGTGTTTTGCTGAAAAATTCTAATTATTCAAATTTTTGGTGCATACATATTTCCATAGCATATTTTTGCAGTAAATTTTCTTACTCGCTCAAAATTTATACAAGTGGTATTGTGCACTCTAGTGCATGTATAGAGTTGATTACATAGTATACATGCATCATGAATTTTTAATTATAGGAAAATTTATTGAAATGGCCAGTAAAAGTTGATGTAGCCAATGTATGTGGGTAGTCTAAAAGATTCCGACTAAACAAATAAATCAGATAAAATTTCCTCAAATTTATTTTAATTGTTCAGCATAGGCTCCTTTAAGTTGATAAACTTTTTCCAGTGATGATGTAACTTTTTAACTCTTCCAGATAGTAGTTGATGTGTTTATCTGCAAAATAGGGGTTTTCTTATGTGATAATCTCCTCATCCAATGAAAATATCTGTCTTCCAAGTGAAACGTTAGGAAATAGAAAAATGGTGCTAGGGGTGGTCTGGTGCAGATGGTGAGTGGCCAACCAATTTGAGGTGCAAATTGTGAATTTTAGTCATGGCAACCATTGAAGTGTGACCAGGTAAATTGTCCTGATGGAAAAGTAATTTCTCTTCTTCAAATGTGATCATATTTGTGGAATTTCTGCCGTTAGCTTCTCAAGTAATGATGCATAGTACTTTCCTGTTATTGTTTTACCTTTTTTAAGATAATCGATTGACACAATTTCATGACATTTCGAATCTTCCTGGATTTCTTCTGCGTGGTTCCATTTTTTAGGATGACAGTTTTGTTGGTGTTGCTGTCAGCTTCTTCAGGTCAGAAGTGGTTGATGCTTGTTTTCGATGCCAAGCTGGTACAGAAGTTCAATATAAGATTGGCGAAAACAAGCATCAACAATTTCTGATCTGAAGATACCAACAACGGTGAAACTGTCATCCAAAAAAATTGATTCATGCAAAATAAATCCCAGAAGGTTTGAATTTTCACTCCCTACACTCTGTGGGAGCCTTCACATCTAACACAATTTCGTGTTTATCCCAAAACCAGTGTCCATCATCTTCATGGCTGAGGGAACTGTCTTGGCCTTTCAAAGCAAGTTTTACTTAGCAGTCCACTGTTGTGACTTTTTTTCATCTCAGAAGTGTAATGTGGAAATGAGGTTTAATCTGCTGTTACGAATCAGTTTAAAAAATCTGACTCATTTCGCTTTAACCACTTCAACAGGCCTTGGAAATGTTCATTTGAATTTGTTTGTAGTCCAAAGTGACCAAACATGGCACCCAACTAGAATAGCTTATGCATGTTCAATTCTTTAGTCAATATATGACAAATGTATTCTTTCCATTTTTCCATAGCCTCTCATCTCTCTAATCTTAATTCGACAATTGCCTAGTAACATTTGGTGAACTTTTTCGATGTTATCGGTGGTTCTCTGAGTTTTTGGCCATCCTGAATGCTCATCATCAGCCAAGTCATTTCGTCATGTAGTCGTAGTTTAGTAATGTAGTCATGGTATAGTCATATTTAAATTCAACTGTCCAAAATTTCATGGTCATAATTGATGCTGTTAAGTCGAAGTACCCAGCATCCAACTCATCTTTGATTTCCACAGGCATATTCTCTTTAAAAAACAAATATTTAATGACAGCTCACTACTCAATTTTTTGCTATTTTCACAAAAATCCTCTGAACAACTCACTTGAACGATTGTGTAACAACCGAGCGTCCTAAATGGCTGAAAGTTTGGTGAGTGCACTTTCAATTCATGTGCAAACACTCCCCAGTGCTGCTATGTTGATGTTGAAATTGAAATTGGAAAGTTTTCAGATCACCCACATACATATTTGTTTTGTGAATGAATAATTCAAGCTTATTTTTTTAACGGTGTAATAATTTTGAATCATAAGAAAAAGAAAACAAATATTATGGCTACAGAATTCAAATATGCTTTGTCACCCATGTACATTTAAGCTCATAAAACAACAGCTATACACAGTGTCATAAAATATTATAAGATCTCCCTCCATGTTAAGACCCTTCATAATTAATTGTTTAAACCAGATTTTCAGTGTGAGCCAGGGCATGGTTAAAATATTTGCCCAATATGATTAAATTTTTGTGGTAGTCTTTTGGGTTGTTTTTTAAATATAATTTATTGTCTTCCTGTTATGCTATTTTCTATCTAAATCTGTGAAACTAAAACCATGCTTACAATTTTAATCTGAAACCTAAAGCTTATGAAACACTATAGTTTATCCATGTTTTTGTTGAGCCATTAATACAATACCTTATACTAGTGTGACCTCTGAAACTACAATCCTCTGATGACAATGTGTATTAAAATATTGGAATATAAAACCTAAAGCTTATGAAACACTTCACCCATGTTATTGAACTCTGAAATTACATTCATGTGATGAAAATGTGTATTAAAACAATGGAATCTAGCCCTTAAGTCCATTGTTAGAGTCCAATATGGGTTTGTCTTCCAGCTAACTCCGTGGTTGTGGATGTGATAACCACATCAGGCATGAGTAATGCAGAAATTCTACTGGGTTGGCTTGTTGACAAGCTGCATTAGGTGTATTTGGATCCTAGGTACTGAGGGGGTTCTGTACTGGAGGAAAGTGAAAAATTTTGAATTTGATTGACAAAAAATAATGGCTCTTTCCACTTTAAAAGCTAATTGAGATAAAGAATTGTTGAAAATTTGATGGATTAGCTCCAGCAGTGGTGTTGATTTGAAAAGTGAAATCATAGTAACCCAACTGATTGCTAAACTTGCTGTAAATTGTGATCATTCTGGCATTAGTTTTGGATATGTTATTATTACTACAATGATGTTTACCTTTTCATGTAAATGTAATATTTTAATTTAGGATTTCTGTAAAGTGACGTAAAGGGTAATAGTATACTATTCAATAACATGCCTCATTCAATTTGTGATTTGTGTCATGGGTCTTGTAAATTGACTTTTGGCTTTTAGAAACACCTGAAGTGTGAAATGAATTGATGACCATTGAAGTAGAAGGTGGGCAAGTTATCCGTCATGGATGATGACAATGGTTCTGCAATTATTGGTGATCTTTAATGAATGAAAGAAAATTAATCTCTCATGTCATCACGCAGTGTGATTATTCATTTGAATGGCATCAAAGCATGAGAAATGAATAGCTCAGCAATCTGGAAATTTGATGTGTGAAAATGACAAATTAAAGAAAATTGAAGTGTTTCCTAAGTTTCTTGTCTTTTTTATGAAACAAGTTTTAGTCGATGTGTTAAAAAAATCCATATTTTAATGAATATTTAAAAATTCTTGAATTGATTTTTATTAATGCTTAAAAAGGATAGTTGTTTTCTTGGAAAGTAGAATTTTTTCTTATATTTTTATGATAGCAGAGTAAAAATAGTGTGCAAATAACTTGTCTAACCTGCTGTTTTGTTGCAGTACCTTGACATAGTTCAGAGGAAATCTTTGTGGTGCCTTTACTGGGTGGGCCTTGGGGTGTTGTCATCAGTTGGCCTAGGAACAGGCCTGCACACCTTCCTCCTATACCTGGGTCCTCATATTGCTTCTGTTACGCTTGCTGCCTACGAGTGTGGCAGCCTTCGCTTTCCCGAGCCTCCTTACCCTGATGAGTGAGCTTGCATTCACTTTTCCTTTAAATGTGTTTAACTTTTTTTTTAAGGATCTCCATCATATAACAATAAAACTTTTGACTGTTGTCACATCTTACACTTGTGACTATCCGAAGAATGAGCTCCTAGAAATTACAATCTACTTGCTTTCCAGGAGTTCAACATGAATGCATTCAACAAGAGTATTTGGAAACTAAAGCACTAGAATTGTATTGGAGACTCAAATGTTGAATTTTTATTTGAATTCAAACAGTATGAATTTTAGACTAATTACTGATCAATACAAGATTTCTGTTGAGAGCAATAATCACAACAAAGATAAACATATCAATTTGGAAGGTCATAAATTTGATACATAATTACCAGAATATGCTATATTCCTTTTGTGCAATTGATAAGGATAAGTATTAGTTACAGCAGATTGCTTACCCCCTCATACCTTCATAGTCATTTTATGTAATCACATGTACAGCAAATGCTTTATATAATGGAGCTGCTCCATTGAAAACCTGTAAGAACAAAAAACTCTTAATCCTGAACTTTTGCCATCAAAATTGCATGTTGAGATATTTAATCATTTGACTTATGATAGCAGAAAAATTAAATGTCATGATAAGCAAAGAGTTTATCATAGTATTGAATCTCTCTTTACAACTAGTCAAGCACATTGGCTGGTATGAAGTTAGTCTTAATTTGTGCTGCAAGAAAAACAATGCACTGGTTAAAAATATAGTAGGAATATTGAGGTTTTAATGCGGCGAATATTGAGGCAGTAATTTCAAAGTGTAAAAATCATTCACTTTGACCAGGATTCTAACCGGGATCTCTGAATGTCCAAGCTGTGTTCTTTAGCCAGTGAAGCTACTGAGGTGTCCTCTTACGCTCTGAAATTTTAGAGACTTTAAAGAAACAAGATATTATGATGAATTACCAGACGAGTGACCATACATGCAATGTCACAGGTATTCGTAGTTGTGCTCGTTGCACCACAGTCCTTGAGGCTAAAACCAAACATTAAACACTACAGTGTGTACCTTGGAGAAATTCAAAGAAACTTCAGGAGATACCAAGACAGTGACTGCCCCATCAAGGAAAATGGTTTTTACTCTTAGAAATTGTTATATTGTTGCATTAGCCAATGACATTGTTTAAAGTTACTGTCATGGCATTTCTTACAGTTTCTTAAAACCTGGGATATATTATTTTTAATTTTTATGTAATTTGTAGATCAAAATATTCCTGTTATTCTGTTTATTTTTCAAGGAATCGAAATACAGATGAACTTGAAGTTTGTGGAAAAATATATTTTATTTTAAAGAATTATTTGAAAAGAGTTTTAAAAAATTACTTTTATCACCATTGATTATGTTAAAGTAATTAAACCCAACATGGTTAATTTACTATCTCAAACTGGTGCCATAAGTTTAAATATATGTATTGGAGTCCTAAGGCTGTAAATTTGAAATGGCTACTCACCACCGTGAAAGATTAGGATGGCACCTAGATGCAGGATCTAATGTCATTAGTTACTTGTGCTGACCTCCGTGACAACTAACACTGCACTAGTATCCCTAGCTAGGTTCTATATCTATGTGCTATTTTGTGACATTTGCATGATATAAACTATGAGTTTTTTTGTAGTTAACTATCTGTTTAATTTTTTATTTATTAGTCTTTTTTTTAATAAATACAGTATAAGTTTCCTTTTGAGGTTACTTTGTAGACTTGGATAACAAATAATTCTTTAAGGGAAGGGTTGCCAAATTATTTTTACCACCAGCCAGACTGTCAATTCTCATGTGTGAGCTGAGTAGAGTACCTGTAATTATCTTAGTAAGACTATAAAACTCTCATTATACTTAAGAGTGTATTTTATGGTCCAACTCTTTGGATTTGATTTGAAACCCATCTGGTAGCAATACCCAGTTCATGGAAAGTTTGTCAAACCTTGCATATGAAACCATCTCATTTTATACGAGGTGTGTTAAAAAATAATGAGAATTTTAATTTTTCGGACAAAATATTTATTTATTCTTATACATTGATGTTGTCACCTTTAAAATAGTCCCCATTGGAGATTATTCATTTGTGCCAGCGCTTCTTTCAATCCCCGAAGCACTTCTCAAACTCGATCTTTGAGATAGCCTTTAGTTCTTTCAGCGATGCGCTTTTAATGTCATCCATGGCTGTAAAACGACTGCCCTTCAAGGTTCTCTTAATTTTTGGAAATAGGAAAAAGTCACACGGAGCCATATCTGGCGAATATGGAGGCTGGGGCATCGTTACAGTATTGCTTTTGGCCAAAAATTCAAGAACAAGCAATGAAGTGTGAGCTGGTGCATTATCGTGGTGCAAAAGCCATGAATTGTTTTTCCACAGATCCACAGGTGTTTTTTTCGGATTGCTTCACGCAAATGGCGTTGAACTTGTAGGTAGTACTTCTTATTGACCGTTTTACTGGCGGCAGGAATTCATGATGCACTATGCCATTAAAATCGAAGAACACAGTGAGCATAACCTTCAAGTCAACCGCACTTGTCGAGCTTTTTTCGGTCCCTGCCAGCCAGAATGCCTCCACTGGGATGATTGAGCCTTAGTTTCAATGTCATATCCATATTTCTATGTTTTGTCACCTGTTATAAAATGTTTCAGTTATTCTGCATCATCGTTTACTTCGTTTAGTGACTCCTGAGCAACTTCCATTCGCTGCTGTTTTTGTTCAAAATTCAACAATTTTGGAACGAATTTTGCTGCCACATGTTTCATATCCAAAAAATTGGAAAAAATGCCAAGGCCTGATCAAATCGATATGCCAACATCATCAGCGACCTCTCTAATTGTGATTTGGCGATCATTCATAACCATTTCTTTCACTTTTTCCACGTTTTCATGTGCTGGGGCGTCCAGGGCGTTCGTCATCTTCAAGGTCTTCATGGCCTTCTTGGAAATGCTTATACCACTTGTAAACTCTTGATTTACTCATAGCAGACTCACCATAGGCCTTTGTTAACATTTCACACACTTTGTTACACTTTATTTCATTTTTTTATGCAAAATTTGATACAAATTCTTTGATTCATTTCTTTTAACAAATGAAAATTGCCGAGCTCATGAAACACGTCTAACCTTAGTGGCTGTCACAGACAAAGTCCACAATGAAAACAGCTGAAAGTTTTATCATACTTCAGGGGCATGTATACCAACATAATAAATAAAAAAGTTTGACAATTGGACTCTCCAAGCCTGCGAAATGAAAAATTTCTCATTATTTTTTGAACACACCTCATATATCGTATAGATATTAATGCTATTAATATTCCATATAAGTTCTATTAAACTGCTAAATGTTTGTATTTTCAAACTATTTTGATCTTAATTTTTCTTGTACATAGGCTTTTGAATATGTATGCCTTTAACTTCTACATTATCTTTGCTGCTATTGTTTCCATATTCTACTGAATTTATACAATGTAGCACATTTAGATTCATGTCACATGGTGCTGGTGCTGCTGCAAAACTTAATATGCATTGGGCTAATGGGGATGTTGCCACTCTGCTAATACATTGTATCTTTCCTGATAAACTTGAGTCTACAGGAATTCACACTTCAGTAGTATGAGAGTGGCTTAAGTAGTATGATAAGGCTGCTAAATGTCTGCTAACGTTACACTAAAAATAATATACTTCTGGCTGGAATTTCATTGAATTGCTGGGGTTGATATAGTAGCATTTCCTCAGAGTGTACCAGTTGGTTGGATTAGAAGGAAGGCATGAATAAATTTTTCCTGATGGCACCATCTTGAATGCTAGTTTTCTATAAATCCTAGACCTGTATGTCAGCAGTTGTGTGACCTCAAAGTTATACAGATTATATTTTCTGGTTCTGAAATGCCTGTTAAATTTCCCGTTAAAGATAGGATTTGGATTTATGTGGTACCATTACTTCAGCATCATTGATTGGCTCTCTCTCTAAAATTCAAGATTCATGGGTACTTGACTAGACTTGAGTGGAATGTTATTTTGACCTGTTTTGATGACCCTATATTTCCATATTCTATCACAAATGTTCAAATTCCCATTCATTATATTTTACCCTTTACTTTGTACAGTTTTCACTGACCTAAGTTCCTGATAATATGTACTGTTTTCATCTTCTTCCTCAGACTGGAGATATAAATTATTAAACTTTTAAGCTTCTTTTGGTAATGTCTTAATCACCTTCATATACTGCAAGCTTACTTCCTGTGACAGATACACCTTCATTTGCATCACAGTTTGCTATACCCCCTTCCTCTTTGTAAGATATGTGGATGACCCCTTAAAAAATTACTTAAGTTTTATAGCTTCTACTAGCTTCACTAAAAATGGTGTCCTCACTCAACGACAGCCCGCAGGCGACTGAGGTTGGTGTCGGTCTGTTGCTAAGAGCCCCCTCCACCTTACCCTGCAAGGCAGACCCCCCTCCACCACTCCGTTCGCGCCAGAGAAAATCAGTCCTACCACTTTTGGGTACGACCCTGTGTATCACAGATATGGACTCAACCATATGAAAATCAGCAGCAGCTGTTAGCAACTATAAATAAGAGTCCATGAATTGTGGCTTTTCATATCTTTTTGTATGTTTAGCATAATTTGGTGAAACGAATATTAGAGATTACATTAAAAAAAGATTTTATAATGCCTTATGATAAATTGGAAGTAAAAAATTGTACCTAGTGCATTGCTATTGCTATTTAATTTCCAAATGCATACTCTCAAGCTTTTACTGGTCGTTGAAATTCATATTTGTTTATAGTTGATTTATTTTTCTTTCATGAAGAATCATATGCCCCGAAGATAATGGGTTTCCAAATGAGGAGATTAACATTTTGGCCATCATGAGCAAAGTTCGTTTGGAGGCATGCCTTTGGGGAGCTGGGACTGCCTTAGGGGAGCTTCCACCTTATTTCATGGCACGGGCTGCTCGACGCTCTGGTTATGACCCCGATGATGAAGACGATCTCAGAGAATTTGAAGAATTACAGAGGAAGAAACGTACCCCTTCTCAAATGGTAAATGAAACAATTATATTTTTATTTGCTAATGTAGTTTACTCAAAAACATTGGGGTTTGCCTGGGAAAAACTTAAAGAAATTAAATTAATTCTAATTCTATCCATTGTGCAATTGTGAAAGTGGTAGCTTTTATTACCTCGGAGACACTTGGGGGGGAAGAATAAAAACATCCTTAAGAGTACACAATTTTCTTTATCAGTACTCTTCAATTTCCTCTTTCATCATCACTGTGTCAGCCAACCATTGGCTGACACAGTGATGATGGGAGCAGTTGCTGGCCTCCCACCTCTCAAGCTTTCAAAGTCTGACTCCATGCATATTGCTGAGAATCACCGACTTATGATGTTAATTGGGGATGGTTTTCTTGGCCTATTCAGACAGTTAACCAATTGACTGTATGAGTCTATTATCTAGATAGTCAATGATTTTTTATTTAAACAATGGTTACATCCTTAATCTATTTAAATTTGATGAAACCATTCAATAAAAAGGTATTTTTAGTTAAATAAATGACTGGGGCATCAGCATGGAATTCCTTTACAGAATGAAGTTCTGGTGTACAAGGTTTGTATTAAAAGTGTCGAGAAAAATTTCAGAAAAATAGATTTGTTTCAGATATTGCTACAATGCCTCAAAAATCTTCAAATTACATCCCTTGAGCATCAACATACTTTTGCCAGCGGCTTTTCCGCGGTTCAAAGGCTCCCTTTCCTGGAGGGTCCTTTAGGGTATGAATGCAAACTTCTTTGGTGTCACTTAGGGTCCCATGGTAGTGTCCTTTGAGGGAGGATTTCACTTTTGGGAATAGGAAATAGTCTGCTGTTGCCAAGTTGGGACTCTAAGGGAGTCTTTGTCAATGCGTTGCTAAGGGTCTTAGCAGACACTTGACTCTGCTTTTGGTCGTCCATCAAGATTTTTGAGTCTCTTTTCCATTGGCAAATTTTCAATGGTAATGGTATGCACTGTCATCATGTTAATGCCAATACGATCTGTGATCATGCACCCACTTAACCAATAGTTTGAATTCAGTACTTCATGTACACATTGTTGTTGGTTCAAGATGTCAATGTCTGTCCAGTGAAGGGCTCATCCTCCACACTCTCTTGGCCATGGTTGAAGAGCTTGTGCCCCTTAAAAACTGCAGTTTGTGGCATGCTTTTATTCTTGAACACTTGGGGTGAATCATGCCCAATTCCTTCATGCCTGATTTCCCCAGTCCAATGCAAAATTTGATCTGTACCCCTGTTCAATCATTCACTGCATTTTACACTTGCTTCAAGTTACTCTGCAGGGGTCCACTAAAAGCACAATCTGGCCTTAACAAAGACGAGACCCTTTTTTGAGAAAAACATCCATTTGGGCATCGTTTTCAAGACATATTCATTTGAAAATTAAGTGAAAGAAGATTACTAGTGAAGTATTTTACCACTGATGAAACTTAAAACAGTAATATTACCCAAGAGTTAAGTGTCCTGGCTGTGGGTACCATATCCTTCAATACTCTCCATCTGTGAATTGTTTCTCATCCTGAAATTGGGTTGCTTTTCTCTTTGGGTTAATAATTTCATAAAAGGGTTTGTTTTATCTTGTTAATCTGTTAATTTTATAACCTGGTAGTTAATTTATTTGATTTCAATTCATTGTCACCAACGTTATTTTAATAGTATTTTCTGCGCTGAATATATATTTCACACAAATTTAGTCTGATTAATTTTATTAAATAGATTTTTAAATATAGCCCAATTGGGCTTGTCAAATTTAATTTCCATGTTCTTTTTTTTTTTGCTATTTTTACGAATGGTTAAGATTCCAAACATGCCTGAAATACTTCTGCCTCTTTCTGAATTTATTAAAAGTGTTGCATTGTTCTACCCCTTATCTTTATAGACTTTCATTGATCGTGCCAAACTCGGAGTTGAGAGACTCGTGGAAAAAGTTGGGTTCTTCGGGATCCTTGCTTGTGCATCGGTGAGTTTTTAAATATAAGTATACCTAATAGCCCTTAAAATCATATCTTTAACCCCTGGTAGTTATGCCCAATAATTAAAGTTACTAAAAAACTTTTAGGTTGATACATGTGTATGGAATAAGTGTGAAATTTTTTAATCATTCAACCAGAGGCTTCTCTGTCACATTTTCTTTCTTTTAACGTACACAATATACTATTAAAAAATAAGAATGAATAAATATATTCCATTGATAATGCTCACTTGACAGTTTTAAAGCATCTTCTTTTGTGACTACATTGAACATGTAAACCAATGACTTAGAACTTCTAATTGATTGTATGCTAATTTGACACCTTTTAAAAATGCTTTTCAGATTCCAAATCCACTATTTGACTTGGCTGGTATCACTTGTGGTCATTTCCTTGTGCCATTTTGGACATTCTTTGGTGCTACGTTAATAGGTAAAGCTGTTGTAAAAATGCACATCCAAAAGATGTTTGTAATTATTGCATTCAATGAAGTGCTTGTGGAACGTGCAGTAGCCTTGCTGGCATGTATCCCTTATATTGGTAAAAAACTACAAGAACCATTTAAGGAATTTCTGGCAAAGCAGAAGACCAAGCTTCATCGTAATCGAGCAACTACTGATACAGCTACGGTAATATTCCTTTTCTCTCAAGCTTATTTATACCCCAGTCTCCTCATAGAAAAGATTTGTGTTGGCACAAATGGGTATTGCAAGCATGTGGCTTTGGTTTTTAGTAAAATTGTAATGTAAATTGAACAGTTATATGCTATATTGCTCAGGTTTGCTACAGTGACACAGAACTGGGAAATAGAGTTGGAAATATGGGATATGTCAGTGATATTAATACCTTGCGTGCGGCAAAGGTACAAAATTCTTCAAGTAAAAAGTTACATAAAAATGGTAGCATGCCAGTTTCACCAGTGTGAAACTGTGGAATCTGCTTTTCTCCTGGTATGGCATTGCCATGTGCCAGGTGGTTATATTTTCTCCAGTGGAATATGTTATGTGCAACTATCCATTGAATCTAAGGTGGTCTGAAGTTAAAACAGATCTCGTACATTTTACACATCCAATATCCTCTTTGCGTGGAACATCTAGCATGCTGAAGCTTTATGAATGAGAAGAATCACCAAGATTCTCTACAGTGTGCACCTTCATTAGCAGCCTTTCACAAGGTGGTACTCACCATCCCTGATTAAAAACTACCATTTAAGGTAAGTACTCAATACCCTAGTTGCAATGACATTATTTGTAAGTAGATATAATTTGTGCTAATCTAACTGTGATAGACTAATGTATGTACAAGGTAATTTCAGGGCAATTTTTGCTACTAGTAGTTACCAACATTTAAGGCACTTTAGGATGCTCCTTTACTGACAATTGACACCTTGTAATCAGGGAAGAGTGCTTTGTCATTTGTAAGACAAAATTCAGTGAATATTACAGTAAAAGCCCTATTGCAGTCAGCAATATTAACAGGCTCTTTTGCCATATTCAAACATAACCTGATTCTCCTTCTTCTTGAGTAGATGCCAGAGGAAAACTCTTTTGAGTAAATGGATAAAATCTTAAGTGGTAAATAGAAAAAGAAAATGTCTTCCCTTAGCAAAAAACCTGGAGGAATATTCTTACCAAAGGTTCTTTGTGTAAATTTTGCAATACAAATCCATTTAATGCTCTTGCTTCTATTTTTTTTAATAATTTGCTAGGAATCTCTTGCTTCTATTTTTTTATTCTTTTAAATACAAAATTCATATGGGTTTAATTCCAAATGAGTACTCTGTTGGATATTTATAAATATGAACTTCTAATATTTTTCCCTTAAAATTTTTATCACAATTTTCACTTTCTTAACTTGGATTGTAGCTTTTTAGCTTTAAGAAAGGAAATTATTAACAAATTTGAGTAACAAGATTTACAAAAAAGGACAATGGCCTCAAAGAAACTAATGGTTGCTATAGACTAGAAGAAAAATTACAAGAAATGTGATTAACACTGAATGGTATCTTCTTATATCTTCTGATTATATGGTTGTGATGGCAGATAGTCAACGGAAAATCACAGAGATGCTAGCGGACTTTAATGACAGTCGTAAAATGTTTGGAAAAAGAACTGGGAAAGAAATTGGCAAAATGTAACATCGGAAGTGTGATATTGTACAAAGCAGGTACATGTGGACATGTACTTTGTGGAAATATGATATGAAAAGAATACAGGCTTTTGAAATTTGAATCTGAAGGATAATGGAAAGAATTAAATGAGAGGATAGAGTGAAGAATGAGTAGGTGCTACGGAGGATTAGGAAGGAGAGAGAATAGGTAAAGTTAATTTAGGAAAGAAAGGTATTGGAGAATTATATAAGAAAGGAGTGCTTGCTGAAGACTGTTTGAGGGAATGGTAGAAGAGAAGGGAGGATGAGAGAGTAAGTGATATACAGATACTATATGGGTTGGAGATGATTATGATTGGGATAAAATATGAGCAAATGAAAAGAATGGCTTGAGACAGGAAGACATGGAGCTCAACCATGAGATAGTCTGCCATGTGGCAACACAATCCAAGATGATGATGATGTCTCATCTACCAATAAATTGAGGCTTGACCATGAAAAGGTGGCTGGCTTTTAAATTTGCCATCCACAAAAATGGTATGATACCTTGGAAATGCTCATTGGAATGTGTTTTTGGTCTAAAGTGAGAAAACGTGGCACTCGACATGCAGATAGATTACACAAGTCCAATTCGTAAGTCAATATATGACAAATGAACTCTTTCATTATGCCCATAGCCTCTGTTATATTTTTAACTCTAATTTGACGGTGATTGGTACCATTAGGTGAACATTTTTTATTTTATCAGTGGTTGTCACAGTTGTTGGCCATCCCAAACACTCATCATCAGCCAAGCTGATATATTTAGTTCCAATTTAAATTCAGCTACCCAAAATTTCAATGATGCTGCAGAGTTCACATACACAACATCCAAATTGTTGTTTATTTGCAAAGGCATGATGCCTTTCCAAAACAAATATTTAATTACAGCTTGTTACTCAATTTTTTCAATTTTCACAAAAATATCTCAAAAACTCAAACAATTGTCAAACCACGACTGAGGGTCCAAATTGGGTGAAATTTTGATGAGTACATGATGGTCAAGGCATGCACAAACATACCCCTCAACTTCTATTGAAAAGTCCTGTCATCTTCACGTTGAGGTTGGTAACTTTTCCGACAAACCTTGTACAAATACTACCCGTTCACACCCTCAAATTCACCCCTTAAATGAATTTGTCTATTGATGATACCTAACTCAATAAATTTCCCATATCCAAAAGCCAATTGTACGAAGTTTCATGAAAATCCTAAGACCAATTCTCTCTTTAAAATGTACCCACACATGATTTTCACAATTTATCTATGTTGAAGTGTTTTGGAACAAAAGGGTTAAAGTTTTAGGGACATAAGAAAAAGAATTGCACTAGGCCAAGAAGCTTTTACATGGCAAAAGGAATTTATGACAGGAAAGTTGATTAATAATATTAAAAAAGGCTATTCTAAACTTTGATATGAAGTGTGGTTTTTTTGTGGAGTGGATAGATGATCATTGAAGCTAGGCAATAGGAATAGATTAGAGGCTTTTGAGATGTGGGTGGGAAAAGGATGGGAAAGGTAAAATGAACAGAAAGGAAAACCAAAAGTTTTAGAGATTATTGGAAGAGATCCAAAAGAGACAGGAAAGGTGGTTGCTGAGCACTTTGATGGGCATTAGGACATTGAAGACTGCAATAGAGGGCAGAACTTTAGGTAAGTGAGAAAGGGAAAGAAATAGGATTGGTATGTTATGCAGACAGAATGAAGGTAGGAAGGAAGTATGCAGAATTGAAGAATGGTGTATGGTCGTGTGAAATGCAGAATCTGTTTTATTAGGAGAGGCAAAGAAATATGGCCATATGGTTTTATGGTGTGTCCATCCAAAACTTGCCTTGAATGGTAGAATGCCTATAGAAATGTGTTTTAGTATTTAGCCATTTGGTTTTCCATATTTTTATAATCAACAGTTGTTCAGTATTTGGAAGGACGTACATTCGAAATGGACTTAATTTTTTAACTGCATGATAACTAAATATTTTGAATCCCAAAAACTTGAGATGATGTCATGAGGGGGTTAATATTTGGTTGGTGGTTTTTATCATAATTAATGCGTAACTGTTGCTCGTGTCACAATTTCTAAATTTTAATTAAAAAATACAAGGGCAGTTAGAAAGGTTCTTAAAATCACCACAAGATATCCGCACTAGTGCTACAAGTTTCTCGCATAGTAATAGGTAATCCTTCATGAGTAAACACGTGACACATCAGTGCTCTGGGAAGAGATTTGTGGTATGGATGCCTCTCTGTTGTTGTTCCCACATAGTGATTTGTGAAGATGGAAAAATTTGAGATTCGAGGAGCTATTAAATATTTCATAAAGAAAGGTATGAAAGCAAAGAAAATTCATGCCGATTTTCAGAATATTCTGGGGAACTCTGCTCCTTCACTTTCATCTGTTGCCAATTGATCAAACAAGTTTAAGTTTGATTGGGACAGCTTAGGTGATGATCCGTGTATGGTCAGACAAAATGTGCCATTACCTAAGAAGTTATTACAAAAGTGCATAAAATGGTCATGGGGGATCACCGAATGAAAGTTCGAGAAAATGCTGAAGCTGTAAGGATGTCATCTAAATGGGAATATCAAAGTTTAACAGTGGATTAGATGAGAAAATTAGTTAAAAATGGGTGCCCCAATTCTTGACACAGAATAACAAATACATCAGAATAGAAATTTTCGAACAATGTATAACCTGTTTTAACAGCAACCAACAAGATTTTCTGCATTGGTTTGTGGCCACGAATGAAACTTGAGTCCACTACTCTACCCCAGAGACAAAACAGGAATCAAAGGGGTGGAAACATGTTGATTCAACTCCACCAAAGAAAGCAAAGGCAATACGGTGACTGGAAAGGTGATGGCATCAGTTTTCTGGGATGCGAAAGGGATTCTGCTGATTGGTTATCTTCCCACTGGTCAAACAATTACTGGACAAAACTATGCTAACCTCCTGGACCAATTGCAGAAAAAGAGACACGAAAAAAGTCCAGGTTTGGCAAGGAAGAAAGTCATCTTTCATCAAGACAATGTATGCCCACCCACAAGTATTGTTGCCATGGCAAAAATATGTGAACTAAGGTATGAATTGTTGCCGCAATCACCTTATTTGTTGGCTCAATCAGATACCAAGCTCAATTTCTCCAAGGAAAAAGCTCCATACCTTCTCCAAGCTCAAATTTTCCCTCAGTGGGCGTAGATAATGTTCAAACAAAGAACTAACAGCCAAAGTAGATGGGTATTTTGCTGACCTGAAGGAATCTAATTTTCGAGATGGGATGAAGACATTGGAACATTGCTGAACCAAGTTTATTAGTTTACAGGGATATGACATTGAAAAATAAAAAAGTTTCACTCAGGTAAGTCATTGATTTCTATTCCATTCATAGAACTTTTCTAATTACCCACCTACTTGGAGTTCACTTTCTCTTTTTTCTGAAAACATTGACCAGCATGAAGGTTGCAACAACATAACTTCCTTTTTTCCTATGCAAATTTAATTGAACAAAGGAAGTTATGTTGCCACACCTTGTATATGTTAGTTGCACTAAGAGAGAAATTTGTATAATGCCCACATTGTTTTGGAAGATGACCCAATAAAAAGTTTTACTAATGTATAAGTAAATGTAGAATTTACTCTCATCATTTTCACATTGTCAATATTTTAACCCAAGTCTTTAAACCTATTTCCCTGTTGCCTCTTCACCTGCAGTCGTTCATCATGGTCCGTGAAAAAGAGAACATTCCAGAAGAAAAGTTGGAGAGAGTATTTTAAAACCATAGAAGCTCAGCAGCATGGCACAAAGAGCTCTTAGTCACACTTAGTGCGGGAAGTATTAGCCCACAATTAGTACCGCAAATATTGTGCATTGGGCCAACAATTGTAAGTACTGATGAGTTTAATTACTGAAGTTTTATGAATTCAATCAATTAACTTTCATCTGTGTAGTGCATGTCTAGGATGGGCAGCTGAACGACTATGGGTGAACCACTGCACCTTATCACATCGAGCTTTGCTAATCAGGTGGCAGAATAGTTGCATAATTTTAGTACCACACTTGTTTCAACTGCACCTGATTTCCTGGCTGTAGGATACATCATTCCTAATATCACAGCATGAATTTGGTCACCTATGACTCATGGCAAAGTGATTGACATAATTCTTTCCTTTAAGCGACCTTAGCCATGGATTGCCTCTCTGCTCTGAAACTAGTACTACTATAATTACTTGTCTTTCTGCTTCAGTAACATTATGAAAGGGAAATACATGGCAATTCATCCCACATGCATTGTTTATTGTATGACTTAGATTGTGCAATAATCAACATTATATACGATACTTATGACTTTCCTTTCATGATAAAGAAATTCCACCAAGCCATGCTAGAAGTCACTTCCCTCCGCTATTGGTTTTGTCATTGCATATGTCTTTTGTAATGATATGATAGGAGTCCATAGCTATGTAACATCAGCAGGATCACTTCTCGGCAAATTTGAACTGACCCACTGGTTCAGAGCATGCATCTCTTGGCAAAAGCAAAGAATCTCTTTGGCAGTGCTTGATACAGAGAGACAAACTCCTGGTACCCATCAGGTTGCCATTTCAGAATTTCACAGTATGGATAAATATATACTGAAAGAGCTAAAATGATGTGAACCCCATAAGTTGTCATGTACATATTTGCTCTTGGTAAAGGAGTTTCAGGTAGCATTATTGCAGGATTTTTGTAAGGATAGCTATATTTTGATTTGATTTGCTGAGTAATTCGATTGATTCGATTTGAAAGTATAAATAAAAAGGTATTGGAAATTAAAATTTCATAATTCTTCATAATAATTTAGTGTTGCCATTTCTTAATCCCATTTCAGACGGATACCCTATTAGCTCTACATATTTTTTCTCACATCATTGCCAATGGTAATTTGACCACTGCCATGATTGATTTGTCAACCATGTCCCTGAAGGCCATTGTATTGTAAAAGACATAAATTGCAAAATTTTCCTTACTAATAAGTACATCTTTGTTTCAGATAATCACATTGAAATGTGATTCTCCTTTTCAATGATTGTTTGATGCTCTACAAATTATTTGCTTATAATCCCTGTAGAAGTATTATTTGTATTGCAAACAGTGGAAAGTTAGCACTTTTTGTGGTCCTTACTTTTTTGTAGTTACTGAACTCCTGTGATCAATTTCCTGAGAAGACTCTTTTTACCTTGATAAATAGAAACTGATGATATGGATGGGCATATTTGTAAAGCAAATCACTGGTCTACTTGAAATGACAGGTGTTGAACAGCTTTTTACATAATGTCAAGAGGAGGAAAGGTTCAATCATTTTTTGGAGGTCAAGTCTAAGCCTGGTCAGTAAAGCCTTCAGATCTACTTGTTAACTTAATAAGAGGACCCCTATTAGTAGTGTGTTTGCTGCTTTCATGCAAAGAGGATTTTCCATTAACAAGGAGGTAAACATGGAAAATCCACTTCCCCGCCTCTTATTTGCCTAAGCCAGCAGATGGTGCGAGAGTTATTGGAAGTTTGGGCCCATATCTAAATGAAAAAGAAAATCATTATAAAATCAAGATAATCAAGACATGCATTTCCAGATCCTTTTGCAGCTCAGAAAGAAGAAAATCGATGTAAAAGAATAGTCTGATAAAGAATATTGACCAGATTGCGACTAAGAAAAAGTGAATCATTTTGGAAAATTTGAAGGACTCGGAAATCCTGTTGATGATGAAATCTTGTCCTACAGGTTTTTGGATAGAATTAATGCTGTGTCACGTGGATGTTTCAATAAGTCCATATAAAACATAGAAAAACAAATTATTTTCGTTAGATCTTTTTTTATTTTTCAACATTGTCTCCTTGTAGCTCAATACACTTTTTTCGACATTTCTCCAACTTTTTTATTTTGTCCATAAAGTGGGATTTGGGAAGGTTCTCAAAATTTGCTGTTGGGCTATATCCATGTTTTGTTCACAGTTATGTATTGATGCAGAAACTTGTCAGGATTGTGTCGGAAAAGCTCCAAACCAGCCTCTGAATCAACTGCACAATTGCGTTTATTCTCAACCGAGAGCAAACATGGCATATATATTGCCGAGATTTTATTGCACCCAAATTTTGTACACAATTGGAAACACTGTACCTTTTGATACATATGTGGACTCAACTATTTGCTGAACTGGATTCATTGGTCATTTAAAACGATATCGTAGATTTTGTCAATCATTTCAGAGTCACTTCCGCTGGACTTCCCAAACATGTTCATCATTTGTGGATGTACGATCACATTTAAACTCATTTACCCATTGTAAACAGTTGCAAATACAGCAAGAAGTGCCATGAACTTCATCCAACTCCTCATTGACCTCTTTTGGTGTTAGGTCTTTAAATAGAAATTTTTAATCACCGCACTAAACTCCTTTGTTTTTCGATTTATCTTAACAAACAGAAGTTAGTGGTTTTGATTATGAAAATGAAACCAAGTCATGGATATAGCTGAAACAGCAGTCTAGTCAGAGATGAGGCTCACTAAAAGTCTACCTTTTCTGATTCTACGGGAGCTATCTCGTGCCTTTCTAAGGAATTAGTTAAGGACCCACTTTGTAAGAAAAGTTTAAGATATCATATTCTAGTTAATAACACTTTTCACTCATTGATTTTATTTTTCCATATTTATTATGTAATTTTATGTTTTTATTTTGTATTGTATGCATATTATTGTAATGATGGTGAGATTCAGCACACAGAAGAAATATTCCATGTTTGTAGTGTTTGTATTTGCATTCAAATAGTTTTATGGAAAATCTGATGAGATTGAGGTGTATCTAATATTAAGAAAGTTCTTTCAAATTTCAGCTATGCAATCATGTCAAAATGTCATGTAAGCTTTATTTTATACTGTAAAACTGTTGCAAAAATTTTACCAATAAAGTATTTCCTTATAACAATGACAACATTTCATTTCTATTTTTTAAACTTCATCCATAATGGAGTAATATTCATGTTTAAGCCACGGAGACTGGGAAAATGGATCGAGAATATAGGGGAAGGTTGGGTAATTTTTAAAATGTTGTGTCTGTAGCAATCCTGATATTCTTTTTGCAAAAAAATATTTTAATGTGATGTTACAATTTAATTTTTTATTACCAACAGCTATAATGTAATGGATTATTTATTAGGTAAATCCATTGCCACGTACAGTCCTGAAAGGAAACTGTAAAAGGACATATATATTTGGTTTTCATAATTTTTATATGATCATTTTAATTAGTATGCAGGAAATTTTGTTTTGGAAAGCCACTAAAATTAAATGACTGCAGTGCCCAATTACAGTGTCTCCTACTATTGTCTTTTCATTATCCTTTAAACATTGTACCTAACTTTATTGAAAGAATTACATCTTGAATCAATTCATGCAAGCTGTTTCCATTGTATGGAAATTTTCTTAATCACCCTCATATTTAAATAGATGTAAAAATAAATTCCCTTAATTATATTTTGATTGAATCAAGAATAATCTGATATTATATGAAATTGCTTCTTCCAATTTTAAGTTCCTTGAAAAATATTGTAAGATTCATATTTCAGTGTACTAGTGTATTATTTTAATCGGAACACATTTTTACTTGGTCTTCTTTTTGTTTCAGGAGGGGAATTTACTTTCATACATATTTGAGAAATTCGTCATCTGTATGATCCTCTATTTTGTGGTGTCAATCATTAATTCGTTAGCCCAGAGTCACCATAAAAGGCTTCATAAGAAAAATCGAGAACAAAAAAAAGTTAAAGATTAATGAATGCTTAAACATAGACATAATGAGGCAGCGGGATACCCAAGAAGAACTGGTAGATATAATATTTTAGGTGTTTTGTAGGTAGACAAAGACAGTTTTCAACAAAGTTTGCCTGACAAATTCATTAAGTATTTCTTGCCATCGTTTATCATGAATCAAAGCAGTGGGAGTGCTCATGTAGTCAGGCTGTGGAATGAAATCAGGTTTACCTCTGAAACATAACCAGTCCAAAAGTCACTGTTTTGCTCAGAATATGCCTACAGTTTTTAATGGGAGTCATTTAATTGCATGCATGCATTGCTGATTGAACATACCATGACTGTTAAGTTGAAATATTGTTTCTTTGTGCTAGTTTATTTAACTTCCACCTATATTTTACTCATCTTCAACATTCACTGAAGCTGATTATGTTCCACTTGGCAGAGCTAGTGGATCATAGCACTCATCATACTGCCATAAATAACTGTCGATGGAGGTGCCTTTTCCTTGTTGTCTCCATAATTGTTATTTATTCCTGTAATAGTATGAATTTGATTGTGTCATCTTTATTTCATGGAGCATGTAGTGTTAAGAGTACACCATTTGTAAATATTCATAGACATTGAATCTTGTTTAAATTGTTTGATCATGATTATCTAATTGTTTTAAACAAATTTTAAAAAATTTGTTTTGTTATTTTGTTTCCTATTAGTTCTATATTTACAATCAGTTTTTTGCCCATGTGATACGTGTGGCTGTGTTAAACAAATATGTGGTATGCCTTTTTAGAAATATTTTGTGCGCGTGCAGGTAAGCAGCATGTTTTTACATTTGTAGGTTTGTGAAGGAATAACTTTGAGTCTTGTTATGTGCTGTGGCAGATATAATGCCCGTTTTTTGGAGCGATTGTTTGCATGGGATTGTTGATTTACTTTCATACTCCCATTTCTTCATATGAAAGTATAAAATTATTCTCATCCTCTCCAAGACGGATCAAACTATTAGTTTGTATTGTTACCATATTTTTAAAAAACTTACTATGCTAAGTAGCTTGGAAAATAAATGACTGAAGTTGTTAACTCAAAACTGCTACACATGAGGAGAAAAAGCCTTAACGAACTGAAAATCATCAGAGATTTTCATTAATAAATAATTTGCTCTGCAGTGCATGTGGACTAATGGATCATAAAAATGAAAAAAAATTATAACAGCCCAATGTGGACTAGCAGTTTGCATAATACATTTCGATATGATTGGGTAATAAAATCTTGAATAATTGTGAATGACTTATTTGTATAATTTCCTGACCTATGTTTCTTGGATCTATAAAGTATATTATAGCATTGGCTTTTACAGCATATATTGTTTAAATTGGCCAAGGTTTCAAACTCTGTAGTGGCTTGCATCTTTTGGACTATTGCCACAAGAGAGTATGAAATGATAAATAAAAGAAAATAATAATGCTATGTGGCTGAATGTCAGGTTACGCATCCAGAAGATCCTGTAAAGTATAATTTGATATTGAGCATTTCTGAACTTTCATGATTAACAATTTGCTAATGAGAGTAACATGAAGGTTGGTTAACTAAATTGGATATAAAAATTTCATGATTGTTTTTTTTTTCAATTTTAAATAATGGTTGCTGAATGTGAAAAATACAGTTTCTTATTAAAACAGTTCTTATTATAAGTGATATGTTAATAACTTGAAGAGTGAAAATGAAGTCTCTACTGTGGTTATTTCAAGATGATTTTTTTGTAGGGAGAAAAAATTGTGAATCTTCCTCAAAGTGCAAAAGTAACCAGTGAAATTGTCCAATTTAACCCCAACAAAAAAATAGCTCAAAATTATTAAAAATTACTGAAGAATTCATAGGTGCCAGAAAATACTTTGTGAGCCCACCTTCAAATTTTGTGAATTGAAAATTCATTTGGATGAAAGTTTGAAGGTTATGTGAAATGGTGGTGCCCCAAATATGAGAGTGGAAAAATAAGTTTGAAGTATGTCATGTAAACTATGAGATGTGGCTGAAAGTAGGCAAGGCAGAGGGATTTAGGACTCAAGTTTCAAATGTAATTGATGAGTCAAGACAAAATTGAAGTAATCAGCTATAAAGGCTCATCATTTTACTAGCCATGATATGAAACCTTAAGTTCTTTTTTACTCTTATTGATTTTTAAATTGTGAGTGTAAGCTTAGCTGGTAAAATATGACGCTTTATATTAGCAACTGGTTACACTGATAAAAGCATTAAATAAAATTTAGTGTTCATTGTTAATTGATTTAAAAGATCAAATTACTCTGTTCATTGTATTTTGAATGATGTGCATAATTGATTGTATAAAAAGTGACTCAATAACCAAATGAAATATTCTGCATCTTGCATTACCTGATTGTGAACAATCAATTCAGACAAACTTAATTGCACCATGTTTATAGAGAACGAAAAATTAAACAATGCTTATCACAGTGATATCCAAGTGCATATCAGCATATTTGATAGCAAAGTTTGATAAGGAATTACAAATAGGTGTCATTTTGTACCTTTCATAGCTATCTAAATATAAACAAAGTGTATTGGTACCTTATAAATTTGATTTTTGAAGTCACTAGAGGCACTATACTCTCACCATATGTGAGTGCTGTTATGGAAGGGGGTGGGGGCCCCATGGATGGAATTGGGCACCCATAATAATGGAAATGGTGAGGTAAAAGCAATTCACGTATGAATTCAGTGCCATCAGAATGTTTGTTGGCACTTCAGCCATTGCTTAACATAATTAAAATTTAAATAATTAGAATCTTGATGTCTTCATGATGAATTTTTGTGATATCTTGTTGTTCTCATCGATTCTCTCAACTTCCATTAGTCTCATGAGCATTTGATTGTGGGACATCTGTCATCAAAATTTTCATTTTGTTTTCCATTTCAAAAACAGTGCATCAAGTCAAGGGGTGGGAACACCTGTCACCAATTGTCATGACTTGAAAACAAATTTGTATGGGAAGAATTTGAGTTAGCCATATTTTTGGCTTGAACAATAAAATTTAAGAAAACTTTTCCTAAATTTGAAGTGTTGTGTAATAGTTATTACTTTAAATTTCCTGCCTATTGGAGAAATCCACTGTATTAACAACTAATAAACCCAGAGCTAGTAGCCAGTATTAAAATGAGATAAATATTGAGGTAACTTTTCTCTGTGTAAATCAGTTGA
Source organism: Hetaerina titia (assembly GCA_037158775.1). Classification (NCBI taxonomy): domain Eukaryota; kingdom Metazoa; phylum Arthropoda; class Insecta; order Odonata; family Calopterygidae; genus Hetaerina; species Hetaerina titia. The sequence continues at coordinate 89,203,511 of CM073772.1, forward strand.
TACTTTTAACATTCATTCTCAACTGATAAATCCAAGGACAAAAATAAAATTGACTATAAGAACCGGTGAGGTTTTAAAAAAGGCAGAGAAATCTGGTGTGAGGAGGCTTATAAAGAAAGTCACTTTTACATTGCCAATATTCATAACTTCTCAAACTTACACAAGGGTAAGGTATCTGAAATTTTACATTGGAAATTAATGAGAATGTTGTAATTTTAAATTTAGTTGCATTTTTCATACTGGTGCCCTTCGGGGGTCTTAACTTTCAGGGTTCAGAATGTGCCAAACACATCGAAATTAGGTTATATCAGTACCTAATTAGAAATAGATCTGAGATGCCCTTTGGTAAAAGATTGCATAAAATCACAGTTCGGGAATGATATACAACACCTCTTTTAGATGCAGTCAAAACCAAACTTAACGTACTATAATAAGGTGAATCACAATTTAGTGGAAGAACTGTCTTCATTAATTTTTAATGTTGTGGAATTATTCTTCCTGTTCAGTTAAACAATTGAACTTTGGATGAGAGAAGCTGTCATCACCAGCAATGAATGGACATCAAAAACTGAAGTAGATTGTCTTTATCCTATTTCCACAGCCTCGGTAATAATCAAAATCATCTATAAATAGGAAAAGTTATTTTGACAAGATGTTGATGAACAGGTCTACCTTGTTGGCCCTCATCAGTTGTACTTTTTAAAAGTCCTGGTAATTTGTGGATCTGCCCAAAGTCTCCCATCAGTTATGTAGATATGGGTCTTTTTCTTTATTATTATCCATTATAGAGGGTATTGTTTTTTCACTTAGACTTCCTTTTCCATATTGTCATTATAGGTTTGAATAATATATAGTAGTATTTAGGAGAAGATTTAAAATTAAAACCTAAAACAATTACAGAGACAAAACTCATGCATTTGTTAAAAGATGAAGTTTCGGATAGGAATGAAATTCAGAGTTTGCAAGGGATATAAAATAAGAGCAGTGTTTAGTATCTTTTGAATTATTTTTATGTTAAGTCATGTACGTGCTTGTGTTTGAATATCAAATAGCTGCCTTTTATAAGAAATATGAGTACCAATCAATGTATGCAGTGATATTGGATGACAACTTCAGTTTTCCACATAAAAATAAATTGGTCTGAATACAATGGCATTTGTTATTTTATTCATGATCCCCAAGATTGGATTCTCAAAATATGATTCCTAGCAAAAATAGTTTTCAAGTAAATCCATTGATCTTAATGTGTTTGTAATCATTATATGGATGGTATTGAAAGGCTGTTATCAATTACTAATAATTCCAAGAGGTACGTTATGAAGAAAACAATTTAATGTATTAGTAAAGGTTTGGTACAAAAAATACCTGTTTGACTAGTCTGCATGACTGGGGGTTAACAGGAATTTCAGTCATTGGTCAGTTTGTTTGTAATGGCCTAAAATATGTAGGAATGTAAAGGTTAGAGAACATCCACTGGATTAAACCATTAAATGCGTGCATATTATTGTGTATAGCCAAGTAAAATGTATGTTGTCACATCAGGGAATCTTTGGAATTAGAAGCAAATGGACCCCTCAACTTTCTAGACTTGACTATTACCATTAAAAACAATGGATATGCTTTTTCTATTTTCAGAAAACAGTGTTATACAGACCATGTCATTCACCATAATTCTAGGCACTATTTCTCTCAAAAATTATTGGCCTTCCACACCATGATACACAGAGATGTTCTATCCCCTTGTCCAAAGAGAACACTCTTAAAGAACTAAACATCAAACAAATTGCAGTGAACAATGGATATAGAGAAGAATTAATTGATAAACTTTACCATAAGAAACTATCCCGTAGAGCAAAGTTATCCATGTACAGTTCTCTCACATATACGGAAAACCAGCCACAGTGGTGGAGATTCCCTTTTCTTGGCCACTTGTCATTTAAAGTACAAAGAATCCTCCCAAAGGAAAAGGTGAGACCGGCCTTTTACAATAAAACCAATTTAAGCAACATGTTATGCCACACGAAGGACCACATTGAACCCCTGCACAAAAGTGGGGTGTACAAACTCCGCTGCAAAGACTGCAACCGGATATACATAGGTCAGACGGGGAGGGTATTTGAAAAAAGAATAAAGGAACACTGAGCTTGCTTTAAAAATAACATCGTGTCACTCTTCGCCAAACACCTGAGAGATTGTGACCACAGCAGCGATTTCACCCCCGATGTTCTGCACTTTGAGAAGAAAGGCCACCATCTTGATGCCCTGGAGCAATTAGAAATCCTTCAGCATACGAATAACGGAGATGTTTTGACCAACGATTTTCTTTACTCTTCACATTCCCCATTATTGTTTTTTCCCTTACCCCCTGCCAACTAACCTGAAACCAAGTAAAACTTTTTCAACAATGTAGCGACTCCTCCCAGCCCGCTACTGAGTCACCTGACTAGTTACCAAGTGCCGTTCTCCCTGTTCACAATAATCATTCCCCTAATCCTCTGCCAACTAATCCGACGTCAGGCGGGCTTTTTGCAACATTGTATTGACCCCCCTCCTCCCAGCCTGCTAATTTGTCAATATTACCAATCCTCCTTCTCCGCCTCAAACCATAGGCTTTTTAGCCCCCCTCTTCCTACCTCAACCAATCCTTTCTTTCCTACCTCCTCTTCCCCTCCCCCCAGAGATATGTATATATCTGTGCTTGACTTGATTTTTGCCTGATGATGTTATACTATAACAAAACCTAGGTCGTGAGAATGAAAAATTTTAAGTGGAAAAGCTAAGTTGTTTAATTTTTATGTGAACTATATATTTCATTTCAGGAGGGCTTCATGTTTGTCAGATGTGATTTCCTGTTCATGATTCCTGTTTAAAAAGTCAATTATTCTCCTTCCTGTTTCTCATTTACTCAACATTCTCTCTTCTTTTCAAGCCATTAACTTTCCCACTAAAAAATCACAGTTATCAACCAACCCAAAGGTCGCTTTGATTGGTGAGGGTAGAGTTTACGGAGTTCCTACCCCAATGTCCTGTGAAATTCAATCACCAAGATAGGGGAGGTAGTTCCTTTCCCTCTGTAATTTCCCAGGAAGATCTGGTACAAAAAAAATTACCCTGCTTGGGTGAAGCTGAAGTTGCCCAGAAGTGTCCCCATTATCTCTCAATATTTTCTCCACCCATTTTGTCAGCATAACAGAAATAAAAATATCAAAAAGTAGTCTTGTTTAAAAATTTGAAAAAGAAGAGTACCATTTGTTATTTTCATACTTGTAAGGTAATTCTGATTAATTTACCATTTGCTTTCATTAATAGTCCAATGAAAGTTAAGTCATAGTAAAATTTTCTCATACTCAGAGAAGCTAAATGAAGACTTAGAGAAGAGTAAAAAATCATTAAATTTTGTGTAAAAAATCATAAAATGTTTCTTTCTTCTCTGTTTTCTGAAGAAGATAGAAAGATACCTCCAGGACTAGGGCAAACCTGTTTTCAACAAAACAGAGGCTGTTCTTCTTCTTCACATACTACACAAAACAAAAACTACAATATTGAATAATATTTCATATACATGTGTGGCTAAAAGGAACTATCCATGTATCATATACCACATTTTTGGCCATTTCATATTCCATTTTTTCTCTCTGTTATACTTTCTTAAAAATTTTCACCACCCTACTATGTTTATGTTTTATATATATTTAGGGTCGGTCCCCAGAAGTAAGTAAAACAATTTTTCCTGGCAAAGGGGATGACTGGAGTGAGACAATTTGTGGTGAGAAAATGATGAAAGGTCTTAGGAGAGCAACACAACCTGTGTCAGTTGTCTGTGGACTCTAACAGTTTGCAGATTGCTGCTAGACAGAACCCCTGTTTGTGGGTCATACATGTATCATAAATTCATGATGCTACTTTCCTTGGAGCAATGACATGTGATGAAATTTTGTGTTGAAATCAGGTTTGGAGACAATGACCTTGTTTAAGGATGCTTATGGAGATGGAGAAATGTCCCAAGTGATGGTTTTTTGGTTACATAATATGTGGGAGAGTAACAAGGAGGCTGACGATGAGGAATGCCCTGGACATCCATTAAAAGCAGTGTGATGAAATGTGCAAAAGATGAGACACATGCTCAGTTCTGATGGATCCCCAAATGTCAGGATATTAGCTGAGTGCAATATTCAAAAAACCGCAGTCCATTGCATTCATACAGGAGATTTTGCAATGAGAAAGGTGTTGCAAGATGGTCTTCAAGGTGCTGGATGCCTGTTTGTGTTGCAAACTTGCCTTGGACCTCTTTGACCACTGTGAAAGTGACACAAATTTTTTATAATAGGTGGTTACTGGTGACAAGACATATACCTTTGCCTTTGACTACTACTTAAGTATAACAACCCCTTTGAGTACCATTTTGGACCACTGGATTATGTTAAAGAGGCCACGATGAGGTGCCTGAACGAGGCTCCTGTTGATGTCTTAAAGCAAGTATGTCAGAAGCATGGCAGAGGTGCTGACATCAGCATGTTGATACACAAGGATGTTGTTTTGAAGAGTTTGTTTCAGTAATTTGTGCTTTGATCTGCAATAAAGTTTTCCCCCAATTTATCCTACTTATTATTTGGGACAGACCTGAATATATGATATCCATACCAAAAAAAGGAAAGAAATATTTGTACTTTTCCACGGATTTTATTAGATATTTATTAGTACCATCTAATAAAATCTGTGGAAAAGTACAAATATTTCTTTCCTTTTTTTGGTATGGATATTAAATACTTCCACAAAGTGAAGCCTGAAACAGTAGAATATACTGAATATATGACCTAACAAAGTATAAGGCAAACAGTAACTATGGCCGTATGAAATAATAGGAAGGGTTAACGCCAGCCGTACCCTTATAAATGGGCAAAGGATAGGTAAGAGGAATTAGAAAAGATATAAATTAGCAGAAAATAATAAAATAAATATAATAAAAGATACTAAAAATAAATTAATTAAATAGATCCCGCAAACGGTCAATACTACCGTGTGCCTGATGATTAAATTAAAAGTTATTCTAATAAATGAAAAATAATCACACACTCTCTAGCTTGGATGTACTATGCAGCATTGATTCTTACTAGTCGCAAGCACTCACACTCAATCAGGACTTACCAGAGGTTTCCCTCTACGCCAGTGGTCCGACAGTCACTCACTTGCTTGGGTATGCGAAGACCCCTTAACCCTTGTAAATCTCACTCACAGGTCTATTGTGGAATTTCTTCCGATGCTATTACTGTGACTCACACTTGTGGAAAAGGTAGAGGGAGTGCCCAGAAGCTGACACCGTGTTTCGACTGCAAAACAGTCCTCTTCAGAGAAGGAATGACCCCGTCTCATGTGTGGTGACAAATATATACTGTGTGTGTCTCATCATCCTTAATTTTCTTAACAAAACACCAGAACCTTTCCATTTGAAAAAATCACCACGAATGACTGGGCCTCCATTGTCACCCACGCACTACTCATTGCACCCCTCCCACCCACCTTTCCTTGACCACCAAAAACAACCCATCCCTAATTGACCAATCCCCACTCCCCCTCATCCTAACTGACTTTTCTCCTCATATCTTTCCCCACCCCCCTTTTTTGACCATTACTCCACACACAGTATATATAAGTCACCACATGAGACGGGATCATTCCCATTCCCATTCGTCGACCCATCGGACATGATGGGTCGACATGTCGATGATGGGGGACATGTCCCAGGAAATGGTGAAGCACTCGTCGTCCGGAGCGACGTTAGCCACTAACAAAACTATGGTAAGTCCATGTTCAGTACCCACCCGGTGCTGGACACACTTCACTCATGGTTGAAAAGCTATTTTTTTTGCAGATTTGAATGACTATACTATAATTTCAACTCTATCATTGATTATTTCTTACAATTATTGTTCCATTGCTAGTTAAAATCATCCTCCTAATATCTGTGGAAATATCCTTCCTAGTGTGTGTGGGTCGCGGTAAACTAGGGGTAGAGCGTTGCATTACTGACCAGAGGGCCCAGGGACGATTCCTTGGCAAGTCTCTCTGGGCACCTGCAGCCCCACACTAGCGATGCAGTTTTTCGGGGATCAGTTCTTCCTGAGAATCCATAACCTGCACAGGAAAAGGAGCTGCCCCCCTACCCTAATGTGCGAATTTCACGCGCCGTCAGAGTTAGTACTGGGTGAACTCTACAAATCAACTACCAATCCGACTTTCGGGTTTATTACTGATATACATATATTATATTTATATTCAAGTCCCTCTTCATCTCTGTGTCTTCCTCCCTTCCTCCCGTCTGACATTCCTATACCCTGTTCCTGTCCTTTCCTCGTTTGCCCAGCAGTCTCCCCTCTATTACAATCTTCAATATCGCACTACCGATCAATACGCCTATCGTCCATTTTTCCTGCCTCCATAGGACTTCTCCCAACAAACCATTCTCCTCGCCCACCATACCTGGGACTTCCTCATTTGTTTTCTGATCAGTCCATTTAACCTTCTCCATTCTTATCCACACCCACATTTCAAAAGCCTTCAATCTACTTCTATCATCCTGCTTCAGTTACCACGTTTCCTTGCCGTACATAACTACCCTCCATATAAAAGTTTTAATGAGTCTTTTCTAAATATCCTTACTCAACGTCCCTGTCATCAAGGCCCTCCTTGTGAAATACTTTTCCTAGCGCAATTCTTCTTCTTACGTCCCTACTAATTTGACGTGTTGGTCCAAAGTACCTCTGAGATACGTACAATAAACTGTTCTACCTCTTCCAGTTTTTGCTCTTCTAGTTTAATGTTTAACTTAGTCTTTTCCTTTCTGGAAAATTGCATTACCTTTGTTTTATTAATACTGATTCTCATATCATATCTATCGCACTGAATTTTTAATTCACTCAGCAATGCTTGCAATCCCTTGGCTGACTGACAAACTAAAGCTTGGTCATTGGTAAACCTAACTGATTTTATGGATTCCCCTCTGACTTTCATTCCTACCTTCAGTTCTTTCCATACCTCTTTAATCATTTCCTACACATATCGCTGAACGGCACCGGTGACAACGAACAATCCTACCTTACGTCTCTTCCTAACACTGCCCATCTGGACTTTCCGTTCCCCAGTCTGAGACATATACAGGTTGCGGATCAGCCTCCTGCCCCTCCAATTTATTCCTTTTTTCTGCAACACAAGCATTAATTCTACCCAATTTATTCTATCAAACGCCTTTTCGAAATCTACGAGACAGGCAAATACGTTCTTATTGTATTTTATATTCCTCTCGATCTCATTACTGCAATGGCATCACGGGTACATCTCCCCTTCCTAAACACAAACTGATCATCCCTTAATTAATCATTTGACCTACTCTGTATCCTTTTGTTGATGATCCTGAGAGAAACTTTAGCTGCGTGGGATATCATCAAACTTATTGTTTTGTAGTCCTCACATGATGTAGCCTTTACCTTTTTCGGAATAGGAACTAACACTGAGCTCACAGTCTTCCGGCCAGATTCCTTCCTCATAGATGCTACGAATCAGTCCATGTAGAGTCTTCCTACCACATTTTCCTTAATATTTTAGTAGTTTCGCAGGATTGCCGTCTACCCCCTCGGCCTTATTTGATTTCATTTCACTTAATGCCCTTTCTATCTCATCGTCTTCAGGTCTGTCCTGAAGAAGGCGAAAGCCCAAATGATCTACAATGTGAGTGTCCTTTGACGTGTTATCTATTTTATTTTGTGTTCTATTGTGCCGTCCAAATGTTATATATATGCGTATATATTACATATTTACTCTTATAGTATATATATTATATATTTATACTTCTATAGTATATATTTACTCCTAAAAATTCGTTACTAAGTTTTTACTTAGCAAGTAATTAGGAATCGTTTTCAATTTTTGGTTGCTCATCCTATTTTAACTATACTCAATTTTTATTCAATTTTCAGTAAGAATATATCATACCTTTTTTGCTAGGACATATTGTCTGAGGTAATAGCACTCGTAACCTATTATTTCCGCGCGCAAACCCCACAAATGTCAGCCATTGGCTATTGGTCTGACACCAACATGTGGTAGTGCGAACATATTCGGCGTATATGACCAAAGGTCTTAACCATTATCGAGCTCGAAGGCCTTGAAATCTGCAGGTATTTAAACTGACGATTTTTGGACAATCTTTAATAATATATTTGCAAAACACTGTCCACGTGAACCCCGGCGCATTTCTTGGATTTGTGAATTAGCAACGGCTACGGGTATACACATCCTTTTGCTGGAGCACAGCTTACTAACGGTCTTCGTATGTGTGTATGCTTTTTGATGTACATCAAATCATATCGATAATCTCATATTTTAACCTGATGTTTTAGTTAAAACTTCATGTTGCGGTGTGACAGTCAGAATTCTTTGGATGAAAGCTCGCAGAAGCAATCTTCACATCATGAAAAGAAAGATAAACCTATTTACAGTAATAGACGGCATACGATCAAGGCTTTTGAGGTGATGCAGACAATGCGTAAGTGAGTATAAAAAATCTTCATCCCTGAATTATGACGGTATGTGGCCGTATATAGTCGGCGAATCCAAGAGCATGTCCACTGACATCTAATTTTATTTTCATGTTTGTAGGCAAAAGTTATTATGCGATGTGACGCTCGTTGCTGGGAACCAAGAGGTTCCTGCTCACAAAATGGTATTAGCTGCATGTAGTCCATATTTCTTTGCAATGTTTACTAGTTTTGAAGAAAGCAAGAGGGACAGAATATTGTTAAAAGAATTTGACCCTCAAGCTCTAGAGTTATTAGTAGAATACATATATTCTTCAGAAATCACTGTTACGGAAGACAATGTTCAGGTATGTAAACAGTTGCAGTTAGGGCGATTTTTTAACCCCTCTAATTGGATATAGTTATGCATTATCAATTGTCGGTAATCTGCGTTGGATCACAATTCCATACTAAGCTTATTTGCATAAGCACCTTATCTTCATTGTTGATATTATGATATGATGCTAGTCAAAGGTATATTTTGTTCTGATTTAAGTATTTTTCAAACAGATTTTGTTGCCTGCTGCGAACCACCTTCAGCTGACAGATGTCCGGGATGCATGCTGTGATTTTCTTGAAACACAACTCCATCCTACAAACTGCTTAGGAATCAGAGCATTTGCAGATCTTCACGACTGCCATGACCTGTTCATTCAATCTGAGAGTTACTTAGAGCGCCATTTTCAGTGTGTTTATCTTTTGGCTTTAATATACTTGATCATAATTCATGTTGTTAGAGTAATGAGTGTTCACGAGCATGCCTTAAACTATTTTGCCACTTTTCTTTCTAGGCAGGTTGTGGAATGCGAAGAGTTCTTGGCATTGCCTGCGTCTCAAGTTTTGAAACTTGTGTCAAGTGACAGGCTTGTGATATCATCTGAGGAAACCGTAATTCATTCTTATTCATGCAAAGATTTTTTATTTTTAGTTAGGCCATTCTTGAATTTTTACTATACTTGGCTAAATATTTCAGGTGTTTGAAGGTGTTATGTCTTGGGTCTTTCATGATGAAAGCCGTCGTCAGCATTTGGCGGAGTTAATTGAGCATGTTCGTTTGCCGCTCCTATCATATAGATATCTTATACAAAAGGTTAGCAGAGATCCTCTCTTTGATGCAGATCTCAGGTGTAAGTTCCAAATTTTACTTGTTGATATTATTTCATGACATTTATTTAATTAGATATTAGGAAAAAGTGTGATCTGTGTAGTTATTGGAATGTGTTCTCTGATATAAGGCAAACCAAGTTGCTGGGAGCATGAATTTGCATGATCCATAGCACCCATTTTTTTCCTTTTTTGGAACATTTCTAAATGTATCTGGTGAAGATTTGCTCATAAAGAAGTGATCATGAAAGCCAAATATGTGTAATTTTTGTATACGTTATTGTTAAAAGTTAATGGTGTTCAGACGACTATATTTGTACTTGTTTAACTTTCCCCTGCATAAATGAGTGTATAATATAATTTTAAAAAATATTTTTTCACTTAATTCAAATGCCTTTTTGCAAGACACTTTTTCTCCCTTTCATTTGGTTTATAATTACGCATTTTAGGTAAGACTTACTTAATTGAAGCTTTGGCATACCAGTTGTTAAGAGCTAAGGGTGACAAAGAGATACCATTTGAAATTCGGAATACTCTTCCACGTCAACTAAGTGGATTGCCAAAGGTAGAGTAGCAGGTCACTTATGAAGTGAACATTAATTTATTTTTGTTAAAATTGCTAATAGCATAAAATTATTGCAGATAATGCTAGTTATTGGTGGTCAAGCTCCCAAGGCTATTAGAAGTGTTGAGTGCTATGATTTCAAAGAAGAAAGGTGGTACAGGGTTGCTGAAATGCCTGCCAGGCGATGCAGGTAAGAAATTTAGATGGCCTCTTATTGTACACTAAGCTCGGTCTATTGTCTTTTGAGTGTTGGATAGCTTTACCAGCAGTCATGTTGGCCCTGCTACAAAGCACACAGGTTTCCAAATTTTCCAGTATATTTGCTTTATTGTGTATTTTACATCCAATTGTTTTAAAATAATATACTGTCTTTTTCTTTTCATTTAATATAACTTGTTAATTTGGGTGAGAGACAGACTGACTAAAATGTGTTGTGGTAGGAAATTGAAAGACTCCATAATATACCCATGGCTTAAACTGCACTTGCTGGGTAAAGAGGTATAAATATCCTCATGTTCATTACCTTTGTTGCCAGGTGACAGCGAAAAGTGCATCATTTCAAACATGTCACTTAGAAAGTTGGCTCACTTATTGGTAATAAGTTTGAGGTGTTATCAATTCCATTCTTTTAGGACATCTGGCAAGCATGAGATTGATGAAATTTTCAGGGAATTCATTAAATATAGAAAGTAAATGGAAAAAAGCCCCGGACATCAGTTAATTGGTTAGTCCCCATGATTGCAGATGTTCACTTTTATTGTCTGCTATTTTGAGGCACGGTGGTCCTGTGGGTAGAGCACTAGGCTACTGACCAAGCTTTGGTTAAATTTTGGGTGATGCCTGGGCAAACACCCATCTTCACCAAAGTTGTGCAAATTTCTTGGGCATTAGCCATACCATAACCAGAAGCCCACTCTTTTGTTTGTGATGTGTTTGTTCTTTGAGGTTTGTTTCAAAATACAGGCAATCTTCTCATGTGACCAATTAATTTTTTATTGACGTAAATCATTGTTTAACAAGTTTGATATTTAATTTGACTAGATATCACTCAGGATAAATTTTCAAATAGTTGAAACCAAACAAGTAATTATCAGTGTCAGTTGATTAATATTGTATCTTTACCTCTCAGAAATATTTTGTGCAGGCTTTAATTCATTTATGTTCAAGCATAATTATACTCTGCAGTTGATCCATATTTTTTTATTAGCATAGGAAAAATACCAAATTAACAATAATAACATAATGATAAGCATTACAACTTTTATCGCATAGTACATGCATGCTTTATTACAGTATGTAGATGCATGCTTGAAAATGAAGTAATGATAAAACTTGACTCTTGGAAAATTGGAATCTGATTGGTTTTTGTAGAATTGCATTATGGCTGAATACTTGCCTCAACTCAACAATGTTAGTTTCAATGATGCTCCAGTTGACTTCTTCATGTGAAGTGTGATGCAGAGTATCAGTGGCCTTATATAGGTGTTAGTTATTCATGCAATATTCAGATATAAACTTATAATAATTTAACAATTTAATTTATTATATATAATAATATAATAATTTATTTTTCAACTTACGCCCAATTTTAGCGTCTATTTCAATAGCAGACTTTTTCAAACTTAAAATATTTTAATGCTCGGGTGCTGTCAGCTTTTGAATGGAATATGTACTTAAGTAAGTGATATTTGCAGTCCTGTTCAGTGGCAGCTAACTTGTGGGTTGAACGTACATTGTTCATTAAGGTGTGCTTGTGCATAAAATTAGTTCTCCCAGTTTAACCTAACATCATTTGGTCATTAGAACAGGTGTATCAGTGCTTGATGGTCAGGTGTATGCTGTAGGTGGATTCAATGGTGCTCTAAGGGTGCGCTCTGTGGATAGGTATGATGCTGCTGCTGACAGATGGGTGGCATCACAGAGCATGATAGCTCGCCGTTCAACTGTTGGTGTTGCGGAGTTAGGTGGCTGTATATATGCTGTAAGTTGATTTCTTGTTCATTATTTTATGGTATCCTGGTGTCCAATTTCATTTTGTGTGGCAAGAATGCTCAGATTTTATTTGGTTTTAATTCATAAATCCTTTTTATAAACCACATATGAAAACTGATAGAAATATATTTTACCTTGAACATAAATTCAAAAGCAATGTTTTTGAAGTTAATTCCCTGAAGAGTAAATTGTGTAACTGAATATAAATAGCTCTCTCTCTCTCTCTCTGCGCTTGTCTGCTAAATGGACCCTAAGGTTTAAACAGGTCTTCTTCTGACCAAGGTTGATTTATTTTAGGGTGTCCGAGTCATTGTGGATTTAAATTGCTGTGGATATCTTTGATTTATGTATCTTTTGAATGAAGAAAATTAAATAAGACAACTGTGTATTAAACCTTTGGTTGAGCATTAAGAAGGTGTTGGAAAACAAAATTTGTCACTTATTACAGGTTGGAGGCTTTGATGGAACATCAGGCTTGAGTTCTGCTGAAATGTATGACTCTCAAACTAAAGAGTGGACCATGATTCCTCCCATGCCAACCAGGAGGAGCAGTGTTGGTGTTGGTGTTCTCGATGGTCTTCTCTATGCTGTGAGTGTTTGTATTCACACTTGAAGGCCTACATAATTTTAAGCTCTTGATTCTTTCTTAAGTTCATTTGTTTATTCAGTCATTTAGATGAATCTGTGTAACATAATATCCAGCATGGTAGCAAAGGTTAGTAAAACTTCTTCTGAAGTTTTGACTGAGGTTATCAATTTTGTTTATTTAAATAGTGCAGGCAGAAATATTTTGTGTCTATCATTATTCATTTCAACAGTGGACCCTGAATTACTTGAAGAATCCCCCAAAGTCTTGTAACACCAATGTAATTGTCTATTTATACCCATTAGCCTTACTTGTCCATAGCTTCATCTGTATATAAAAACTGGATTTAATCTTTTGGAGAAATTGTGGAATCGGTTCCTAAAATTACCATTTATGCTGTAAGCATAGTGTAGGACTGACCACATACTAGATTTTTTCGTATTAATCCACTATGTACACACTGATATTCAATATTGCTGATCTGGAATCGTTTATAGGTATTCCAACTGGATTTTATATTCATTTCCTGCATTTAAACATTAACTCTTATGGAATAAATAAAAATTACCCAAAGCCATACTCTTAGGGGCACTAGTTAGGGGACACAGGGGAGGGTACAAAGAATGAGGATAACAAAACCGCACACACTCTCTCACTCCGGTATTTGCAGTGCAAATTGACCGTTGCAAGTCACAAACACACACGCACTCAGGGTTTACGGGGGAAAAAAACACCTGGTGTTCCTAACTAGTGCCGAGTGAGAGTACGGCTTTGGGTAATTTTTATTTATTCCATTCATTCGGCCGTAGTACGTTCCCTTTATTTATTAATTAACTCTTATTTTCATGCATTATGAGTAAATAATACAGTGTAATGTGCACAGCAAATATGGTTTCCTATGCGGTCATAGTACATGCTTGAATGCTTTACATTGCCGATCTGAAAATTTTCTGACCTCAACATGAAGATGACAGCACTCTTTAACAAAGTTGGGGAATGTGTTTGTGCATGCATTGGAAGCTACTCTCCAAAATTTGAGCCATTTTGGACACAGTTTTTGTTTGACAGAGTTGTTGTCCCAAGTTTCGTTGCTAAGAATTTCTATGTTTCTTTTAAAAAATAATTTATGGAGGAAAACCCTAGCATTTCATACAGGGATATATCTTTTTGTGAGTCATCATGGACAATGGAATGAGCAAAAACTAAATGTTTATAACACAATGAAACGTGTACTTCAAATCAGATTAGATTGGTTCCTTTAATTTATCTCTTCCTTTAAAAATAAAAATTCTCATGAATTATTGTTTTTCTAGGTTGGGGGTTATGATGGAGCTTCACGCCAGTGTCTTAGTTCAGTTATACGGTATAATCCCGAGAAGCAGATTTGGACCCGTGTCGCAGACATGTCAACCTGCCGTAGTGGTGCTGGTTGGTGATCTTTTTCATTTAAATTTTCTTGATTACAATGTTTGCCTGTAGTAATGGAGTTGGTAATGGTAATTTAGTATTTAGAGTGGTGGGTCCTGAGTGATGCCCCTGGCGGTGATCAATTAATGATGTATTTAAAGTGACTCACTTCACCAACTTGTAGATAATGACTTTTTTTATTGGAAGTATAAAAGTTTAACGTTATGATGTTGTTATAATGCAGTGGGATCTTACTTAAAAAGCACCTAACATGGCAAGTAACTTGTATCACGAGCAAAATTATTAGTCCCGAAAATGATTCCCGTAACAAGCGATTTGTTGCCTAATTTGTGACAAGGAGAGGGGAATTCCTAGATTCATTGTGCGCCTGCTACTGCAGTTTGTCTCTAGCACTTGTTCCACTTACATCTTAGCATCGCTAGTGATCACACATTTCCCAAACGTGTGTGTAAGCATATTATTAGTCACTTTTTGTGCAAAGTTTAATAATATTCTGTGCATAGTTTTAAAACTGACCCGGAAGAAAAATCTATAAGAAGAAAGCTATAAGAGAATAAAAATAAATAATAGCAGTAGAAATGAAAAGTAAAATCATTGGAAATTGGAAACAAGGGCTCACACCTTGGTTGCTCGCTAAAAGGTTGCTTCTCATATGCATAAACGGAAAGCAATTGCAATGCAAAACCATTAAGGAGAATATAATTTGTGAGAAGGAGAAAGTGATTTTTACCAACCTTGTTAATAAGATATCAGGATGGTCAATGGCCGAACAAGTATTTAAGTGCATGGTTCGAGAAGTTAACGAGAAGAGCCACCCGAAGTTTTGAGGCAGGGTGAAGCAGCAAGTTCCGAGTCCAAGGCAGCAAAGAACTTCATCGTTGACTTCAAAAAGCTTGTAGATTCTGAGGGTTACCTGCTACACCGTTTTTAATTGTGACAAGATGGTTCTCTTCGGGAAGATGATGCTAAAGCAAACCTATATTTGTGCTCATGACAGAAGAGAATCCATTGCCTGACCATTAGGCAATGGATAGGCCATCTCATGCTGCTGTTTTGCACAAATAAGATTGGCAATTTGTAAATCAAACCCCTGCATGCTTACCATTCAGAAACTCCACAGGCCTTCATGTGTTAAATCCTAAACAGCAGGTTAAATGAGGTATGGATGTCATGGGAAACAGTTGCATCATATCAAGGCATCACCCTAATAAGGCAATGGTGATGTGTTCCTTAAATTTATTTAATGATCATTCTCAATTGCATTTTTACCAAATTTTGAAGCATGAGGAAATGTCTCTAGACAACTTTCTACATAGTAAAAAGGAATTACGTATATAACATAAATAATTAATTTATTTAGATTCTTTTTTGCTTTTGCAAAATTGAGTTTTCATTTGTAGTTGCCTCATTCCGCAATAGAAGAAAAGGTGAATATGATCCACGATCATAAACAATGTATGCATAATTTTATTTGAATAAACCTTTTAGTTAATTTTTTTTCTGCATGGAATGCATTATTTTAGTTTAAATTGATTTATATAAAAAAGTTGTTTCACTAAATGATTGTTTGGTGCTACAAGAAAGATTGCAGAACAGATTCTGCTTGTATTATTCTGTATTCCTGTATAGTTTCAGATTTTTTAACTCTCTAAAATCTTGGAATATGTGAGAGAAAAGGAATAAAGTTACTTGTTTTATTAAAAAATTTTCTGATTTACACTCCCATTTGTAATTGCTGTATTTTATAAAAATAAAAAAATGACGTTCACATATTAGCTGGGTTTTTTATGATTCTTTTTGCAAATGCAATACTGTGCTGTAAATGTTCAGTGATGCCACTTTGACAATTTGGAAAACATTTATTTGTGTTAACTTTGTGTATCAGGTCTGAGCCATTCTTAGGTCTGAATTAATTGGAATCTTATTTGCAGGCATAGGTATTTTGGATGGAATATTATATGCTGTTGGTGGTCATGATGGCCCTGATGTCAGGAAGAGTGTTGAGGCTTATGACCCAAAGGCCAATGTGTGGACACCTGTGGCAGATATGGCAGTATGTAGAAGAAATGCTGGTAAGTGACATTTCTCCATTGTGAAACATGGGGAATTTTATTGTATTGCATGTCAATAATTGTACCAGTTTATGTTGCCTTCATTACAGTACATTTCCGGTGTTATTTTATGAAAATAATGGATCAAATAAAGATACTTTATGGAAAATCAGTCAGAAATTCACTGTTTTCAAAGGTCATGCTTTAAAGAATTCAAATAAAAATATTGTTATGATACACTCCTCAAATTAAGAGATTTTACCCAGTTTACAGTTCCAAAGAAGTGTTTCAGTGTTTTCCTTTGTGAGAAAGAGTAAAGTTTTAGAATCCTCACTCTTGCAAAAGTCAGTGTAAAATGTTCCATGCAGGACAGATGTTTACATAATCCCTAATAGATTATAACTCAATTAATTATCTGAACAGTAAGCAAATGTGAGTCTTTTGCAATTGAAGGAAGAGCTTATTCCTATCAAATAAGTAAAAAGTAGTCTTGAAAGCCCAAATAAACTGGAAATGGGTATTCTGAAGGAAAATACTATATGATGATGGGTCGCAGAAGAAAGAAGTTAATGTTCTTTAATGGGCGAAGAAATCCTCTTTGGTGAACTGGAGTAAATCAAGACTGAAAAGATGTGGAAAATTGTTTATATTCATGACTCATTCAGAAACTTACTTTAAATTTCTCTCTTTTCAAGTCCCGTTCTGTAGATGCAAGTGAAGAAATTTTCTTAGAAAATAACACTACTTCAAATTTCTTATGTGAAGGTTTCTATGATGTACATTTGTAATGAGTATAATCTGTTTTAATGATTACTAGCAATGAATTCTTTTGGCCTAAAATCAGCTCTGAACAAAGCAGGATTGATTAACAATGGACTGGGTCACTATTATTTTTCAGCATTGTGTGATTGTAAATTAATTTTTGATCTGGTTCCGCAAAATGTTTTAATCTTCAATGCAACAGCATTTAGGAACAAGTCGTGCACTGAAAGTAATACTGTTTACAGTAATCCTGTAAGTCGTGTTTCCAAGATGGATGTATTTGGGCCATACATTTATCTTTACTGCCCCTAGATCATGATGCCCGTGAATTCATATGACTGTTGAATTAGAAGGAAATCTTATACAAAATCAGTCTAGATTTTATAAAAATATGTGAAAACTTGAACTTGAACTCTTATAGTTTTGGACTAACCATAAAGTGATAGACCACATATCTACATGACAGAATTAATATTGTGACATAATGAGATATAGGTACTTGTAGACTCAGTTATCTGGAATGAAAAGGAAAGAATTATCTGAGACAAATCACTCTGCATAGAAATGTAGGCAGTACACAAATTGCATTAAACTGTTTTTTTTTGTGGACTGTGATTTTTTTGTTCTACATAATTTAAGGCACAATTCCAATATGGTGCAGATGTTACCTAGCCTACCAACCTTTCACGTGGCAGGCTTTCAGAGATAAAAATGTTTATCAAGTGGCATCATCATCATCGAGGGTTATCAAACCGGGGATATGGAAAGTTTGCAGAAGAAGGGTGAAATTGGTGCTCCATACAGCAAGGTTAAGTTATTATCGGGAAGTAAGAAGGCAAGATCTGTCCTAACAGTGAAAGATAAGTGGGGTAAGATAATAGTTAAACCAGGAAAAATCCAAGAGAGATGGAAGGAATATATAAAAACACTGTATGGTAAAGAACTTAGGCCGACAAGGTTAGACATAGTAAAGGAACATGACGTAGAAGAAGATAGCATAGGTCCAGGCATACTCGATGATGAAATAGAAAGGGCATTAAAGGCGATGAAAGCAAATAAGGCCGTGGGGGTGGACAACATTCCTGTAGAACTGTTGAAATGTTTAGGAAAATGTGGGAAGAAGGCCCTATATGGACTGATTCGTAGTATCTATGAAGAAGGAATCTGGCCGGAAGATTTTGTGAGATCGGTGTTAGTTCCTATTCCAAAAAAAGCAAAGGCTACATCATCTGAGGATTACAGAATAATCAGTTTGATATCCCACGCAGCTAAAGTTATTCTCAGGATCATCAACAAAAGGATAGAGAGTAAGGCAAATGATTACTTAGAGGATGATCAGTTTGGGTTCAGGAAAGGAAGAGGTACGCGTGATGCTATTGCAGTAAATAGATCACTAATCGAGAGGAATATAGAATACAATCAGGACGTATTTGCCTGTTTCGTAGATTTCGAAAAAGCATGAAGAAGAAAAAGAGTGGATTGGTAAAAACTAATGAGTACATTGCAGAAAATAGGAATGGATTAGAGGGACAGGAGACTGATCCGCAACCTGTACATGTCTCAGACTGCTCAAGTGCAAGTGGGGAACGGAAAGTCCGGATGGGCAGTGTTAGGAAAAGGTGTAAGGCAGGGTTGCCCATTGTCACCGGTGCTGTTCAACGAATATGTGGAGGAAATGATTAAAGAGGCATGGGAAGAACTGGAGGTAGGAATGAAATTTAGAAGGAAATTTGTAAAATCGGTTAGGTTTGCTGATGACCAAGCATTAGTTGCTCAGTTAGCCAAGGGGTTGCAAGCATTGCTGAGTGAATTGGAGGTTCAGTGCGATAAATATGGGATGAGAGTCAACATTAATAAAACAAAGGTTTTGCGATTTTCCAGAAAGAAAAAGGCTAAGCTAAATATTAAAATAGGCGGGGGAAAAACAGAGTAAGTAGAACAATTTACATATCTCGGAAGTGTTTTGGACCAATACGGTCAAAGTGGCAGGGATGTAAGGAGAAGAATTGCACTAGGCATGGAGGCTTTCTCAAGGAGGAGGGAGTTGATGATGGGGACGTTGAGTAGGGAGTTTAAGACAAGACTCGTAAAAACTCTGACATGGAGCGTAGCTATGTACGGTGCGGAAACGTGGTCACTGAAGCAGGAGGATAGACATAGATTGGAGGCTTTTGAAATGTGGGTGTGAAGAAGAATGGAGAAGGTAAAATGGACCGAAAGGAAAACAAATGAGGAAGTACTGGAGATGGTGGGTGAGGAGAGGGGTTTGTTGAGAGAAATCGTATGGAGGCAGGAAAAATGGATGAAAGGCATATTGAGCAGTAGTGGAATGTTGAAGAAGGTAATAGAGGGGAGAATGTTGGGCAAGTGAGGAAAGGACAGGAACAGGATAGGGATATTGGACGGGATGAAGGGAGGAAAGAAGTACACAGAGAT
Source organism: Hetaerina titia (assembly GCA_037158775.1). Classification (NCBI taxonomy): domain Eukaryota; kingdom Metazoa; phylum Arthropoda; class Insecta; order Odonata; family Calopterygidae; genus Hetaerina; species Hetaerina titia. Next base: position 89,223,005 of record CM073772.1, read on the forward strand.
GAAGAGGGACCTGATGTAGATTAGGTTGCTGGATTGGGTTTTGTTTGGAGTTACAAAATGTTTATTTGAGAGTTGTGTCCATCCAAAAACCTACCTTAACCGGTAGATTACCTAATAATAATAATACTGAGATACAATAGGTTCCCTCTTCTACTTCTACTAAGTAGAAGAAGGAACTCTTTCATCCATATGCTTCTCTGTTCACCAACTTTTCAAAATTCTTCTTCATTTGTTATTCACAAAAGGGTTAACTTTGCTGTTGCCTGTACTGCAGGCAATGGATTTGCTGATTACTATTTGGCATAATGTTGATTGAATTTAAAGTTAGTAACATAACTTTTCAACATAAAAACCAGCTGTCATTCCCTTTCGAATCCATATATTAGATAACTTCTGTTCCTAAGTATGCTGTGATAATTTGTTGAACCAAAATGCTGAATAAATGGAACTATTTAAGGTAGACACTTTTGAATATGAATTTTTAGCCATCACCTTCCCTTATAGAATGTTACTTATATGCAACCTGTGAAATATTAATGTGTTGAGAACATATAATATGTTCACCACTGTTCTGGTAAATAGCAAAATTTTCTGCATTTTTTCTCCACAGTTACTGTAGCTATATGCTATGTAAAACCTGCTGGCATTGTTCAAAGCCAAACTCATAAACTGAGAAGTCATTACAGTCTTGGTTTTGTTGGGGAGGCAACCGACAGCTAAGGTCATTTGCGCCATAAGGGTTGGGTGGGAAAGGGAGGGTGGAGAGAAACCTGGCGTCGGCATTAGCCTACTCCTGTTGAAAGGCACCAAGGGCAGTTTAACGTTCCATACAGCGGACTTCGTACTCACTCAAAGTGCTCTCCACAAAGCACCTCAAGTAGGGATTAGGATACCATTGAAAAATATTTGTTGTCTCCAGGATTTGAACCCGGGCCTTCATGGTAGGAAGCCTGTATGTATGGAAGTACCTCCACACCATTCTGATCCCCTTACAGCTGCTCCAGTTTTTGACCTCCTATTATAACATGTCACTTAGACTCTCTCTTCAGGTGTTTAACCTGATAACCTTTGTTTTGTTTACACAGATTCTCATTTTATGCCTATCACACTGATATTCTAATGTACTTAGGAATGCTTGTAATCCCTTGGCTGACTGGATAACTAAAGCTTGATCATCCACAAACCTTACTGATTTTATTATATTGACATGCCTTTCATATTTTTACAGGTGTTGTTTCACTTAACAGCATACTGTACGTGGTTGGTGGAGACAATGGCTCGACAAGCTTAGGTTCTGTTGAGTGTTATAACCCAAAGACCAATGCATGGACCATGCTTCCAACACAGATGAGTATTGGTCGTAGCTATGCTGGTGTTGCAATAATAGACAAACCTAAATGATGTGCTGGTTTAGGACACCGTTGTTATTATTCAATTGATGTTGTGACAAAAGAGTATGGGGTATATTTGCAAATGAATTCTTGTCTTTTCCCATCAGGAATGAGAAGCTGGATGGTTGGTCATATTTAAACCCAGTTGATGTTGGTGGATTGCAAAAATGATTTGCATCTATGGTACATATGTGATAGACATGACAGAATCCAAATTCTTATCAGGTCATTGCAAATATATTCCCATAACATTAATTTTATCTGCTGTGAATTATGTGTTAACCTATGTTCTGTGCTGTGCACGGTGTCTGCCACACCTGAAAATTGTGAACCTTGTTGATCAGCCAAAAATATCAAGGTAGTTCGAAAAGTCTGTGTTAAGTTGGAGGGGTGGCACCACCAGTGCATATTAAAAGTTATTTATGGTTAGTACCATTTCTTGATGGTCCATACCCCAAGTTTCACCCAGGTTGGTCTCTTCATACCCTTTCATTGGAGTTGAGCTAGTCAAATGATTTTCAAGAAATGGACAAGAGAGTATCTTTTATGTAGGTTAAACATTATTTTATGAACGGCAGATCACCTTTGGAGACTGAAAAGAAATTTGATAAGCATTGTTGTAAATCTCCATTTTTGGTTAGAATGATTTATAAGTGGTTTCAAATTTTTGGAGTGAACACAAGGGACAATGAATTTTCTGGATGCCTTGTTGAAGTCAATGCTGCATAAATTATCGATGAAATCCGTGATTTGGTGATAGATGATAGGAGAGTAAAGTAGTGCAAGATTGCCAATGCTGTTGGCTTCTCAAGTGAATGATTACACAATATTTTGCATCAATTACATATTATTTTGCATCAATATTCAGAAATGAGAAAGATATCTGCAAGATCAGTGCTGTAATTCCTCATAGTTTACCAAAAACAAAACATTTGAAATGCTCCAAGGTTGGTTTGTAGCCATTTCAGCAAAATCCACTGGACTAAAAGACATGATTTTTTTGTGCCCTATGTAAGTCAGTTCTTAAGCCATTTAAGGACATAATTTCATCCTTTTGGACAAAACAGGGATACACCACTACATGCCTGAAACCAAGGAACAATCCAAACAGTTTCAAGTTGAAAGTCTGCACTGAAGGATGTAGAAATTGTTCCATCAGCTGTGAAGATGATAGTAACTGTTTTTTGGGTTTGAATGGTATGATCTTCATTGACTACATGTATTTGGAAAAGGGTCAAATTATGAGAGGCCCCTACCATGCATTATTGTTAAACCATTTGAAAACCAAACTGCCACAATAATGTTTACAATTGGCCTACAAAATGTCCTTTTCCATCATGAACAATGAGCTAGCATTTCTCCCTCACCTATCTCGGCAGTTGTGGCTGCAAAATTGATGGATTTTGAATTCCAATTAGTCTCCTATTTTGCCCAGTTCGAACAGTTGCATTATTTGGAAGTGATAAACAAACTGAAGATGGATAGGATAAAATGTTTAAGCTTAAAAGGAGACTATGTGGAAAAAAAGAAGTGGTTTATCCTGAAATATTAGGTAGTTTTCATTTTTCTATCGAGTTTTCAAACCACCCTCTTAATGGGAATTTCATGAAATTCAGAATTAGTTCTAAAGTATTATTTAATGAATACAGTCCAATCAATTAAGAGTTACTTATCAAATTTTCATTCCTGAAAAGGAAAAGAAAACTCATTCACAGACATTCCTATTGTTATAAAGTCTCTACCAAAACTGCTTTATTTTTGACATCTTGTTTGTATATATTAAAAGTTATCGCTAATGCCAGCAGTATCCCTCTTGAGCATTTTATGCTTATAATTTGTGAACAACATTACTCATCCCCATCATATAGGCACAGAAGTGGAGGGAATATAGAAAAGTACACTAGGGAAATCAGGGATTTTTGTTCCAAAAATAATGGCAGACACCATGCTTTATTGTGTTTATTCAATCATTGTCCAGTCAATGGAAGATTCATATGTGGAACTATTATTAGATCTCATAGATGATGTGATATAATGTTCTCAATGTTAAACATAGAAAGGCATAGATGATGTCATTCTTCAAATTTTGTGAGGAAAGCTTTTCTCTTTTAAAAATCATATTGTTGTGTATTTTAAAAACTGGTGTATTTTTGGTACTTAATATATAGTGTTAATATGTTGGTATTTGAAACTTTGGCCACTTTTCATCCTAGTGTCATTTTAATTAATATTTTTTTTGGAACAAATCTTATTCCTAAGTACTTAAAGATTTGATTCGTACTTTATATTGACTTGATAAATAAAGTTTAAAATTCTTAAAACATTGTTTTCTGTTGGTTACATATTGTTTACCTTAGAAAATTATTCTATTCTGTTTCTATTGGCCTTTATAATTATTCTGATCACACCATTGTAATACTCATTCACAGTTTATGTGCCATTTGTTCTTGGCATTTATTTGTTGGGGAAAATATTTGGTAGGTGGAGACAATGGTGAAGATGATTTGAAAGAAGCAATTTAATGACTTTTCCAAACTGCTGGTTACACGTTTGCCTTTATTTTTTTGGGTGAATGAACTGTTTAGAGATTCATTCTTTTGGATTTAACTGTTTATAGATTCGTTCTTTTTGATTTTTCATCTTGGAGTGACATAGCCTTTGAAGTTTTAATGATTTTCTAACCATGACATAGATGATTCTAGGTTCTGTATCATCTTTTAGTAATTTACTTAGAATGAACCTGTTGACTCCTGAGCATGTGATTTCAAGGAAGTGACTCCACATCAGCTCTGTAACACACACTTAAACACTTTATAGTCCCCTTTGTAAAACAAATTTTTCCTTTGGGCTTCATGTTTAAGACCTTATTCAGTGAAAACCTAAAATTCACTGCTGTGTTCACTAATTCTTTTATTAATTTCTATAGTTAAGACTGTTTTGGGTATGTTCGCTGCTAATAAATCAAGAATATTATTACTTTTAGTTGGTGAAGTTACACGTTGTTGTAGAGAGTTCAGCATAAAGAAATGTAATAGTGCCTTGCAGGTATCTTTGTTTTTACCCCCTGTTTTTAAACTTTTGTGTTCCAATCAATAGATGGGATATTAAAATCTCCATTGATTAAAATGTCACCATTGTTGTTTTGGAATGGGAAACTTTTGATTTGCTGGTCTTGCCTTAGTATTGAATTATCTTTGTCATTCGATGGTTGGTAAATTGTGCATATACTACCTTGATCAAAAAGTTCCCGGAATTTATTCAGAAAATTAAAAATACAAGTTTATTCATCTAAATTTATATTGTCCCCGACTGCAACACATTTATGCCAGCGCTTGATCCAATCCTCGAAACATTTTTTATATTCGGTTTTCGGTATGTCCATCAGTGCTTCATGCGATTTTTCCATTACTTCCTCTCGGCTGCTAAAACGCGTTCCCCGTAATGGTTTTTTAACTCGATTGAACAGAAAGAAGTCACAGGGAGCCAAATCAGGTGAATTCGGTGGCTGTTGGATGGTATTTGTTGCATTTTTCGTCAAAAAATTACGAATAATGATAGCACTGTGCGACGGTCTCGGGTCTCTTTCGGCGAATTTCTGGTCTCTTTCGGCGAATTGCTTCACGCAAACGTCTCATAACGCCCAAATAATACTCTTTGTTTACTGTCTGGCCTTCTGGCAAAAATTCATGATGCACTACACCGTTGTAATCCATGAAAACCGTCAGCATTGCCTTCTTTTTTGACTGAAAACGACGTGGTTTTTTTGGTCTCGGCTCATTTGGTGATTGCCATTCACTTGCCTGATGTCTGGATTGCGTGTCGTACTCATAAACCCACGTCTCGTCTCCAGTAATGATCCTTTTGATGAATGTGGGATCGGATTCAGCCTCGCAAATCATGTCTTTTGCGATGTCAACACGGTCTCTTTTTTGCATGAAATTGAGGTCTTTTGGCACCAACTTTGCTGCTACACGACGGAAACCCAAATCATTAACCACAATGTCTTGGGCGGATCCATAGGCAATGTTCAAGTCCTCCGCTATTTCTCTGATGGTTAATTTGCGGTTATTGACCAACATTTCTTTTACTTTATCAATTTTTTCACCGACTTTCGATGTCGATGGTTCATCATCTTCGATTGACTCACGACCACTTCTGAACCGCTCGTGCCACTGGTAAACGACCGTTTTTTTTAGAGAATCGTTGCCGAAACACTTTTCCAACATTTCCAACGTCCGTGCGCCACTAAATCCGTTTTTTACGCAAAATTTAATACAAGTTCGTTGTTGCAAATTTAAATCCATTTATGCAATTGTAAAAAATCGCCAACACACACAGAGATAGATGTACTCTTGGCTACGTAACTTTTGCAAATGTCAAGTTATGACACTAAGATTTAAAGGGAATATCAACAACAGATGTACCAATTTAACAAAAAAAACAGAACTCAAATCGGAACGATGGGAGCGCCACACGGTGGTTATTCCGGGAACTTTTTGTTCAAGGTAGTATTCTTTGGATTCAGCACTTTTAATTGAATATGAGATACTTTCCAAACCATTATCTAGAAGTACCTTATGAGGCAAGGTTATGCTAAGGCAAGAGATTTTAATAGAAATAAAGACACCCACCTGATTATATTTCCTGTCGTCATTTCTGTATACAGAAAAGGATTTTGGGAAAATTTCACTGACGGCAATACACTGGTTAAGTAGCTCTCAGTTTCAATAATTATATCTGTGCAATCTTATATGTATCTTATTCAAAGCACAGGTGCAGGGAATTATTTTGTGGAATTTTCCCAACATTATTGGAAGTCACAATAATATTCTGCAACTTTGTTTTTTAAACTTCGGCAAAAAACTACCAATGCGGATAATGTTTCCCTGACAATGGTTTGTTGAAGTTTTTATGAGGATAGTTTTCTTATTAATACTGTAGCCCTTATAAAATTATTCATCCAATGCTATGTGATTCATGTTTAATGAACTATTGCTAGCACTGACCCTCACTTCATTTAAAGCTAAATAATTTGACCTACACCATTATACATTCTCGGGAATTAAACTCCCAGGAAGCTTTGCAAATTGGTCACACAGTTACTAAATCAGTGCCTAACTATATAACTATAATCTAACTGATATGTTTCCGAGTCACCTGGTATTTTCCATCTGTGCCTTTAGTGGTGAAATGTTGGTGATGGCTAACTCATCTCTCCTGCAGAATTCAATTGCTTTCTCCCCACGGTCAGGGAACATATTATATTATGACCTACTATGTCCACAATAGTCTGGGACTTTTCCTTGATGGTTCATTGTTTAATACCAACCTCTATAATAATTCAATATTTTATTCACCCACTTAAAGCATTACATTACAATACCTCCAAATAAATAGTACTTACATCACATATCTTTTCCTCAGTGATGAGTATTTTAGTCTTCCATGCCAGATTATGTTGCAGCTGTGAAGTGTATGCTATTTTGTATTTTCTTAGCAATATTCATGAACTGGGCAACTTTTTTCTATATTTTGTTCAAATATCACATCATAGGTCTTTGGGACGAGAGTCATAAATTCAATTCATTGTGAGATGATTGAAATGAGAAATACCTGTATTTCTTGCACTCTTTCATCACTATATTTTTCCAAATTAAGTGCCTCGGAAGTATATACTAGCTTTCTTCGTAGTAGCACCACATGCACTGCATATCTTCTGCAAGGTGTAATATTTTTAAGTCTGATGTGACTGGAGCTATAGGAGCACCCAAATTAACTGATCTCCCCAATCATTGTAAGTATTTCATTATGTTACTTTCTCACTCTTGCTAATATGTCAATTGGTACCACTTTTGATATTTTTCTAAAAACTGGTCCAGTGATATTTACTGTTAATGATCTATTGTAATGGGACCAATGATATATACTCAATCAATAAAGAAATAAGTGTAAAAGAAATTTTCAAGTGGTAGTTATATATTGTGATTTTGGTACCTTAAAGAGTGTTTTATTCTTTTACTGCTTTGTACATGGGTAACGTACGAAATGCCCTCATACGAATCGTGGCCAATGGAATTTTCATAATTTTCTGTCACTTGAAAAAAGATAATTCAAAGGTCCGATTCATTGGTCGAGCGGCCTTGGTCATTCCTATTTTATCTATATGCTGTCTGGCTTATTAAAATTAATAGGTACTTTACATTTATATGCAACCCGCGGTACTCTAAGATTACTCAAAGGAATCACGCAAGTGAACAAGTCATTGGTTGAGGCGATCCAATTGACTCGAGTCGGTAAATTGAATCATTCGACCCATTTCCAGTCAGCCGTCTGAGACTTTTGTTTAACCGTCGCGCCGACCGAGAAGGTTTGGCCCTGCTCCGCCCGACGACGGGTCTCTTCCTCCATGTTATTTTGGTATCGTTTTATCCGCTTTATGGTCTTGCGACCACCATCTTCCCCTTGTCCAATTGTAATTTCATGCTGTGAGAATTGGGCGCCCCTTGACTACGTTTCCTTTTTGTACCGGTCTATGCATAGAGTGCACCGTGGGCAGTTAGTGCTGTGCTGTTACTAACGTACATATTTTTAACTGTTTGTAAAAAGCCGTTCCATGTCGAATTTCCTTTCTTGTTTAGTTAAGATTTCATATTTTATGCCTAGTTTAAAGTGTCTTCTTCTCGTAAACCACACTCACTTCAGCCATGTTTTTTTTCAATGCCATGAATTTCTTATGTACAATTAGCGGAAAAGGTGAGACAGGGGCCACACAGACCACTGGGACGGTTTATACTTGCCCGTTCGGGTAGTCAATGAACTTTTCTCGCAGTCAACCGTCTAAAGTATTCACAACCGCCAAAAGGTCACTGAAGACTTTTTGATTTCATTGCTAGCTAGCTATTCGAGTCATCACACTTACCTGAGTGACTCGTTCAATCGAACGATTCGTGACAATCGTCGAAAACGATCGTCACAACTTCAATCTCTCATGCCTCACCAGCGTTAACGCTTCTTTAATCTTCTTCTATGTCCCTTAATGTCTGACAAGTGTTGACAAAGGTCGTTTCTGTTAACAGGATTAAGCTCCCGATAAGGTACACAACGATCAGAGCCAGTTAATTGGCTTAAAAAATGCTCTTAAAGTATCCGTTTGTTTCAACGCGCTTTAGTATTGTCATTTTTTCGTTGTTTACTTTTATCTTATGAAGTACTATTCAGTAGCTATCGGAGTAGAAGAGTGTACCGAATTGTTAATTCTACTGCTTGAACTGCATTGGTGATAATAGTTTTTGGATTATAATCATTGTTTCGATTCGTGAAAAAGTAAATACTTAAATGAATCTTTGAACTGGTTTAATCTCTTTCGGGGCATGGTGCTGTTTGAAGCAATTATTTTTTTTTACGTTATAATCAAAGGGTCGATGCAGCTGTTAAACGATTTGCCGACGTTTTATTTTCTTATGTCTCTCGTCTCTTGAAACGGATCTTTTGCTATGGTTGGCATTCCTTATGTAATATTTGTAGATTATACACAACGGTAGTGATGTAACAAATGTAAAGAAGACTACTGTTGACAAAACAATCCGGCACACATTTGTGATGGATGTGCTTAGGCATTTACTAATTTCCTTCCTACTTGCCTAATAATTGTACCTTCTAGTTCGTGGTTTCTACGAGTTAGTATTATTTTATTTTGCTTCGAAGTCCGAAAATATAGAAAATTACTCCAGATGAAATGGTGCTGCTGTGTGTGAAATGGTGCGAAGGTGCTGTAATCATCGCAAAGATAAGTGAATTTTCATTACCCAGGTTTTAACGAGTTTGGCTGAGAGGGATGGATTTTTGTCTCAATGGATATATACTGTTGATTGTACATTTATTGACAATAAGTTGTTTAGAAACCAATTTTGTAGGCATATTACTGTGGTGTCTACTTTTTCTTGAATATCTGGATTGATTTTGGCATCAATTAGAATGATAATATCATCAGCAAAAAGAATTGATTTAGCATCAAAGATGCAATCTAGCCGGTCCCTTAAGGACCGAAGGGAACAAAAAAAGAACAGCCCCGAGGAACACCTGTTATAACCTCTTTTTCAGTGGATTGGTAGTTTGCTTTGTGAGTTGTAAATTCATTCAGATGGGATATGTCAAATACTTGATGTCTTCCCTTAAGATATGGTCTGAAACATGTACTTGAGATGCGCAAAATACCATATTTTTTATTTCCTTAACTAAGGCTCATGATTCACGCTGTCAAAAACCTTAGTAAGATCAAGGCATATCCCCCAGGGATAGATGCTTATTGCCAATAGCAAGTAGTATATTTGTAATTAATTCCTGTTAGTTGAAGCTTTCTGATAGTTTATTGTTATTGTCTAATATGATTGCATATGATATAATTTATTGTTTTTTCAATTAAGGCAAGCATAAAAAAAAGGGTTTTCAGTTTATCTTTGGCTTTGTAGTTAGGTATTTAAAATTATTATGGATTAGCATTAGAGATAGAGAATAGCTGGGAGAAGTTCAATGTGGGTCATTGAAAAGAGCTGGTTTAAAAAAAGGATTTTGCATAGGTTTTTAAGTAATGCATGGAGATAATTTGAAAGAAGGCTTATACGAAGAGGACATAAAGAAGGCTTATATGAAGAGGACATAAAGAAGGCTTATATGAAGAGGACATAAAGAAGGCTTATATGAAGAGGACATGAAAGAAGGCTTATATGAAGAGGTTTTCCAAGAAGGCACATATGAAGAGGATATCTAAGAAGCCATATATGAAGAGAGAATTTCAAAGAAGATTTAAGTTAGTATGGTTTAATTTATTTTCTCATACATAGGTATCATTATTCATATGACTGGACTACCTCAGTGTTAACATTGTCTATCAAGTTTCTGCATGGTATTAAAATGTATTTCCACTAGTATATCTGAGCTGATTTTATCACATATATTTGTTGTGTAGTGCTTGTTAAGATATGAGGTTACATGTCATTTTAATGGAAAGTTGATTTTTAGTACATTTATTGCAAAAGTTGTCCAGATTTAAATAAGGTGGGAAAATAATTACATGCATGTATAGAACTTTGCCCTGTGCTTAATGGGATGCCATAAAGCTTAGAGCTCTAAAATGATGTTTTAATGTAAGTTTTAAATATACTGGTATTGTAATATACATGGTGTGTTGCTTGTTTACTGAAAATCATCAGTTATGTGGAGAAAATTAACTATCATTATAATAATATATGAACTACAAGGATTTATGGTGGGCATCAGAAACCTAACAAAACTAGATTTTATTGGTTTGACTTTATGGTGAACACATCATATTATGACCTACTCTGTCCACAATGGTCTGGGACCTTTCCTCGAAAGTCCATTGTTCAATTCCAACCTCTGTATTAATTCAATCTTTTATTCATCCACTGAATGCATTGCATTACAATACCACCAGATAAATAGTTGTACATTACATGTTCTTCTCAGTGATGAGTGTTTTAGTCTACCGTGCCAGATTATGTAGCAGATGTGAAATGTTTGCTATATTCTTTGCAATTTCCATGAACTGGACCACTTTTCTCTGTATTTAATTCAAATATCATATCATTTCTTTCAGGAAGGAGTCATAAATACAATTCATTGTGAGATGAATAATGAGAAATAGCATATTTCTTGCACTCTTTCACCACTATATTTTCCAATTAAGTATCTCAAAAGTATATACTAGCTTCTTCATAGTAGCACCACTTGCACTGCATATCTTCTGCAAGGTAAGTCTGATGTGACTGGAGCTATAGGAGCACCAAATTAACTGATCTCCCCAATCATTGTAAGTATTTCATTAAAATTTCATTATGTTACTCTCTCACTCTTTGTTAATATGTCAGTTGGTACCACTTTTGATATTTTTCTGAAAACTGGTCCTGTGATATTTACTGTTAATTATCTATTGTAGTGGGACTAATATTTTTCTATTTGACTAACCGAATTAAAGGCAAATGGGAACACATTATTGATGAATATTAATGAGAAGAATAATAAAACATTACATAGGGTATTCTTAAGTAGCATAGATTTGAATAACATTTGGAAAGAATATTTTCTAGGATGATGTCAATAGTTTTGATAATAGATGTTATCACCTTTGAGAACATCTCCATTTCAGCATGAAATTCATTTTACTGATTGAAATAATTATTACTTTTTCAATCTTGAGGTAAATATCTTTGCTGGCAGTAAGTCCCTTCCTGCCAGTCCAAGTCTTGGGTTTGATTTCGCCCTAGATGGGTTTTCCTCCATTTAGGGCTTGGGTGTATGTAATTGCTATTTTATTGTTTAAAGTCCAATGGGAAGGTTGTAGTGCTGTTTTTAGATGAACATGAAATGAATAAAAATGGAAAGCCTGATTAAACGGTACATTTAAAATAATAAACTGTACTTACGTGTATATAAATACTACAGTGTTGCTCATATTTCTCTAATTTCCTGATTAGCATGGCTATGTTCCCTGATCCATTTACAGGTAATTAAGGTATTTAGTCTCCTCATAAGACTGTCTCTCAAGTGTGTACACTATTGTGAGCAGTGCTAAGCAATATCTGTAATTCAGGCAGGTAATTCTGGATTTAAATAATAAAATATAAATAACTAGCTAAAGTAAGTGATCGAATTCTTACCTGCAAGAAAAGGCTTTGCACATCCTTTATTTGATGTCATGTAAGATGCACCTTTTTACCAGAATTATGGTTAAAAAAATAACACGCGTCTTGTATGTGAAGGTTCGAAGTACATGGATTAATATTCAATATTGAATGTCATTTTTACTCCAGATGGTCAGTTATACCAAGTTTGACTTCATTATATTTTGATCATTATAATTACATGCATATAATATATATTATTCAATTTAGGAATGTTGTTGCGATTATTATTAAGCTCATTGTTATTATGTGGCATGAATATTGTTGCTTGTTTCTGTGATGTCAAAAGAGGTGCAAGCAAGATATAGAATGAACTTGAATAGAATCTCACTGGGTGGAATTATTTGTTTTACAAAGATTAAACAAATGTGACAACAACCAGCAAGAGATAAAGTTAAGCAATTCAATTTAAACTTAGTGTACCAGGAAGAAGAATGGAAATTGAAATTATTTTTGTAATTACAGCATGATGGTGCCGTGTATTAGGGTTTTCTGAAAGGGAAGTTCTAAAAGGAACTATAACTTACATTGGTAGTGTTACTTAAGTTCAGACTTAAATTGTCGTAGACTCTTGTGTATAACCTACTGTAATGAGGGTGCTTCTCATACGCCATTGAAAACGACATTCACTTGAGGGCTTACTGAGAAAGTCGTACACAATTAACTGGTGAAATATGCTTTTCTTTGCATTGATGATCTGATCTCTTGCATGAATAAGTATTGGGAAAACCCTTTAATGGCTGCGGATATATAACTAAAGAGATCCTTAGCAGTTGTTTCTTATCAATGTTGGTAATTAAAAGGCGTTACAGCAATTCATTTTAAACCTGGACGACTAGAGATATGTCTTCATCCATAATGACATGTGAGTTGTATTTGCCAGCTGCTATGTCGTGGTGTTTCACAGATAATGAATATGTTGTTTACTGCCTTTACATTTTCAGGTAAGGGAAAATCTGTGAGAGGCAAGGGAACTGAATAATGGTTTCATCCTCATAGAAATTCATCAACTTGGCATACATATATACTGAATAAAGCTTTTCAGATGTTCCAATGATCTCAGTCTTCTTTGCTGAATGTCAACAAGTGTTGAATGAGGTATGATTTTGAGGAAGAATTTCATAATTGGGAGTTTATTCCACCTAATATTGTTTAATAAATCTGTCAACAGGCAAAATTCCAGGGATTGCCGAGGACTCATTCTCAAAAAGCAACAGCCTCCAATGCTGAAAGTGCTCTTTTTTTTCTGTTTCCATGTATCATTCACCAATGTGGATATCGTGATAGTATAGTGTTTTGGATACATTCCTGTCTCATTACATCAAGTTTTTCTCCATCCTAAGGTATTTTGCAAGAAAAACTACCTGTATTTTTTTAAACTTAAAATTAAAAAACGCAATAAACAGTATTCTTATGAAGTATATGGGCATGATGTGATTGTGCAAGAAACTGCCCTTAAGTGTGATCAAAGAAAGATGGTAGAAATGTAAGTTTTGTCCTATTTGGCATACAACTGCTACCACATTTTGCAGAATTAGATTTCCACCTTAATGGAGGTGCAGGTAATTAGGCTAGAAACTCATTATGAATGTGTACTGATTCTGGTTTTAAAGAAATGTTTTAATGAATATAAAATTGAAAATTATCAATATGCATACTATGAAGAGGATGAGTATACAAAAATGCTCTTTCTTAGAAAATAAACTAAATTCATTCTTATAATCATCCTATTGATTTTATTTATTCCCTAGAATTATAATTGAATTAGAAATGTATTCTTATAAGAAAATGCACAAAAACAACAACGTATGTAACAGAGAATTATACTTGAATATTAAAGATACTGGGCAGCAAAAATTGTTTCTTTTTTACTGTTTAATTCAAAAATATATATGACTTCCTTATAAAATGTATACATTTTCCATGAATTAATCTTTCATTTAAGCCAAGGTTGTTGCAAACAAAGGCAACCAAAATGGTAACTCAAATTTTTCAGAGGAATGAAAAAATACCTCTCTGTGATTAGGACAGTAATTCTGTATGAATGCCACCTGGATAAGAATAATTTTCTATACTTTAGGACTTTGTAAGACTAAACTGAGCTCGGAAAAACCACCAATTAAATTATAAAATCAAGAGGCTTATAGATAACCAAGTTCCAAATACATATGCACTCCCATTGTCAAGGTATTCCGATATTTCTGTTAGGAGAACACATTTGAACAGCAGTATCGTAGTATACAGTCTACAAATATGAAGTAATAACCGTCAAAAATAGCCCAAGATCAGTTTCAAAAGACGTATGAATGTAAAACGACGGCAAACCTTAACAATCTGCGTCGACGTTGGCAAGCCTTTGATGATAACCTAAAAAGAAATGTTTACTTCACACTCAATAATATCCCGAAAATATAGACTTAAAAATTTTTAAGACTCGTGAAAGTGTATAATTCTACACTAATCGAAACAACGGTTATAAGTATACGGTTATCATCATTAATGCAGTCCAGTGCATTAATTCATTTACAAATATTCTTCGCGGTTTTGTCACTGATATCCACTGAATACCATTTTGAAAAGGTAAACAACGAACAAATGACAGTTCAAAAGCGTGTAGGATGCAACAAAAATACAAACGACATTAAAAAAATAATAAATTTATCTGGCTCTCATGGTTGTTGTGCCTTTTCATCGGGTGCTAAATATCGGGTTTTAAAAGTTCCACGAACTCTAGTAGATGCCAAAAATTGTTCAGATGAGCGAAAGAAAACTCGTCACGATCGACGCATGAAATATTAAATAAACAAGAGCGTAAACGTTAACACATTAACTCTCTGTTGTGGGAACGAAATATTTGAAAATTAAACAGAACTTTTAATAAAACATTGGTTGTCTAGTGCGCCCATGATCCATATCAAAACGTATTATTTATTTGACCTGGAAAATTAATCTTTACAGTTACTTTCAAAATGTATACATATTGCGATTGCTAACAAACGGAAGGCAAATCAATGTAATGTACCAATTATATAAAAGTATTAGAAATGCAACCGATCTGGTCTGGCTGTATGCGCTTATGAGACGTTTAAGAGAAGACAGATGGACGACGTACCCCATCGCTGCGTAATAAATGCATTTCTCTATAACATTTCACGGAATTGTACGCATACCAGGGATAAATATTACGAAGAATGTAATCTATCATGTAGCGTAAAGGAATAATTGCATATATGGCGGTAAAAAAGAACTGAAATGCGAAAATTTCCAAGTTTGACGACAGCAGGGTACGGCAAACGCTAAATATCCGCAGTTTCAGAAACTTGGTATCCGGCGAACATAACACGCTAGGAGGTATCCTCGTAGGAGGTGGCATTTTTCCTTCACCCGAAGGAAGCATTTCCCTACTCGCTGACGCCATGTAGCACCTCATTGGCAGTAAAACTGGGAGGCGGAGCTTACAGAAAATATAAAAGGGCATCAGCCAATGCGGTGATATCTCCCACTCCCCATTCTGGAGAGCGGAAAAAAATATGATTGGCCGGTTTTCCCTGGAGAGGGTCGAGGATCCCCCTACTTGACTTGATTGGCCGATGGGCCACCTGCGACTGGTGTAGTGGTGTGAGGCAATTTCCACAGTCCCAGGAGCAGGAGTCAAGTGGAACCTTCTACGAGGATACCTCCTAGCGCATTATGTTCGCCGGCTACAAAACTCAGAAAATTGCGATTTTCGGAGAGTTTTGGGCTCTCGAACTTCGTCATTTCGCGTTTTACTTCGCGTTTCTCGCAGAATTGGATATATGTGTATGCA
The DNA here is from genome assembly GCA_037158775.1 of Hetaerina titia. NCBI lineage: Eukaryota > Metazoa > Arthropoda > Insecta > Odonata > Calopterygidae > Hetaerina > Hetaerina titia. The sequence continues at coordinate 89,238,904 of CM073772.1, forward strand.
TTAACGATTGCAAACTATCCATATGCATATTATGACGAGGATAAATATGCATAAGTGCTCTCACTTGGAAAATAAAAGATATTCATTCTTATGAGTAAACTGTTGATTTCATTTATTCATTACAATTAAATGAGAAAGGTGTTATGAGAAAATGCACAAGTTTTACAACATGTCTTACAGAGAATTGTCTTGCCAAATCAAAGATACCGGGCAGCAAAAATTGTTTCTTTTGTACCGTTTATTTCACAATACATAGCTTCCTTATAAAGCGTATACATTTTCCATGAATTAGTCTTTACTTTAAGCCAGAGTTTTGATTGTTGCATACGAAGCAATCATAATGGTAACTCAAATTTTTCAGAGTAATGAAGAAATACTTCTCTGTGATTAGGACACTAATTCTGTATGAATGCCACCTGTAGCAGAATAATTTTCTATACTCTTGGAATTTTAAGTATGACGAAACTGAGCTCGGAAAAACCACCAATTAAACTACAAAATCAAGATAACCAACTTCTAAATGCATATTCACTCAAGATTGTCAAGGTATTCCGATATTTCCGTTAGGAGAAAACATTCACCCAGCATTATCGTAGTGTACAATCTATTAACATGAAGGAAGAACCGTCAACAATAGCCCATGATCCGTTCAAAAGACGTATGAACGTAAAACGAGGGTAAACCTTTACAAGCTGCGTCGATTTTAGCAATCATTCGATTATAACGTAAAAATTAATGTTTAATTTACGCTCAATCGTTTCCCGAAAATATAGATTTAAAAGTTTTAAGATTCATGAAGTGTATACTTCTACACGAATCAAAACAACGGTTATAGGTATACGGTCATCATCATTAATGCAGTCCACTGCATTAATTCATTTACAAATACTGTGCGAGGTTTTGTCACCGATATCCACTGAATACCCTTTTAAAACATAACAAAGACGGAGCAACGAGCAAAGGACAGTATAAAAGTATGTGGAATAAAAGCAAAGTACATATGAAATTTTAGAAAAAAATCATCTGGCTCTCATGGGTGATGTACCTTTTCATCAGGAGCTAACTATTGGGTTTTAAAAGTTCCACCAACTCTTATAACTGCCAAATAATGTTTAGAGCGAATGAAAACTCGTCACGATCGACGTATGAAATATTAAGTAGACAAAAGCGTAAGCGTTAACATATTAACTCTCTATTTTTGGAACTGAATATTGCAAATTAAACAGAACTGTCTGGTGCGCCTGTTGTAGGCGACTATTCGCACCAACGGATGGCCAGGGCGACACTGGCGTACCGTTGACCAGCGCGGGCTTTTCCCATTGCCGGGCCGTCCTTTGAGTCGGCAGGGGATTTCCCCAGGGTCGCACCCCGTAAAACAATGCACCTGTGGGAAAGGATTACAGGTCACTGCACTCCTCCTGCCCAAGGCCATGACATCAAGAGCTCACGGGCAGTTCTGGTGAAAGACGTTGTGACGTCGTTAGGAACTGCGAAAAGGGTTAGCGCCCGGTCCCGCGAGCAGAATGCTGGGGATAGCAGACGAGGTTGGCTGGCTGAGAGGAGACTGCGGACGGATCTAAGGGCTGTGTCGCGAATCGCGACACCACCATTCCCCCTCCTGGCTCTGGACTTCCCTTCCCGTACCGATCTCCGTCGTCAGAGTAAGTGTGATCCCCAATAAACAACCTAGTGGCCAATTCTGTGTTCCTTCTTACCCCGTCGCGTCACGGCGACACGCCCGTTATCCATATCAAAAAGTATTTTTTATTTGGCCAGGGCAATTAATCTTTATAGTTACTTTCAAAATGATTATATATTGCGATTGCTAAAAAACGGAAGGCAAATCAATGTAATGTACCAATTATATAAAAGTATTAGAAATGCAACCGATCAGGTCAGGCCGTATGCGCTTATGAGACGTTTAAGAGAAGACAGACGAACGACGTGAACCACCGCTGCGTATTAAATAAATTGTTCTATAACATTTTTATTTCACGAAATAGTACGTATAGCATGGATAAATATTACGAAGAATGTCATCATATATGACATCATCAAGAATAATATCATGTAGTGCAAGGGAATAATTGCTTATCAGGCGGTAAATAAGAACTGAAATACGAAAATTGCAAAGTTTGACGACAACCGGAGACGAAAGACGATGAAAAATCCGGCGTTTCAGAGACTTGGTATCCGGCGAACATAACATGCCAGGAGGTATCCTCGTAGGAGGTGGCATTTTTCCTTCCACCGAAGGAAGCATTTCCCTACTCGCTGAAGCCATGTAGCACCTCATTGGCAGTAAAACTGGGAGGCGGAGTTTACAGAAAATATAAAAGGGCATCAGCCAATGCGGTGATATCTCCCACTCCCCATTCTGGAGAGCGGAAAAAAATATGATTGGCCGGTTTTCCCTGGAGAGGGTCGAGGATCCCCCTACTTGACTTGATTGGCCGATAGGCCACCTGCGACTGGTGTAGTGGTGTGAGGCAATTTCCACAGTCCCAGGAGCAGGAGTCAAGTGGAACCTTCTACGAGGATACCTCCTAGCGCATTATGTTCGCCGGCTACAAAACTCAGAAAATTGCGATTTTCGGAGAGTTTTGGGCTCTCGAACTTCGTCATTTCGCGTTTCACTTCGTGTTTATCGCAGAATTTGGTATCACGATTTAAAATTACATGACACCTCACTGTATTTTGGTTGTTTAAATTAATTTTACGAACAATTATATGGGGTAAAATGTTACAAGCAATTTTTAGGTTATTTTAACAATGTTTTCATTTTATTTTATCCTCACTATTGAAGATGTAATGAAGGACTTTAATCTTTTTAATCAAATAATGTTTGCTTAGGGCATACCAAAATTTATTTCCTTATTTTGCGATGCTTAATTTTGAATACTTTAACCTAAACTGAATGTGTGGTAGTCATGTTGGCTTATTGTTACTTTAAAAATGCAGAAGTGCTTAAATTGAGCACAGTTTCCTAAGTTTAATGTGAATATATATTTATAATTTCTTTCACAAATATGTGGATTACATTTTTATGTTTGCTATGGCAGATGATTGTCCAAAATTAAGAAGCCCGGCATGTAGAGAAACCAATTAAGTCCCTATTCGAAAACTGTAAAAAATTCCACCTTCAATGTTCGGAAATTTAATAAAGTCAGTTCTGATGAGAAAAAATTATTTGCCAATTTAAAGCAAAGTTATAATCTTATAGTTATAGTCTTATAATCTTACTGGTTATCTTTTTTACCCTTGAAGCTCGTGTTATCCTTTCTCAAATTGATTCAGTATAATTTTTATAATTTGGGCACTTGACTATGTTCATTATCTAAAACCAAATCCATCCCTCAGCATAATAATAAGGGAATTAACAAGTAATAGATATGCCTTTGCATAACTTCTATTGCCATTCAATGCCCATGCTCCACATCCTTATTTTTATTTCTGTTGTTTTGATCTGTTCAAGATACTGAAAATATATTTATTCACATATTTCCTTTCAATCTCCTTCTAGCTTCAGCCCCATATTAGATTCTTAAAAATAAATATTACATATAAGTTTTTCGCAGGTTGAACTGTCATAAAACCAATTCTTCACTGGGAAAACTAATTTCATGTAAAACTATACCAAATTTAAATGAACCCCACCCCAAATCCTGTTGAATGGCGAGCAATTGGCCGATTCACTTCAAACCCTGATTTGAATGGTAAGTCATTCTTGATATTAAATCCATGTCTAGGAAATGGTCATTTAAATTATCGTGTAATGTTCAACATTTTATTGGAGAAAGCAATAGGAAACTACGTCAATTCTTTCCCATGATGGATGAAATAAAAAGATGCCACATCACAGGAAGATGCAGTTTTTAAAACTCAATATAGCTATTTCATTGCAGATTATCTGGTTTATCCAATGAAAATGAGATACTTTCAAATAAAAACAACTTCATAATACAGAGAATTTTTTTAATTTAGAAATTTTAAAAGGACACAATGATATGAATATAAATATTTACATGGAGAGACAAAAATCAAATAAATGAACATAACTTTTAGATATTTTAAGTGTTGCTGGGCACTTTTGTAACATACATTCTTGGATTATTTTTTACATACAGTGAGCACTTAATCTCTTTGATAACCAAGGGCTTTTGATGCATCTCAACAATTTTGTGAAAAGGTCTGGTTTGAGTGCAGGCCAACAAAATCCATTGAACACGTCACCTTAACTTCACATTGGCCTGCCTCATGGAACCTTCACATGTCTTGAGTCTAGGTAGGACACACTTTTTTACACATCAGCAGATTCATTCTGGAACATTTGCAACAAAATCTTCCATCACTCCCTATTGCTTCGAAGGGATGTATAGCTTGTAAATCCACCAACACTTGGGAGAAAATTTCTCTAATGTGCGGTAAAATTGTACTTATGTACATTATCATATTTACTAAACCATTATATCACAATAAAGAACACTGGATAAGAGAAATAGAATAGAATGTTTTGACTATGTGTGGACTAATTTTTTTGGCACACAGAGCCAAAACAATGATCAAACATTTATTAACACCAAGTAATCATTTGAGGACATTAAGGGAATATTGCTTAACCCATGGCTGATATTTTGATTGCTTCAATCATACCTGAAAGGTTATTTTGCTTGCATTTAGCATAATAAGTATCTCTGATGCATGCTGTCATGCAAAACCTATTATTCTTGTAGGCATTTACATCTTTTAGTGGAAATATTTGTCTCTTCCTTGAAATCAGTGCTATATCCAAGAATGATGAGTGAAAGGACTTCATAATTTTCAGTTCCAAGCTCAATGGCTTCCATTGTTCTAATATATAAGAGCTCACACCATCTCATGTTCTGACAGGTCAACAGCATTTTAGATTGTCTTTCAACCTCAAAAGAATAAAAAACAACAGCATTAACAGTTCTTATCTACTAGTATCATTTACATTATAATATGCACTTCAGAGAATATACAAAAACAAAGAGTGCTTTTCTGACACTACTACAGGAGGAAAACTGATGTAAAAAATTGACATCACCTACCCCCACATCCCTATATTACCTTTCATCATCTTTCATGGAACCACTACATTATTTAGAGATCCATAAATAAGTATACAAAAAAATATACAGAAGTTAGTCTAAGGTAATGGGTAGGTCACTAATTTCTAACTCTATACTTTTCACTTAAAACAAAAATGTTATAATTTGGTAAATATGAGATCATGTAAATAACATGGGTAAAGTTCTGCATCTAAGTATTTTCATTTACTTCATGACAATTTTTGCAGTGCAGACACCACTGGGTCCAAGATTAACCACTCAATTCTGCTGAGTGTTGTATTTACAATCTTAGAAAAAACTTTCATGGTATAATACAATAAATAGTTCATGCCAAATAAATGACAAAGACATAATACTCAACTTAAATTTCACAGCTCCTAAATTAGTGGATTAAAAAAGAATTCTATTTTGGAAAATGATGAAATTAAATCAGGAAATATGTATCCTGGAGAATATTATAGTACCTATGAAAAAGTCACTGTAACATAACTCTTAAGGCAATATAGGTATATCTTTTTTAAATTGTATCACTTGGCTATCGATGCTTGTAATTAATGTGCACTTATGATGTGTACGATTTGTTGCAGATATGGCTAATGTTCAGGATCAGGTTTGAGGGAACATAGACCCTGGGTTTGAACACCAAAATATCTTATTCAATCATTCAGTAAATCCCTAAATTCCCTGCAGTTAGTGTGGCTTATGCTAATATTCAAGACAATTTATTTATGACAATGGCAAAGTAGTGAAAAACTGGCAGAGCATATAAAGATCAGTAATGATGCACTTGGAGGTATAGCTTCTCTTAGAGCTGGTTAGCTTGATGGGGGTAGGCACATCACATAACAAAATGCAATTTATTTTGCTCTTGAAAAAATTATACATTTTTGGGGAGTTGTGAGTAGCACAGTTATTAAGCAATAATTAACTATATCTTAACTTCTTAATGGAGTAAATGAATGAAAGTCTAGAAGGTCATATGTACATGAAGTTCACTACAGTGGCTCATTGCTCAGAGAAAGACTAGTGGGATTAGACTGTATTTGGAATCTATTTAAAATATAATATGAAGCTAGCAAAAAAATGGTCTTGATAAATGGCAGTATGAAAACTTAAGTAATGATTAAAACAAGATGGCCATTATGTTAAAATCTTAAAAGCAACATGCCCATAAACAATGTGTATAAATATTATTTTATTATTATTTTCATTTGATATCCACACATTGCCTCTGCTGACTGAGGTGTTGAAAAGTAATGAATCTGTATGAATCTTTTTTGTCTACCATGTCATTAACACAGCTGCATATATTATTAGGAAGATGACTTCATTATAGTTTATCACTAAAGATATGTGTGTCATCTTAATAAGACTGCTTACAATAATGCAAAAGTGTCCATAGTTTGCAAAAGCACTGCAATGTTTTATTTTCTTATCAATTATCCATGGGCACAACACAAAACTGATGAACTGCATTAAAACTATCATAACTTAGTTGAACATTAAATTAGGGTCATCTAGAAGACAGTGTGATTTTTAGGCTCACTGTGGCCTCTTTTTGGATTGGACACAATGCCAACTGCTTTAAAAATGTTTGGGAAAGCATTGGTTATTTTAAAACTTTTTAAGCTCTTTATCACAAGAAAATTTGCTTGGCAAATTACCATTTTCCTAGAAATATTAACAGTCTTCCTTAATAATCTTACATAGTAATGAAACAATGCCTTAACAAAGCATTCAGGAGTTGAATACTTTTAAGGTCCATATTCTGTGAAGGTCACGCCTTCAATAATCCTTAACAATGTAGTTCATTGGCATGTTAAGGTGATTGCACATTTTTTTCACTATAGCATGTCATTGACATCGTGACCTTGAACAAGTGGGGAAACCTTAGGGGAGGTAAAGAGAGTCAGCTCAAAACTCCCAGTCTTCCTCTTCTTCCTCCTCTTCTCGTTTCATCCTCTTCTGGAGTTTCTCCAAAGACTCCTCCATTGCAGCTTCATCGTCATCGTCCCGTAATTCGGTCGACCTTTTCGCACCACCCTCAACACATGTCACTCCCCTTTCATCAGCACATCCACTGTCACTCATAAGGGGTCCACCAATCCTGTCCTCCCGAGTTGAAGATGGATTGTTGCCGCTCAACACTGCATCCCCATCACTCTCACCTCCCTTTCCCTCCTCCTCATCACCAACACCTGCACCATCATCTGACCTACATGGGTGCCTTGGGCTCTCGGCTGCCACAGATTCCTCATCTACTTCACCCGTTCTTTCAGATGACTGTGCCTCAAGGTTCTCACCTCCCTGACCTTCACCACCTCCTGACTCATCCATGGGCTCATCTTCATCCCGCCCCGATCCCAACTCCTGTCCTTCATCGCTACCAACCACTGTGTGGTCTACCGGACCATCTTCATCGTCCTCCTCGTCATCCTCCTCCTCATCTTCTATCACATTCCCAGGGGACACACCTGAGCTAACACCAGCACTTGCACTACTGAATGGGGCATCTGTCTGCATGACGCAGACACCATTGATTATAACCTCCCTTTTCTCCTCTCTGCTCCCAGCGCCAACCCCCCTTATCCCTACTCCTCCTACATCTGCCACCTCTTGCCACTCCGGGTTAACCCACTGAGGTGCCGCAGGCTTTCTGCGAGAAGACCTGCCACCCGATTGAACTGTTTGTGGTGGAGCTGACCGAACTGGAGGTCTTAGTTCGGATTCCAGTGCCCCAGAGTCTGGCTCAACTTTCATGGAAAGATCGGACACGTCACTCGCGGACATTGAGGGGAGTGTCATTGTTGCATCCATCGCCACATCTTCATCATCATCATCATCAATCATATCATCGTCGTCATCGTCATCAAATTCCATGGGCTCACGTTTAAGAGAAGACATGCTCAGATCTAATCCACTCACTTGCTCTTCCTTCTCCACTGAGGAGCCTGAACCAGATGCATGGTGGGCGGCGGCGGCCGCAGCTGCGGCTGCTGCTGCAGCTGCTGCTGCAGCAGCCGCATTGAAGTATGGGAAGGAGAGAGACGTGGGTGGAACTAAACTACCACTAACTCCTGTGCCGCTGTTGCTTCCCCGATCCTTCTGCAAATCCAGCAGTCTCCTGCTGAGGAGGAGTCGGAACTGAACGGGATCAAATGGTGATGGTGGAGGGGGCGGTAAGGAGGGTGGCGGAGGAGGTACAGGGGAGCCAGACTGAGGACCACGGCTGTTTGAACTTCCCTCTTGTGCCGGTGAGGACTGACTGGGTGCAGTTGGCTGCTGCTTCAACCTCATCCGGTGGTTATGAAACCAATTTGTAATGGTGCGGCAAGAGAGAGAGAGTTCCTGTGCAAGGAAGTCTATTGTTGTCATATTTGGATAAGGGTCTAGGGCAAAGGCAAGCCTCAAAGCTTCCTTCTGCTCCTCTGAGAACAAGACCCTTTGCTTTTTGGCTGATGGTGGACCACAGCCTCCACTTCCCAGCATTTGTGACTGAGCCTGCTGGTGGTGAAGGAAGTTATGGTGATGACTCATGGTGCCAGGGGGAGTGCTGACACCCCCAGGTCCACCTGGCAACCCAGGGCTGCTCCCTGGGACTCCGGATGTATTCCCGACTGGACTTCCAGGTCCAGTATGGTAGAAGTCTGTTGTGTCATTGGAAGATGTATCGCTGCCATTATCAGCAACACTGCCAGACCCCATGGACCCACCAGGTCCCCCAGAGCCTCCACTACCATGATGGCTTCCCCTCCTCCTCTTGTTCGCTTCCCTTCTTTCATTTTTCAGGTGCTGGAGCTTCTCCACATTGTGCGTGTCATTGAGCCACAGCTGCATGCGAATGAATGGCTCACGGCCCTTGATACTAAGCATGTGCCAAGGCTTTGGCTTAGAAAGGAGCTCACTAACTGATCCTTGTGAGAGACCCAGAACAGCCTCACCAAATATCTGTAAAATAAACAACATAATTATACATGATTACTTTAACCTTATTTTTTCATTAGTATTATAATTTATCAGCCACTGAATTCATTCACTTGAATGAATATATAAATAGAGGAGAATCATTTTGAATGATTAAATATGCTATATATTCTTTACCAATTGATAGTCAATCTTGAACTTTTTTAATGTGAAGAAGCCAATATGGTATAAACTTTCAGCAGTACATTTTTACAATTTAACTCTATGCATGTTTTAAAAGATCTATGGAGAATAAAATATTTGTTTTAAAAATGTTTTATACACATTGAAAATTTTGACAAGAAATGAAAAAAATAAGCCTCTATATTCAGCTAAAATTACCTTCTGTCCAATATTGTTGGCCAGCAGGGCCTCCTTGATCTTTGTAGTGATTTGCTGAGTGTCCAGGTCTTGTGTTAGGGCAGCCATTTCATATACACTGGGCTGAACATGATGATGGTGAGGATGGTGGGGATGGGGATGATGCGCTGATGATGGAGTGGTTGAAGATGATGTAGGTGGTACTGGTGGAGACACAAGGGAGCTTGCAGTGGGCGGTGCTGTTGTTGAAGGACTGGACGATGCTGAAGATGATGGATGCAGTGGCTGCTGCATTTGCTGTGGGGTTGGAGGTGGAATTGGATGGGGAACATGATGCAAGGCTGACCTCATGCCCATACCAGGGGGAGGTGATACAAGAAGTCCAGCAGCAGAGGTGGGCACTCCTGGAGGCATCCCAGGGCCATGTGGCCCGAGGTGTGGATGATGTAAGGGGGAATGTGGTGGTGGACCCTAAATAGAATGGAAAAGTTAGCATGCAAAAGTTAGCATAAATTGGAATCTAAATAAATTCGAAACTATGGTAATTTCACAAAGGAAGGTTTAAAATTTTGCCTCTATACTAATGCAAAAATTGCTCGAAAACAGAAAAACACTTAACAGTACTATAGTAATGATATTCAAATGCACAATGTGAATGGAACAAAATTCACCATACTACTACTGTATTCACGTGGAAAGGCTCCCACTGGGATTATATGCATGAAGATCTGCTTATCATGTCACATTGACAAATATTGAAAGCATATGATTTTTCCTTAAATAAAGTGGGGATTGCTTCCAGGACTCACAAATCCCATTTAGGAGCTAATTGGTTTGCTTACCTGTGATGGATGGTGATGCGGATGGTGTGGTGGTAGGTGTGGGTGATGATGATGTCCCCCTCTCTTGAGCAGGGCTGATGGAGAAGTTGTGGTGTCCGGGTGGGAGGGTGTCGACGAAGCTCCTCCACCATGGTGCATGGCTGCAGCAGCAGCAGCTGCTGCTGCCATCTGGCCAGCTGCAACCACAGCCGAGAGAACAGCTGAGGAGGAGGGTGAAGATGACACAACAGCATCCATGGCCTTAGAAACTGGATCCATACCAGATGGAGGCATTGCAGCCGACAGCTTTGACAGCGGCTTGGTCGGGCCTACTGTGTTGGCAAGGTTGCCATGCATTAATAAAATGCTTCATACGATATTGACAAATGATTTGAAGTGAACCACTTGGGCATGTGATTTCTTAATTGTTGAAAGAGGTGCACAGTATATGATATTTTATACTCATGAGCGAGTGAAAACAGGACCAATTCAAAGCAAAACAGAAACTTAAGTTTGTACTGTGCTTTAAAAACCTCTTAAAATAATATGAAAATAAGCAGAAAAATAACAGCAAAACTTAAAATAGAAATAAACACCCAAGATTTCAAGCTGATAGGTGAAGTGATCACAGATGCGCATTCATTTTTTAAAATAATTGGAAATAACAAATTATGCTGGGCAAAGGGCCCCTTTATTTTAGTTCAGATATGTTCTAAATGGTTGAAAAGAATTATACTCACGGGGACTTCCACCATATCCGCCAGTCCTCATCAACTTCTCTGGTGCAATCTTGTACTGGCTTGCAACTAGTTTGTGCACAGCATTATCATCCTCCAAGAACATCTTCATTCGGATGAATGGTTCACGGCCCTTTTGTGTTAGCATATGCCAAGGCTTTGGTCTTGCTAATAGGTCAGACACTGAGCCTTGAGAGAGACCCAAAACTGACTCTCCAAATAGCCTCTGGCTTATTGAGTACTGGCTAAGTTGTTCCTTGACCTGTGTAAACGATTTTTTATTAATATTTTAACATTACTCAAATTGAAGATAAATATAATCATATGTATATATATATATCCGGCTAGCTCTTACAAATATCTAGTCACAACCATAAATATTACCTTTTTCACAATATCCTCCGTGTTGAGATTGTTGAACTGGTCAAACTGTTGCTGGGTTATTGGGGGGAGTACTGCCTTGAGTGGTCTTTGGGACGGACTGCCATGCACATGGCTAGGGACCACTGGAGCTGATATGAGAGCATTTGTGATAGAGGCCATGCGTTGCAAGGGACTAGCACCAGTTGATGCCAAAGAAGATGGTCCAAAGTCTTCAGCGCCTACACCCACCAAAAGTGAAGAGGGTGTTGGAGGGGCAGGGGATGGAGGGACACCACCTCCAAGAGGACTAGCTCCTGGTGTAGATCCACATGCCCCTTGACCTCCACCACTACCACCAGTTGATTGAGATCCTGAACCTGGCAAGCCTAATGAAAGACAGATCATATTTTTATTATTTTTGGATAAGATTAATGAATTAATCTATTTAAAAATATTCATAATTTAAACTAACCTAGCTTATTCAGCTAAACGTATTCCATTGCCAAAAGGTTTTATTGACATAACTTATTAGGTAAGAAAGTTTTAATCATAATGATGAAACTAAAGATCTTTAAGTCTCTTAATGCACATTTATTTTCTATTATGGAATAAATAATGGCTGTTTTACAGTCAATCAGTGGAGAAGAAAAGTCCTGATAAAACACAATGATGAAGTCATAAATTTTGGATAAATAGTGTATGCACTGTGGCCTTTTAATGGAATTTCAGCCCATTCAGGAGTTAATGTTACCATTATGGATGCAATTTAATTCATCTTTTTCAGCTCAACTTTTAATTTGAACTAGAGTCATCAATTTTTTAAGTGAAACATGGAATTGACAGGGGCAGCAACTATTTACCTGGCTCAGTTTTTGGTCTGACAAGTGAGAAAGCACTTCCGGCATGCCTCAAAGCTTCATTTGCGGCTTGTTGCTGCATGTGCTGCTGCATTTGCTGTTGCTGCTGCTGTTGTTGTTGCTGTTGCTGCTGCTGCTGGTGTTGTTGCTGCTGCATCTGGTGCTGTTCGGACGGCCCCAGCACCTCCTTCTTCACCAGCCCCATGCCGGGGCCTTCGAGGCCGCCGTTAGGAATCTTGGGAAGGGAGAGGTCCTGCGCCATCCCGTTGTGCCCTTGCATGTTCTGCTGATGCTGCTGGTGCAGGGCCAGGAGGCCCGCCTGCGACACGATCGAATTGGTCGTGGTCGCCATTGCGGCGGACGATGACGCGGGTGAGGGGGCGGACGAGGGGGGCGGTGGGTGGGGAAGGCCTGGGGCTCCGCCAACAGAGGACGGCGAGGATGGGGGTGGCGGGGCCACGTTCAACTTGACGAGCTCCCGGTGGTAAGCGTCCAAAGCCATTCGGATCTCCTCCTGGGTGCGATCCATCAGCGGGTGCCCGGTGGCGCCACCACCGCCGCCGTTGCCCCCTGGTCCGCCAGCGCCGCTGAAAAAGTGCGGGAAGAGCAGACTACGTCAACAGAGATAAGGTGCTGCTCTCAGGCTCAATTTGTAGGAGTCAATAAGGGATTTACTTCGGGAATGACAGTTATTCGACTTAACGGGAAGTAAAGGCATGCATGATAATCGTCCATTGTGAAACGACGGGTAGCGTCCACCGCTTAATTGCGATAATCTTTTGGTAAAAACGGATAGAAATCGCACCTTTAAACAATGTTAGAACACAGTAGGCAGGTGGTAGATAATTGACTAGGGCCAACGGAATCCGATTTGCCTTGGCACACTTAATGAAATTCCACGTTTGTCAAGATTAAATTTTCATTTGGTGCAAGCGTGCAAAAACACCCATATACCTTACTCGCCATCAAAATATGGAAAATAAGCAACAACATAACTTATGAAGAAGATAACATTGAAATGAATGAATTCAATGATTTATCTTATCGCGGCGAGAAGCTCAATTATTCCGGGACTATGAGAGATGGAGGGGTCCCGAAACTGCAATATGGTCGCACCAGATTATTCGTGCCAGCAAAAAGAACGAAAAGAAATTTTTTGCTTAAATTAAAAGAAAATAACTGCCTATATAAATAAATGTTTTCAAATTTTAATTTTCGTTCAAATAGGCAAATTCACTCTGAATGCTGACAAACTTTCACTTTCCTTTATTTTTGCATCACCCACTGTTTTCCTGCCCCTCGATACCACGCATAAGCGAGAATTTACAGCATTTGCAAAGAGCAGTGAAAGCATATTTTTATTGCTTTCATTAATATCTCGGAGGAAATTTGATTCATGCACATATGAATGGGCATAGGTGGCCGGGTAAATCTATTACGAGAGTATGCTGTATTAAGTAAATATACAGGTATTCTACCGTTGTAGATACTCACCTAGGAAAGTGGTGATCTCTGGGACTGCGCATGGAGTCTTCCAACCTGCGGCCCATCAACTTGGCCAATTCCTCTTGATATATTCGAACGACCTTCTCCTGGGGAATGTCATCGTTTTCGTACTTTTTGAGGCGCCTGTTTTGGGAGCTGGAGCCGTCCTTCCCGGAGCCGTTTCCGGACAGAAGAGGCGAAGAGCTCTGTGATTTGTATAAAGGAATCAGGAAATTAATTTCACCAAACCTTACTTGAGATCAAACTCGAACAAAACATATTTGAATCGAGTCAACAACGTAAAAGTCAAATATTTGTCTTGAAGTAAAATTGGTTCATCCCAAAAAGTGTTTATTTTTTCAGACATTGAAGCCAACAGTGTAAAAGTTCCAACAATGGAACATTAAGGGCGATGGGTGAGGGAATCAATTATAATATGAATTGATTGAAACAAGTTAATCCCCGAATATTTGCTTATTTCGTCAATTATTTTGTCATAATAATACATAAAAACGGTGATTTGCGTGTGAACACCTAATAGTTTTCCCAAAGACAATTTACCTGTCCGTGGTGCGGGGACTTGCTGTCCTCGTTGCTCCGACTATCTTCTTGCCCTCCGCCACCGTTCCCGCCACCAACACCGCCTAATACGACACCGTGCAGTGATGCAGAGGCCGTTTTCATTGCATGGCTGGCTTCATTCAAGATGTGAACTATTCTCTCCTCTGTCATGCTATCTTCTCCCAGTCCGCCTACACCTCCGCGGGCTGCTCCAAAACCGGGAATACCAGCAGTATCTTTACCTGAGAGAAAATAAGGAGCTAATTAAATAAATATTATCCATGAATGATTATTATTAATATTAAATTTTATAGTGCAAGAGAATGGAAACACATAATTCAGTGCAAATCCTCATTATTAAAACAAACCCCCTGTTGGAAGGTTTCAAAGCTCCTTTTTAGGGCGAAATTGTCAACTGATACATTTAAAAAAGATGTGGAGCGCATGCTTATTATTCATTAGCAATAAAACTAAAATAAATTTAAATTACATTGCCAGAAGGATATTTAAAATTTACGGTCAAACAGTCGTCGATATTTTGCTAAGAGTATGGGAAGGACTTGGCGATTGAAAAAAAATCAGCTAGTTGAGGACGGTTCTCCTGCAATTGCAAGTAAGAAGTCACAATGGAAAACACACTGGACGACGATGATAAAACTCGAGAATTCGTGGCGAGGATGAGGAAGAAGGGGCTTATTACATTCTGGGTGACTTCGGCGTGGACCCTTTACAATGCAATGGCTAACGAACAGCAGACATATCAATCTCCTTGTCTTCCTCCCAACAAGATGAAGCTGGCGAAGTCGGTACAGCGACTCATAAGGACAGCCATTCATGAGCCATCGCCGAAGAGTAGACGCTCGGGATGTGGAAGGGGTTGGTTGTTGGCAGAAAAGCTTTGGGATTGAGTCTAGGGAGGTTCAAAGTGCTGAGGCCCGAGGTTAAACGAACTTAACATTTGTAATAAGGATGGAGATAAGGATAAAGAGAGAGGGTTGTGCGGTCCCATGAATGGGTGGACGGGAGTATTATATCTGCGCCAAAGGCACTGATTGTTGAGGACGGACCCCGGTCGGGATTCTGATGGAAGCGACCATCAGGTATGGTGGAATCGAATGTTAAGGCGCGCACAACACGACTGATTGGTGTATGGGAGTGGAAAGAGGATGCTTTGGAGTCCTCGGCTATTAAATGAAACGATGGTGTCTAAACATGACCAAGGGACTTCACATTCAATCCACTTTTATAGTGACTAATAGAGACATCCATTGGTAGGAAGGAGTGAGGAGGACAATTATCAATTGAATCGGGGTAGTCTTACCCTGTGGAGGAGAATTGGAAAAGGGGAAGTGAGGAAGTTGGTAGAGTGGTAGGATAAAGCCTTCGAGAAGAGCTGTGGATTTAAAGCGAATGCCAGTTGATGGATGCTCAAGGAATACGATAGAATATAAAGGGAAACTTTTGGGCGAAGTACTCGCTAGTGATCCATAACATTGCAACTACTTGAGCGCAGTTTCTTTAGGAAAAGGTTAATAATTGTGAGAAAATAGAAAGCTAACGATCTCGGTGGGCAGCGACTGCAATGTATTTTGAAGGCATAATTAACCATTCTGCACAATAAGAAGAGACGGAAAGAAGTTACCAACGTGTTAGCAAAAAAAACTCGATGACTTCTGCTTATGAGGTCAAGTTTTCCATCCCAAAGAATAATTTTTCAAAATAAGCATTTATTTTTTATTGGGCCAAAGATTCGAACGAGAAGAATTGGAAGTCCTGTTTTTCGAAAATGGATCTTCAAACGCGAAACTATTCTATCGCCTCTGAGGTTGTTTGAGCGCCTATTCATTCACTTCCATACTTTCCTCGACTCAATCCCCAGGGCCGGATATGCAATCAGAATCGAGCAAGTTTCAACGCGACAGGACTTTCGTTATGGAGACGGGGGAAAGGGTTTAGAGTGTAACCATCCGATAATGAATAATAAGACAACTTTCGCGTGACATGTGATTCAAAAGGAAGGGGAAGAAGAGGTGGGAAAAGCGCAAGACCGAGACGGACGAAATCTTCTCAGAGTCATCGCCACCCTTTCGTCATGCTCTGTGAAATAGGCCGATGGGAAAAATATAAAAAAATAGAATTAAGGCGCAGCGTGATAAACACTTGGATGCCGCCGAGAGCCATCACAAAAATATGGGGGTTTGGGGGGGGGGAAGCGAGTGGGTTTCGGGAGAGGGAAGCGATGGGTGAATTTGATGGGAAGGAATGGGGAGGATTGCTGTTCCGGTCTGAAAAATTCCCCTCGTCCTGCACGATATGCATCGTATTAACGAGTAGCTTGCGACGCACGGATTTCGTTGCGGCGTCGGCTCTTGCATCACGTATGAGTAAAATTTGAAAAAAAAGAAATGAAAGGAAAAGACCCCTTGCAAGGGACTCACTCTGCATGGAATGAGGGGAGGGGGAGATTGGACAGGAAGACTATCACGCCGCAAGATCGACACTGAAGTCAAAGGTTAATTCCACATGAAAGGAAAGCTATGGAGACAAAGGTGGAGGGGGATGGCTAATATCCATCTGGGTCGGCTCGACAAACAGTTTAACGCCATGAGGTTGTAGTAAAGCGAGAAAGACCACTGGAAGGGTGGACTTTACAAGGGTGGACAACTACCTTTATGGAAAAGATTACCAATCCGCAGGGAAACGTGATCGCTTGACCACATTTGGGGGCTTACCCACTAAGACCAGATGACGGGGAACGGAAAATGTTGAAAAAAGTTGTGAGGGACTGAGGTGATCGGACGTAGTTCGTTTAACAGAAGGAGATAACAAGAGCGCACCCGGGTGCAGCGAATCCGAAAGAGGTGATGGAATGAGAAGGGAGGAATGAAGAGGCTCTTCTGTTCCTCGGGGACTCTTTGCTAGGATTTCTGACCGTTTCGTTCTGTTCAAAATCCTGTCCTCCAATCGTCTCTTACGCTTTCGGCGAGACCGATTTACACGGCGGGGGTTGGGAATGGACGGTGCAGGGGGACGCCAATAATAATGATAATAAAAATAATGACGCAGAGGGAGGGGGGCGTATGCGCCCCTCCGTTTCTCCCCGAACCGTGAAAATTGAAAGAAGCTGGCGAAGCTCGTCGCGTTATGGGAAGGACGTGGGAGCCCCATGGCATTGGGGGGGGGGAAGGAGGGCGTTACACGTGACTGGGGGTTCAGGGCACGGCGTGAAAGGACAGGGTGGAGTACAGGAGAGACAAAAAGCAGCCGGGGGATGGGTGGAAGCGCTAACGAAAATATGCCAATGCTGGCGGTAGATTTGTATTTCCATCGGCGGGCAGAGAGGAACCCGGCGCCTGTGTCACTCTATCTGCGATGAAAAAAAACCATAGTTGCATTCGTGGGACCCAATTGGATTGGAAAGCAGGAGTACTCGGAAAAATACGGAGCGTGTAGCTCAGGAGAAAACTACTACCGCGGAAATGAGAGCCGACTTATTGGCATCGCAGGGCACATCCTTCATCTTAGTTGCCCTTAGATTAGCTATTATAATTCTGTCAGTTGAAACGGAGAGTTGATTTACTCCTCGATCTCAAAACGACTCTTCCTTCACACGGTTTGTACAGGAGAAAATATACATGTATGGGAGAATCTAAATTTGAACTTAATAGGACATATTGGACGGTGGACCTCGAGAAACTGCCGCGGATCTAAAAGGAAAACGACGTCAGAGTCCACGGTGTTGACAACTAACTGACTTTGTGTAAGTTTTGCCGTGAAGTATAAATTAAACGAAAAGAAGTAAAGCTAAGAAACTATTTCACTTGGAAAATCATCTTCTCTGACAGCATGTCGACGTCATCTTTTTCCTAGTCCCGCAAGAGAGAGGAGGGAAAAGAAAAGAGCGAGAGGGTTTACGTAAAAGCAGTTGAACCGCAAGGAAATGCGGTTCGGGATGAAATGTTGCAAAATTTAACGAGAATTACACTCCCACGGAACGAGGTCGAAAGGAATGAAAATTGGGCGGCTGAAACAGTATCGAAGGAGATCGTTAAGGATAAAGCGTTGAAAATGAACGTGGGAAGGAAACAAGAGGGAAAAATGTGAAAGAGGTGTATGGGTGGGATCGAATGGACGCGCTCAGGAATGGAAAAATGTGAAAAATAACACGGACGCCGGATATAATAAAAAAAGAAAGTGGGAAGGGAATAGAAACGAACGCGTGTTAAGACGAGCGAAAATAAAAATGGGAAAATGGGCGTGCGGAGGCGGTGGGAGGTAATTTATTTTTTAATTGCCTTAATTTCTCTGATGGTCCACTTGGTATTTCATGTTCTCTCCCTTGCCATCTCCCCCGCGCCGAACCCTTCATCCTTGAGGAGGAGGGACTCTCTGCAAAAGAGCGGCCGGGGGGGGGAGGGTGAGAGAGGGTTGCAAGGAGATCTGGGCAACCGAGCCGAGCTCTTGAAAATATCACTGATGGCGTGGGGTATTGCACATTCCGACCGCCTCCGGAGTTACCATCATCTCTCTTTCTGCCGCCCCCTTCCTAGGGCCACTCGCGAGTCCCTCCCGACGCCCGCACTCACACATGCCTGACTCCTTAATGAGTCAGTCTACTTGGGTGCAAGGAATAACTACGCGTCCCCGGCGCTCCCGGTCGGAGAGGTGGTAAGGGAGCGGATGGCATTTGTGTTCCGAGGCAAGGGTGGGGTTAGGGATTCTCACGCCAGGGAGACGGACCGAGACGGCGAATAAAAAGTTAGGGGGGCATGAGAAGCGAAGAGGTGCAGTGGCCGGGTGGGGGTGGTGTCCCTGATAAGATTGGTCAACTACCGCCCGGGCAAACGATTTTTTTACCCATCACTTCGCTCTCTTTTTACTAAAGCTTGGCAGGTGGAGTCCCCGGCGGGACTCCACCCGCCGAGAGGGGCAATCGGGAGGAACGTGCATTTTACACTCGCAGGATAGGCACTCGGGCCGGCAGGGAATACGTACACGTCCCCTCGTGGATCGCTCACCGACGGAAGAGGAACGACGAAAGAATAAAAGAAAATGGAGAGCTTCTCCGAAACCGAATCGAGGAAAGTGGGCGACGGCCCCCAGTACTTATGCTCCGCGGCATAAAACGACGGCGAACCACAACGTCGGACAGTGCTTCCCCTAATGGTGACTCGGGACGCAGAAAACGCTCCATTAAGCGAGGAAACACGCGGTGGTGAGGTTTGGCCGGTGGGATTATGGCGGGGAGGCGGCCGAAACGAAATGATAATTTTTTTAAATCGATTCTCTCCGTTCATTATGTTTCAACCGCGCGTAAAACGTAATGGGATGCCTCCATTAAAACCAATTAGGGTCGTTCCCGTCGTGTTAAAATTAGAAGTTTCCACTAAATTAGGCGTGTTTTCTCACGCCTATCGTTGCACGTGCGTGGCCGTCGAAGGAACAAGGAACCTTTCGAGTCCTTTCCAATGAAATGATTCGGTGGGAGTTGAAGTGAACGATTGTTTGGGATGTCGTTTGGAAAACGTTTCCCAATAATATTCTTACGCGAGAGCTGCCCTTGCGGGCCAAGACAAGACACGAGGGTTTCCTCGGGGAAATATTACGGTTACCGCAAAAGGAGCGATGAGTCAAAACCAAAATCTGCGATTCGAGTGCAACAGCTACGATTTTTCAAGAGTCAGGAGCTCAAACTTGAGGATGAGGTGACGCTGTTTGAAAACTCTCGCTGACTCAAATGCAAAAACTCACCCAGCTAAGCCCAAAGTAAGGGCGTATAGGGATGTCGAAGTTTGCAGGAAACTCAAGCGTTGTCCAAACCCTTGAATAAAATTATCATTTTAGATGTGCTTTTATGGGGACGGCGAAAAACCACGGCAAGAGTCTCTTGCAGTCACATAATCCCAAATCCGCGCTGATAAGGAACTAACGGCAAGTATGTTTCAGCAGGTAAGGAGACACTCGATAGCGACCGAAACAATTCATAATAAGGTGACAAAAACAGCTCAAGAAAAGGCTAAAAGGGGTTAGGCAATCGTGTACCGAGCATTTATCTTTTGAGGCCTCTTTTTCTTGGCCATGTTATATTTGATAATAAGAAACAATAAAACTGGCGAGAAATGGTACACGGAATCAACCATAGAGAAACTAAGCCTTTGATGAGGGTATAAATCGGTTTTAGTTATCAGTCCGCTACGATTAAATATTTCCACGAGGCCGTAACTTCCTGAGGTATTTCAGATTATTTAAATGAATTCAAAACACATTATAATAAAAAAACCGAATCGAGTGACATCGGTGTGTAACCCAGAACACTATTAGGCTAACGGACTAATAGGCAAACATTTTTGATGTTCTTTTAAAAAAAAACACTTAATGTCCAATCGTTTTCTGCGCCGAATTTTCCATGAAACTGAAAGAGAGAGGGACAAGAAAAACGCTTGCACGCGTACAGCCGATAAGCCTGAGGCATTTCAATAATGCTCGCCGTTGTTTGAGGATATTTATCGGTCGGAGCTTTCTTTTCCGCCACCCACTCACCCACCCACCTTTCCCGGGGAAAAAAATGCCACCCCACCGACCCCCTCTCCCGGAATATCCCTCCTCATTGCCCGACGGCTTCGACCAGACGCCGTCAAGCCGACGACAAATGAAATCGCTTTGATGCCGCCCGGGGAATTAGTAAACAAACAGGAAAGAGACAATGGAACCAGCCGGCTCACTCAGTCGATCAGAAAAATTCCTCCTCCCCGCCTCACATTTGGCGACGAACAGAGTCTAATTATTACGGACGGCGTCATTCATGACGTATTCCTCGCCGTATCCCCGGCAATAAAACGAGGCAAGGGGAGAGGGACGGCTGGGAAATAATAAGAGGGAGAGGGAAATGTTTATTATTTTCGTGGGAGGTTTAAGAGGAGGGAGGGAGGGAGAGACTGAGCTCGATTTGATCGGAGATATGAGATGGGCAAAGGATCAGGTGAAGGGGAACAGGGGGGTTCAAAACGGGAGAGAAGTGTGGAAACGAAAACGCTAAGTTTACATAGATGGGCTCGGAGATAGGGAGGGTGGGTAGGGTATGGAACTGTGGGGACGGTGGGTGCGGAATTTGAGATGTCACTGACGAAGTAGTCCATCCCGAGATTGCGAAGGTGTAATGGTGCCGGCGGAAAGGGAGGAGCGATAGTACTCGCCAGATTCGGTCAATTTCTCGTCAGCGTCGGAAGCACCCACCCATCCACGCGGAGCGCTTCCTCTCGTCCGCGACCACCCTGCCGCACCCAACGATGCCACGCGAGCCGCGCGCGAAGGGAACCGCCCCTAAGCACCCGAAAGACGGAAGACACCACCTCGTCTCGACCCAAACGTGGGGATGGGTGGTCACTCCACCCAGGATGGCGAGAGGGATGGGTAGGGGAACGGGGAGACTTTTATTCTTCCTCCTAACCCCCTCCCCCCACCTCCACCCTGTATTCATTTTATTTCTTTTAGAAGGCGAAGGCCGAACGACTGCAAAACTCTCTTTTATCCCCGTCCCTGCACCTCAGCCACCTCCCCACCCCTTCCCAACCCCCCATCGGCATACCATACCGGAGGGCACGGGGGGAAGGGAAGAAAAAAATTACCACCTCCGGGCTCCTCCCCGCCCTTCCGTCCCTCATCGGCCCCCTCTTCGACTCCCCCCCCCAAACTTAGCGCCACTAAGGGGTAAAAAATCTGAGCGAGCGAGAGGAAACAAAGAGAAGGGGTCCCGCGTGATGGGGATGGAGGAGATAGGTGTGGAGACGGGAGACGTACACTGGGGTTCGGGAGGAGAGAGTTCATTTTTTTTATCGCCGCCTCCTTCACCCTCTCGGGCACATACACGGCTAACACACCAAAACACGAACACGCACGCACAGGATCCAACCTCAAACACACCAGCAAACATTTCTTTTCACCCTCTCTCTCTGACTCTCCCATCTCTCCTTCTTCCCCCGGCCCACCCAACACAATTCCCATCTCTTCCTTTTATTGCGATGATTTTCTGCCTCCCAATTTTTTTCCCCGACTCCTCTCTCCGAAATGTTATCGTCATCATTAAAATAGATCGGGGGAGTGAGAGAGAGAGAGAGAGGTAGGGAAGGGAGTGAATGAGGGTGTGGGGGGTCACGGTAGCGGCGGGACAAAGGAACGCCGAGACGAGGTCCAAACGGGGGACTCGGAACGGCGGGGAAGGAAGGAAGGAGTGAGTTTTGAGGGTTTGTGGTGCGGGAGAAGGGCGGGAAGGGATGGGCAGGGAATGGCGGGGCGGGGTCCCGGGTCGGCCTCGGAACCAGGAGACGATAATGTCGCGGGTAATGAGAGCTTTAAGTTTCCAAGTATTACCCTCCGTTGCGTCGGGTCGTCTGGCCCCGTGGTGTGCCCCCCCTCCCTTCTTCTTCCCCCCCACTCCCCGAGACTTTTGTGCCATCCCGCGGCCCCAATTCTTCCCGTCCGCCACCCCCACTCCCCCCGCCCCTTTCGGGCCCGTCCTCCTGGGCATCATTCCCCTCGCCCCCGGTGAGAGGGTGGTCCCACCGATTTCACGTAATGGACGGCGTGCAAGGGGCGGAGGTCCCTACCGCAAGTGTTCTCAGAAGTAGCAGGCAGCCATCAGTCGCCATCAATGACGAGAGTTAAATATTTCCTGGTTGCCCTCGAGCGATTTCCCAGTAGGGAGTAGCGGGGAGTGTGCCTCCGCCCAAAAGGAGCGAATTCGCTGCGATCATGAGAGATGGGGGGAGGAGGACAAGAGGAGGAATTGGGAGGCAGGGTTCTCAAAGAACGTGCCTAGGCAACGTTTTGGGTGAAACTTGAAATTTTCTGAAACAATCAAAACTGAATTAACGACGAGGAGTATCTTGCGCAAACGGTCCAATTTCCTTTCGATATTTGGTGAATGGTTGGTAATTAGGAAATGGTATTCCCGATAGTATTGAAGTGCAGGTAGCGGTATTCTCAGCCCTTCACTCGAAAATTAATTTCGCAGGATGACTATCTCCACATAGATCCTCCCCTGCCATAAAAAGGAATGTAAAATTATCTCCAAAGTGACTGTCGATACTCGATCGACACTTTGCCGACAGAGAACGGAGAGTACTCCAGGAATAGCTTAAGGACAACTCCACTTGATGACAGACGATTAGCAGGAATTAGTCAAGGAGGTTTGGATTATGTTTAGCCGTTATACCTTCAAGATACTAAGGCCAACATTAACAAAAATACTACAGATGAAAATACAATTAACTCGCAGAGAATTGAACTTATTTGTCCCAAATTTTCTCATTCATTAAACTTTCTCCGACCATTCATTAGAATAATTTGAAATTTTCGGATGCCGATTGGAGGACTCGAAGGTGCTCGGAGTTGATCGCCCTTCTCGCCCTCTCCCACATCGGCTACGCGCCTGCTCTTACCAACGCGTTTCTTTTACAGACGTCTTTGTGGGCTTTATCGTTGCAATCGCATTCGGATACACTCCGGGATCTAATTCGGCCACATTTTTAACCGTCACGCGCTCTTTGCCTTACATCACCAACATCCCGGCAGACGCTTTATCGAGATGACTTCATCTTGGGACCCAAAGTACCCACCAAACGTTTTAATAATAAAACAAGTGGGGAGGTGAAGCGAGACGCGCAAGTTGAAATCGCATTTCCTGGAAGTGAGTTCGCGGTTTTTGGGGGGGGGGGTCCCATCTCACATTGCGTGTACCTGAGACCGAAGTGACATGGAAAGAATGGAGAGAGAGAGACCCAACCGAAGAGACAAAGGGCAAGCAAAGAGGGAGGAGCTGGAATACGGAGAACGTGAAGGTGGGAATTCGTAAGTGCAGATCAAGATGAAGAAAACGAGAGAGAGGGAGGGGGTTGAAGGAGGGAGTTGGAAGGAGATAGAGGGGAAAAAGAAAATGATAGTTTGAAAAAAATTGACTCGGTGATATTACAAACGGAAGAGATCACCTGGGGAGGAAGGGTGGCGTGGGATGGGCGGGAGGGGCTGTGACAGGATTGGGGTGAGGAGGGGGGGGGAGGAAGGGAAGGAGGTAATTAGCCGACAATTACGGCCTTGGGGTAAACCTGGGGAGACGGAAAGATGGCGACTCAAAGATATCGACACAAAAGACTGGGCGAGAGAGGGAGCGGGGGGAGGTGGGCGGACGGGAGAGGGGAGAAGGGGTGGGGAAGAAGGGAAAAGAGAGAAAGAACGAAGGTGGGGAGGAGGAGGAAATGGATTAAGAGCGAAGCGGAAGGGGAGAGATACCAAGATGGCGGGCATCCAGAGAGGAGGGGGGTTATAAGTAGTGTCATCAGACAGTGCAATGGTGAGGCGAGGGTGGAGGAGGGAAGAGGGAGAGAGGAGGCGGAAGGGGGGATGAGAGAGAGAGAGGGGGGGAGGAGTGTGAGCATTCCGAGAAAGGCGCCAGTGAGAGAGAGAGAAAGATAAGGCAACGTTCCACGGAGGACAAAGTTACGTGACACAGCCGTCGCTTAGTGCCTTCTTCTGAGGGTTAACTGGAGATTTCAATGACCTCCCTCCCATCCCCCCAAAGGGGATAATGACACGAGGATGTGGAATTAAGGGAGGAATTAGGGGAGAAATTAAGGTGGCAGGGAAGGGAAGTGAAATGAGAGAAGGGTGGGAAAAAAATAAGACGATATGAAGGAAGGAGATCAAGCGAGGAGTGCCTGTAAGTGCTTCAAGACCCGACTTTGCTATAAACCGGGATCGACACTTGACCATATTAAGTGGTGTTCCCACCATCGAGAAGATATCTTCCGACCCATGGGTCCGTGGCGCGATTGTGGTTTTTTTGGAGTTCGGGAATCGAATATGGTTACCAACCCACCTCAGGGAAGCAAAATATTTCTCACCGACAACCTAAGATTTACCTACACGCGAAGCAAACGGCGTGAGAGGGGTCAATCCCGGCCTGATATCGCGACTACGTCGAGACTGAAGAGAGGGAATTCTAAATCGGTAGCGGCGGGACCGAAAAATTCGCGGGCTCCGTCAAGACTTCTTTAATAATATTCACGGCGGCAGGGATTAGGTTGGCAAAAGCGCGGGAGAATTATATGAACGATGAATATCGCATTTCATTTTTTTTCGTCGTCGTCAACCCCCTATCCACTACAAAATCGGCAAAACTGTTTGTCGGTGGGGACTTTATCGGCGCGGGAGAATGCGGAGCGGCATAGTTGCTTGATCGTCGTCGTCGTTAAGGAGGAAGTGGAAAGAAAGGAGTCCGCACTCGTGAATTTTGCGATTTCGGTGAGTTCGGCAGAGAAAACGAACCGAGTGAGCGATCAAAGGTTCCTTTTCCTCCTCCCCCTACACCCGCCCCCATTTCCCGCGGGACGCAGAATGGGCGGGAAGTGGGCAAAGGGATCGGGAAAGAGTGAAAGAGAGGGAGAGAGAATATAGGAGAGAATGACGTGTAAAAATTCCTCCATTGATCGCTCAACGATTCCCGAGTGCACTTTCACATTCGCCCTGTGTGGCCGCGTTTGTCATGTGATCAAGCCTCAGGTATATATTCTTCCCCTTTGCCGCCCCCACCCCACCACACCATTTTTTTCCAAAGACTGATCGAACAAATACATTGAAGGGGCTCAACTTGTGTGTGTGAGTATGTATGTGAGTGCATTGCCGCATTACGGAGTGGGATTCTTATATCTATATATGTGTGTGTATATATATATATGCATATATATATGCATATACATATATATATATGCATATATATATATATATATATGCATGTGCTTTTGCATGCCGTTGTGTGTCTTTGGTGACTCGTTTGAGGGGAGGGAATTTAAAAAGCAAACAAGATAAAAATGATGGGTGAAAGAAAAATGTTTTCCCTTCTCAAAAGTTTTAACATGGGACCCACCCCCTCTCCAAACCGTTCCCTTGTGTCTCTCCCGCCCTTTGACTTTGTGAGTCGAAAGACCATTCGGAAAGCGATATTAACTTTCGCTGGGGCGTGCGGCACCGTGCGTAAGAGGGAAATTGCGAGCGCACTCGACTAGAAAAAAATAATGTACAAGCATTCTCCGCAAGGGGAAGAACTGACGGTGTTATAGCTACCCAGTCATCCGCGAACTCCACCAGGCCCTGCCATCTCCGATTATTCAAATAAGAACGTCAGTGGTTTGGACGCTATAAACCGTACAATAACTTCTCCGATACCATCCCTGCACTCGAGTACGCAAATTATCCACCGCCAAGTGGAATGAAAGTCCAAGTGAGAAACGGATGCGATGATATTTTAAAATTAAAAGTCCGAATTCCGACTACGTTGTGTTTAGATATTACGCAGGGTTAAGCCGCACAAAAGTTTTATTTTCGAAAGAACATCAAGCACATGAACAGAGTTCGATCTAAACGACAGTTTTTTTTATTAGCTTCACAAAGGACTTCCATCAGAAAATTTTTAATGCCAGCAATTGGAATTTTCGACGATCTTAAAAGGGCGGAGGAGAGACCTGTTTCGGAAAATGCGGGGGATGGGGGTTGGGGGGGGGGGTGGGTGGGTGGGTGAGTTGATTGATCGCTTGCGTGTGAGCGTATCCCTCACCTTCTCTTTTTCTCACTCACCTTTCGATTCATTGGCCTCCGAGAGGCCGTCGCGACTCTCGTAAGTGTCGCCAGGGGGAGCCTTCGAGAAACTAAATCAGCCGATCGAGATGCGGGCCAAAATGTGTGAATATGTATATTACCCTTCTCCCTACCACCTCACACCAGCCCCCCTCCCCTCCCCCCGGAGACAAAAAACACACCAAAGTTGCGTGAGAGATTCGTGAGTACCGGAGAATCAAATCCGTGTCGTCCAGGCAACACGGGAGCCGAACAGGATATGTTATTTCGACTCTTTCCCACTCATCATCCGCTCCCTACCTCCCCCCTTCGACCAATTATTGCTCTCAATCTATAACTCCCGTTCGGGAGATCGAAATCCGGGCACGCAAACCCGCGCCGGGCTTGAGGCTCGAATGTCTGGGATTTCGCCGTTCCAATTCAAAACGAAGACTATCGCCCTTAAAAATGACGAAATCGTAATCATCGTCACACATCACATTCAAACAAGCAGTTGAATCGTTTGATGACGTCTACTGTATGTTTGAATTACACTCGAACTCCTCTAGATGGACGAAAATGATACACGATTTTGAAGGTGTCCGCATGGCGTATCAATAACCTCAGTAACCTCCAATTTTGTTTTACTTCGGAGGCCCAATTATGAAAAAAATGGGATGAATATTGCAGAATTCAAATCATAAATCGCAACACAGTATTCAGATCAAAGCATAGAATTTATTGCCTGGCAGAGAGACTTCGCAATGCGACGTTGCACTGACATAACACATCAGCGTAGATACATTCTGAATTGATTGCACAATGCATGCAGGAGGAAGGAGAAAAGAGGGAGAGGAGGGGAGGCTGGGGTTGGGGGGAGGGGGCATGTTAGGACTCGCTTGTAATTTCGACACCGCTGTCACCCATCTGGGACTCGTCATCGCACTCGCCAAACGTTTGCCGCCGATGTTGGAGTATCCTCGAACGAGACGTTAATATTTTTCCGATGTAAAAGGAGAGAGGGGAGGCAGGTGCTGGCTTTTTCGACAGGAGGGAGACGAGTCGAAGGCAAGGGGGGGGAGGGAAGGAATTTAGCGGGAAAGAAAGGAACGTTTAAAAAAACACATTTATGTCGGATGGATGGTGGGGATAAAAGCAGGATGTGGATAATTATCGCGAGGTGATCGCCGCCGGCTTTTTCTATACGCAGACTGCAGGGACGATCAAATTAAATGAAATACGGAATGGATTTATTTGATTTTAGAAAGAAACAAAAAATGTTGATACCTGTGTCGATTCTTCTTTCGGGAAGATCGACGCGCGAGTATATTTTTATATTATTCTCATAAAAATTTCCTACCCCCAAAATTTAGTTTCCGAAACGGACTTCCGGAGCTCTTTAACATCGATAAATTTTTCGTAGATAGAACCAATGTTCAATGAGACAATTACCTAAATGATATCAAGGTGGAGGAAAAAAAAACTTCTGCTGCTTTAGGCAAACTTTGACAGATGGGAAAGATACATTTTTAATGTTCTCGCTTACGTTAAAATTTTACAACTTGGCGTGACCGCCCGGAGTCGCCACTGAAAATTTGACTTTAATCATAAGGAATCCACATTATCATCTCCTTAAAATTCGAAAAACCTGGGGGAAATCCTTAACCGGATTGCCTATTGTCCAATAAGACGGAGGAGGAAATGACTCTCAGGTATTCTTTCGTCCCAACATGGGAATATGGAGTATAAAATATATGGAGTGTAGCGACAGAGGTGTAGTTGGGTAAAGTTATCTTTTAAACATTAACATAAATACTCCTCTCCCACATATAGAATAAATACATATATATATAATATATATATTATATATATAAATCGAGACAACGTTTCACGGTCAAGTGCTGTCGGGCCAAATCCTCTGTAATTACCTGAGCATGATCACAAAAGATGCGCTGTACTATAAATTCTAGGGGATATCAGCCAAAACGCGGCGGTCCGAATTGAAACACTTTGTAGTCCGGATCCGCGTGCAGTAGGTTAATGCCCCCAGATATAAAGAATGATCACTCATGGCCTTAAATGACCAAGATAGAGAGATGGAAATCTGTAGGTTGTTGGCTAAGTCGGGAAAGGCCCAAAAAACAATATGACTGAACCTTAACGTGTTCCGGGTTATATGCTAAAACTTCCCAGATTTTCTTGGCCACATGGTAAACGTTGGCGAAGAGATAAATAAATCCGTAGAACAAGATATTGTACTTGAATTCAAATATTAATGGGCTGTAGAGGTTGAGATAAGTATCTACAAATGAATATTCGGGAGTACAAAACAAATATTTAATTTCAGAGAGGGCCGCGAAAATGTATTTATGGCGAGAAATTAGATGAAGCCCCTGCAGTCTAAGAAGAACCTTTTTTTAAATTTGATTCTTTAAAAACAAGAAACTAATGTAATGATAAAACGTTAAATAATTCTTCCTGAACGCTGCATGAGACATCATATGTATGTGGTTAACCTACGTGCTTATAAGAAACGAAAGGTAGAGAAAGGATGACATTAAATGAACTCGATATTTCAATGAGTAATAGTTTTAGAAAATTAGTTATGCACGCATGAAATTAATTTACCCGTGCTGAACGAAATCCATCTCGCCTTCTACCGAATACCAAGCGAGCGGTTTCATTTTCGGAATCTTACAATTTTCCATGATCGTTACAAGTAAATAATTAGAGTGTAGACAACATTTTCTAGAAATGAATGCATAAAGCTAGAAGGTGGGAGGAAGTCAAAGTTGGCCACACTTCCGCTAGGTTTTTAACAAGCGGTCCAGGAATTTATCAGTACCCGTTGAGTTGTGAGACGGGGTAGGGAAAGGAAGATGGCGTTCGAAAGGGTGAGACGACAGTTACTAATTTTTAGGGCGGAGAACTCGGCTGAAACGAGGATAGTAACAGAAGGAATAAACGCAAAATAGCTCCTCCTTCCAATGGACCGCGGAGAAAAGACCAAGGCAAAGCGTGGACTGGAGAGGTGAGGTGATGAGAAGTGCGCTTGTGATGCGCTGGCGCTATTCGGAAGGTAATAATGCTGGCGGATATATATATATATATATATATATATTGGATATTTACGTTTCGACGGCCGTGCCGTCGAAACGTAAATATCCAATGTAAGTGTCCTTCTTTTATGTTTCTATGTGTGTAGTGTTTTTTGTGTTAGTGTTTGTGTGTTTGTGCGTCGCCGGAGAGCGTCTTTTCCAAGTTTATATATATATATATATATATATATATATATATATATATATATATACACTTTTTTGGAAAACCCACAAACGTGTAATGTAAATTCACTGATAGTCATAACAAACACAGAAACCAAAACACACAAAAGAGGGAAAACTCACTGGTTCTCGAATTTTCGGTGGTCCAACCACCTTTCTCAAGAGGAATTAGGAACTCCTTCCTAATTCCTCTAGAGAAAGGTGGTTGGACCACCGAAAATTCGAGAACCAGTGAGTTTTCCCTCTTTTGTGAGTTTTGGTTTCTGTGTTTGTTATGACTATCAGTGAATTTATATATATATATATATATATATATATATATATATATATATATATATATATATATATATATATATATATATATACATACACACACACAAGTTTACACACCGCCGAGTTCAAAAGTCGTGGTGGTGTGAGAGAGGATGGTGTTAAGGTGGAAAAGTCTTGTAAAGCACGGCTATCGCAAATCTCGTCGAGTCAAGAGAGGGAAAATACGCTTGGATGATCTTTTTCCTTTGAAAACGGATCATTTTTGACAGAATCACACGCAACGGAATTAGTACGAGCAGCACTTTGCTGGTGGAATGGATTAATGTTCCCCTACCACACACGGCAAGATTGGTACCAATCTTACTGCAAACAACTTTTACGACCGCCGCCGCTCTCTTGTCCGATTCGTCTCGATGGTCGAAATGTAGTTTTGTATCTCTGCTCATCACGGAAGATTTACCCAAGATTTCGACCGCCTCCCACCCCCACTTCTCCCATCCATGGAAAACGTGCCCCCGAGTGAATCCTCGCCTGCCAAATCACAGGAAGCTCCCGGGGTGAGCAGGCAGGAAAATATATATATTTTTTCCCCGAAAGATAGTTGCAGATCTATCGTGACCTCGCATGAGTTCAACACGTGTAGCCGAGGACTTTTAAGGAGGCTTTTATGGGGTTTAAGCACGAGAATAGACGTAGATGAAGGAGTGGATGGGGATGAGTTAGGTGGAGGAAGGATAGGGGGAGAAATTAAGAAAAAAAAATATAAATGAAATCATTTCCCTTGGACCTGAAGCGGAACGTCTCGCGAGTCCCCATCAAATTTAGCGGTAAGCCGCGTGTAATTCTTCATTGTGCTGTAAACACGTCCATTCATCTTTTCGAGGGACACATCATCTTCATCCCCTCCCACACGACAAACACACACGCTTCCCCCTCCTCCGGCTCCTCACGTGGGGATAGCTTCCCTCCCATCCAGGCGACGCCCACCTCGGAAGCTCCTCGGCAGCTCCTCGGCGAACGCCCCAGTCCGCCATCTTATACACCCTTCCCTCCACCTTCCTAAAAGAACACGCCGAAGGATCTTCTTCGTCTCGCCACCGCGGGCGTTCAAGGCATCGAATGCTCCAAGTAAAGAAGTTCAAATGCACCTTCACAATTTTTGCCCGAGAAGGTTTTCCAACATGGTCCACCGGGAAGAATCTTAATATAGTGAATATATAGTAGATTTTCTGGTGATATTTGTTCCTTGATTAATCGTCCCAGATAATAACCGTGCGTCCGGGCTAAATAAGCATCACGGTAGGCTGCCTTTAAAGCTGTTTCTCCTTTCATCCGAGAGTAAAAACTTGTCGCATTCAAAGGAACGAATGAACCAGTCGTAAGAATTTTTGAGTAACTGATGGAAGTCTCTGGAGATGTTTCAAAACGCACATACATACCACGAACATAAACGAATATCTTCCATCGTTGTAAAAATCAGAAGAATCGATTAACAGTCGTCAAAATAGAAGGTTAAAAAAATGTAGACTCGTCATTTTGGGCATTGGAGCGGAAATAGATTAATTAGGATCGACATTAGATTTTTTAAACCCAGCATTATTTTTGCCAGTAATCCGGTGCGGATTACTGAGCCTCCGAATAATTTCCCTATTGCTAAAAGGCACCCGGCCACCTCGAAACATACCCACGACTTACTCCGGTGACCCACCTCTATCGAGACTCCTTTGCTCTATCTCTCCCACCCGTCTACCCCTTCCTGTCGCGGTAGGATTTTTGGCTCCATGACAGGACGGAATGGGACGGGGAGGGGGTTTTAGTAGGAGGAGGGTTGAGGGAGGGAAAGGCGAGGGCGGAGAGTATTTCATAATCGCCGCGGACAGGTGGATCAAGGTTTATTTGGAGGGTGGAGGAGTTGGAGGCGGTGGATTTAGTGGAAGTCGGGAAGCAGGTGAATCCTCTTGGTGGGGGGAGTGCGATAGCGGCTGAGAGGGAGGGGTTCGAGCCTCGCGGGGTACGGGAGGGGGTGGGGAGGTCAGGAGAGGCAAGGAGGGGGAGTGGGACGGTGAGTGGCTTGATGAAGACACGCACGGGATATCATAGGCCGAGAGAGAGAGAGAGGAAGCTCGGGGGTGGACTTATGCGGAAAGTACGGGGGACACAGTTGAGATGTCAAAGGAGGAAGAGTTGGATGAAAGAGGGAAGAAAATGAGAGGGTAGCGAAGGGAGGATGGGAAGGGAGAGGGCCGGACCCTCCCAAGAGGAGTCCGGGTCCCTCTTGGGTGTGGGTGGGTGCAGTGAGCCCTTAGGACTGAGAAACGGAGATAGTTTGAGGAAACAGACACAAGGACTCCCTTTCGATTACTTTCCCCTTTCCCTTGATCCCTTTGGCACCTCGTCGGACGTGATTCCAGGGAACGAAAATGTGAACGAAATTCTTTTCAATAGGACGACGCGATTGGCATGAATTTGAGCGACCGTGTTTGAAAATTCATGCCTACGGCGGATGAGCAATCATATTCAATTAATGAAAACATAAGAGCGACGAAACAAATTTTAACTTTAAAAACACCGAGGAAATTAAATAGGCAGTCACCTGTTTGGAAGATTGGAAGAGTGAATGTGTAGAACTTTATGTAAGGAACAAAGACCTTGACTTATGAATACCTTACTTTGAATAACCACCTCTGAGAATTTTATTTACAACACTCTCGGAAATTACGCAAGCCATGGTGAGGTGGGGCTGTCGAAATCCGGTAACGTGCAATGTAGAAAAAATTAACTTTGTAATGAATTTTTGCCAAACACTGTCATCGACCTATTATGAAGGATACGGAATTTACTATATTTTCCGTTCGCAGCGCCGAAGCATTCTTAAACGGAACATAAACGTGACCACTCGTCCTGCAATCCTCATTCCTTGGGTTCCTCCGAGGACGGAAACAAAGCTCCAAAGGAGCCACGCGCGGGGAGAAGAATGAATTGGCTCGTTCAGATGAGACCACCGGGATCGGAGGGACGTTGAACAATAAGGTGGCGAAACGAGAACGCGTGCTCTTAAAGAGAGACGCACAAGCAATTTTTTTCTCCTTACATTGTCCCAATGACATTAAGTGGACGAAAATATACGATCGGGAAAGGGTCGCGGGATGGGGGAATGGGATTCCGAGGTATTTGCGGGGGGAGGGGGAGGAGGCTTAACCGGTCAGTGGATCCAAGTAAAAAGGATTCGGAATGAAGAGGGAAGATGGGGTAGCTTACGGAGGGGGAAGAAGCAAGGGGGTGGAAAAGGCCAAGAGATAAAACTCCTTAAGGGTTCCGCCTGTGACCAACTCCCCTCGACCCTGAACCCAATACTCTCTTCGCCCCCCCCACCCCCCCTCGAATCGCTTGTTTTCGCCTTTTGTGAACGGCGGCGGTGTGCCGCGGGGGCGGGGAGGTGGGCTGAGGTTGGCATTGAGCCAGTGGGTTGGGGTGGGGGGAAATAGTGTAATGGAGAGGGGGAGAAATGGGGATAAGGAGGCGGGAGAGAACGATGGGTAGCATCGCCGAGGAGGAGTGGTTATTGGCCTCGAGGAGTAACTTGCGGCGGTGAGTCGAGGGGGTCGAGTAAGCCATTGTTGTTAGCGGGTGTCGCCCTTTAACTAGCCACCTACACCACCAAACTCGAGCTGATCTACCGCTGACACCCTTTTCATCGTCCCTTCCTCCACTTCTCAACTCCACGTAACTCCGCGAGGTCCTTCTTTTTCCAAACCGCTCTCATGTTTACAACATTAACGCTAGTGTTTTGACCCGGTTGTGAAAAAATAACGAAGGGGAAGACGACGGAGGCGGGTTGGAAGTGGGTGTGGGGGGGAGGTGTGCGGGAAAGAAGGAGAGGGTATATAAATTTCGGTGGATAAGGGGAAACCCGAAGATGTTCCCTCCTCCAGAGCTTCCCTTTACTGCATTTTGTTTTGCTCCCCCTATCTTCGAATTTCCCTCCCCTGATCGAACAGAGACGGGAAGAGGATCGAAACGACGTCTCACGTTCATTTTCTCCCAAAATTTCGGCCCGCACTCCAGGACCGTGCCGCGGAAACAAAAAGGAAGGCGATTTTTTTTCAAGGCGACCTAGAGGGATGCCTTTTTGTTGCTTCGGACATCAGCGGGATCGGTCCCTGTTTATCGCAGGGGGAGCGGAGGGGGGTGGAGAGTGGGAGGAGGGAGCGGCCGGGAGAGATCTCCAGCTCCTCATGCGAATCGTCACTCAAACGCTCACGCCGTCTCCCGCAAATGATGCGTAAACTTTAAGTCGGGAGAAATTTATGAAGGGAGATCATTATTATGATGTTGTTTTAGGTCGGATGAATCATTCACCCCCGTCCGCCATTCCCCCACACCCATCCTACGTCTTCCCCCCGTCCTCCTCCTCTTCCAACCTCCCTCCTTCCTTTTCGGCGGAACGAATTATTTACAAAAAGTCAAAAATAGCGGGCTTTGGAGTGGGCAAAAGGTTGTGAGGGTGGGTGGGTGGGTGGGGGGGAAGATGGTTGAGTAGGAGGGCGGTTGGCTAAAAGGCAAAATGTTTTCGGTTTGAAATAAAGCATTAATTGCTGTAAAAATCAAGTCGGCTTTTAAAAAAAATGATAAAAAGAGTTGGACACACAGATATGTCTGGGATGGGTTCCAAGACGTGAGAGGCAAGCCGGGAGAAGAGGAAGAGGTAGGGAGGATGGGGAAGCGGGAGGTAGGAGGGTGGAAGGGGGCTGGGGGAGTGGGGTGAGTGGATGGGTTTTGTGGGGGAGGCAACGGCTGTCTTCCCCTTTCGTTCCATGCACGAAAACAGAGCGAATGGAAATCGAGGTTAGGGGAGGGGGGCAGGGGGTGACAAAGGGGGAGAAAGAGGGATGGGCAGGACGGGTGGTGGCGGAGAATTAAGAGGGTCCTTCGTTAGGGGCGAGGGTGGGGGAACGTCTTCCTAAAAATACGAGGCTTATTATTGACGGATAATATCCACCGCCATCCCCATTCCTCTCCCGTCCCCTGCCTGCAACTTCCTCTCCTCCATTCCTCAGCTAATCCTTATCTATTCCACATTTATAACTTCCCACCCCCTTCAAATTCTCCCCCAAACCCTGGGACATGCGTGGGGACATCCTCAGGTTCTTTTAATCCTTCCTTCCTCTGCGGTCAAGAGCAGTGTGCGTTCCTTTAGCACGGCAGTCAAGGAACATGATCCAAATTCATTGGATCATTTCGCTCGAGGTTTTCTCCGACGCATACACGAGCGATGCGGTCACCTGAAGGAAGGAATTCTTTCTGTAAGGTTGGTCACTTGAAATAAAATAAATTTTTGGCTAATAAAATATTGGGCGAGGACAAGCGCACTCACTCGCAGAAATGAATCCGAAAACAAGTATGGGTTTAATGCAGTGAACCGAAATATACAAACATCAAAAATTTAAATCGTCAACAGGCCCAATTATTGCATAAATTCAAAGTAATCTTCACTTCATTTAACATTCCACTTGTCTCTTTCTTCATGCGCATGAACTATTTTCTGCAAAATCGTGAATTGTTTAATGGACACAAAAATACTTTCCAAGCTCACCGTATGAAGTCACGAGTACATTTTCATCTGGGTCAACATTTTATGCAACTATATAGTGAAGAGAAAACGGGAAAACTATACAACATTTGACGAGTTTACTCCGCGGGTCGCAAGTCACGGGGTTGAGAGCCGCCTACGGCAACTCCTCGCTCGACGGATGGAGAAATGCCGTGCGCTCAAATCGAATCTCCGTTCTTCGAAAGAAGCGGAATAAGTAAGTGGAACATGCACCGAGTTTATCCGCGTTCCATTTCCTCCTGCAGCAAGTAGGGAGTGGGGCGAGGGAGAAGGAATGACAGTGAGGTGGAAGGAATTGTAAAGGGGAACGGACAGGGGAACACGGGGGATTTGGAGGATCCACTGGCAAGGCTCCACGAATCGTTTTCCAACAATTAAATCTGTTGCTCCGGTCTCGCGAAGGGAGGAACTTGAGGCCACGCAGACTCCTTCCCTCGCTCCGCGGGGCAAAGGCAAATGACTCCGTGGGCGGAACGAGGGGAGGGACGCGGGGGACCCGAAAGATGGACGGGTGGGAGTGAGAGCAGGGGATTTAATTTCTTTATGGGCTGAGGGGGACACCACAGATAGAGTGCTTAAAACTCAGGTCAAAGTGGAGTGAGAGAACGTGACGATTTATATATTTATTTATTTTGGTTTGAGGAAGCGGAGAAATGCCTGGAAGATGGGAATTGGGGCTAGAGGAGTGACAAGCCCACGTATGAAGGAACGCACGAAGGTGACGAGACGCTCTCCCATTACACGCTATCAAAAGGCTGATTTTTTTCCTGCCCCTCCCCAAAAAACTCTCTTCATCTCTTAACGGTCCCGTGGCCTCACCCTCCGAGGGACACGGTGTGAAAAGTTGGATGTTGGAACCTTTATTTAACGCCTTCCCTTGCCAACCGAAGAATTTTAAGTGGCTCTGGTTTAGAGTGGAAGCAGGGTTGGACATTCTCATTGGTTGGTTGTTTACGTTGAAGCGAAATCGAAAGGAATTCAGATCCGCTCTCAAGAGGCACCAAAGGAGACGGGCAGAGGATGAGAGGAGTCCCTCAGAGCTTTTCTCGCCGAACAATACGCCCTTGCGCTCTATATTACGGCGGAAAGAAAGGATTCCGTTGTTTATATCCGATGGGTGAGGGTTGCTCAGGATGAAAGGACGGGGTGGGATAGATTGTTTTCATCGTTTAACGACCGCCAAATAAATCATTTACGATGGGGAGAATATCAGCATAGGAAATTTACGCTCAGCACGTGAAAGTGTTTCCATTGCTAAATTTAATTACCGGGACGAAGGTTTATAATTATCAGCTCCCGATACCGGAGCGGTGAACTCGAATCCAGCCAAATACCTTACAACTTAAATTTAGATGGTATCTTGTCATTTGAGAGGAATTTCTTGGGAGCTCAAGCATATTATGTACCTTAGGCGTATAAACCGTCAGCGAAACAGTTACTCATGAAGGAAATGATTCCGGGTTGGGTAAGTTGATTTGATGGGTATGTCTTGTAACTCTCCCGCCGAGATGTAGATTTAGGTAATCCGGAGGCATTGCGAAATCTCGATTAATAGCCGGGTGAATAGCCTCTCTTTGGCTCTAAAATGAATACGCAAAAGAAAAAAAAAGTATATTTTACTAAGCATCCTCACAGTTATGAAGAAAAGCACAATTTTCCCAGGTTAATTTTCATTTGTTTCCTCTTTCACACTTTGAAAGTAATAAGACGAAGTTAATTACAAACGACTCATGTTTCAAAATCCGCATGAGCACATTAAAACACTGAATATTATTGTTTCGTTTCATTTCAAAAACTTTTTAACGCTTTTCAATTTAACCAACACAAACTGTCACTGCAAGGAAAAAAACATTTTGGTTTCATTGTTCATTTAGTCAGAGATAAAGGCAAATGGAATTAAATAATTTTCCAATGGATCCAAATTTCGCGGAAAGCCCGAAGAAAAACGCAAATTTCACGTCCTGTGAGTATTTTGAATGTCCAAAGCCCTCATGTGGGTTGCGGAATTTTGCCATTCCGAGCGGCATGCCGAAAGAGGGGAGGGAAGACGGCTCTGAGGAAGCAAAACAAAATAAATCGAGTGGCCGAAGCCGAAAAGGAAAGTAGGGACGTTATCCGATTGCTCACGACTCAAAAATCGAGCCCATGCGGAAATACGAGAGCGCTATAATAAAAGGTGGCGACGGAATGAAAAGGATTGGGATTTGGGTATATTTATAAGCGGGAGGGAGACACGTTGGGAAGGGGGTGGGTGGTCGGGGAGGGTTGGAAGGGAAGAGAAAGGTGGGGATTTCGACTCCGGCTTGTCCAGAAAAGGGTTTCGGGGGGGGGGGGGGAAGGGAGTGAGGAGGGATATGAGGGATGGGGGAATATATAAGGGGTAGTGTACCCGCGTGGGGGAGGAGGAGGCGCCGGCACACAGGTGAGTGGGTGGAGAAGAGATAGAGAGGGAGGGATGGGGTCTGAAGGGAGGAGATTGTGGAGGTGGTGTATGGGGGGGATAGCATAAAGGGGCCATAGAGAGAGCGGCAAGGGGGCGGCCGTGGTTTGATGTGAGATCTGTTTCGCATCAGTGACATCTGTCGGTCGAGGGCTCCGGTCTCTCTCTCTTTCTCTCCCTCCTTCGTCCAAACGCAGTCCCACTCCCTTTCACCTCTTGCCGCTTCCACTCTCAACCCCCTTCTCCCTTCTCTTCTCTCTGTGAGAGTCGGCCAAGTCGATTCCTAGCGGCGACGTTTTTAAGCTCCTCGTAATATATGTGTTTTTGTGCCCCGGCGACTACGCGCGCGCACAAACGAACGAAGTTACACAGGGGAGAAAGAAAGGGTAGAAGAGTCAAACTGGGTAAAAAGAAAACCTCAAAGCCCTTATCTCCCCCTTGCCCCTGCCCTTTCCCTCCTTGCACAAGCCCTCTACTGTCCTCCTTCCACCGCTCGCCATTCTCGATCTTCCCGAATAGCATTTCTTCCCCATCCTTTCCTCCTTCGATCTCCTCCTTCCTCCCCCCTTCACTCTTCCTCGCAGTGTCTTCTCCCTTCAAAGAGATGGTTTGGCTCCCAGTACCGACTCGTACGATCCCTCTCGCACGAATCCATCGGCGAAGTATTTCCCTTCGCAATCACAGAGGGAACCTCGATCATCGACAGGGGATAAAAATGTCCCCGGAAAATTTTTTCATCAAGTGGCAAAGAGTGTGTGGCCATATAGTTTTCGGCCATAATAGTTAGGAGTGAAGGACATCGCAAAGTTTCATCAACTTTCCTCATCCATTGAACTTCTATTTAAATGACTAAAATTACTGGTAGGCCAGTAAGTACAGTGTTTGACCATGGATCGGAGGAACTCGGGATCAAATCGTCAATCCGTGATGTGCTCCCCTTCACCCATCAGCACTTCGAGGTTGATTATTCTTGTGAACTATTGGGCCGCACTATAATGAAATAAAGACTAACGGAAACCAGCATCAACAATGGAAAATTATAGTCGGACTGGAAACCTAAATAGTACAAAATAATTGACCGTCATGTGCTACCTATTTAAAGAAACTTATACAAATTACCCATAAGAACACATAAACTGTTTACTCATCTGATGAGGGTTTGAGTGAGATACTTTCAGTATTTCCGATGACGTTAGTAAGTAAAATTTAATAAAAGAGAACATTTTTAATGAATGGCACATATATTATGTCTCCACAGTTGTTTATTTTTAACCCGCCGAAACCAAGATTCTTGGTTTTCTATCTTCGCGATCCGACGAAAGCTGTATATAATATTTAGCCGTCCACATCTTTCGCAGAAATCACTTTTTCGAAGTGACTACCGCTCGGAGATGGTAGGAGGGATAAATGGACTCGGCTTCGGTATAAGCTTCTATTTCTCAACATTTACGACTTTTCATTCGCCAGGGCATCTGCTGTCCGATAAGTCATGTTGTTTTGGACTTATGAGCACTGGAGTCGCTGATTTACTGCCGGTTCGATGAAAAAGAGTAGCGATTTATGTTCTCCAAGTCTGTAATTCGCGGTCGTTAATCGCTTCATGGCAATTTTTTCCCCTCCGTCCGTAGGTATTCAGTACGCACGACTGCGCAATATTATGTGCTTAAAAATAATATGCGGCGGTGGTAAAGTGATTTGTCGTGTTTTTTCCGCGACTTTTTGATGGACTAGACTTAATAACAAAATATCAGACAAAAAAAATGGCGGCACTACAGTGGAGATAAAATAAGATGCGCAAGTATGGAAAATCGCTTGCGGACGCTTCCTTACCCTCCGATTCTGAGAAAGAATAATCGGACCGTAACAAACCCACGACACTTCCTTAAACTTAACCGCGGTGACTCATCGCAAATTCCCTCACCCCAGTCGAGGGGAGAGGGGAGGAGATTCGCATATT
The DNA here is from genome assembly GCA_037158775.1 of Hetaerina titia. Lineage (NCBI taxonomy): Eukaryota > Metazoa > Arthropoda > Insecta > Odonata > Calopterygidae > Hetaerina > Hetaerina titia. The sequence continues at coordinate 89,279,270 of CM073772.1, forward strand.
CGTTACTCGCGAAATTATGCCAACCAATCCGTCACAGGAGTATTCCTTTACATCGTATCAATCCCTTCTGGGTTTACGTACCTCCCCTCCCCCTTACATACTCCCTCCTCCACCATTACTCCAAAAGTTCCGGCGCAAAGGCATTTATTTGTTTCTTCCCACTTGCCTTCCGGCATTCCTAAAACTCATCCACCCCACAACTGCGATCCGCATCTTATATTATTTTTTTAATACCGCGGGCCGCCGAGGCGCAAGAGAATGAGCCGGCGCAAAAGGAGGAGAGATGGGTTGACTGATTCGAAATTTCGAGCGCGCGGACTTAATTAAACGGTCAGAAAGAGGGGGAGGATAGTCCTCACTCTCCACCTTTGGTTCCCACCAGCTCTCTCCTTCCCCTTCGGTCTTTCACCTCACACTCCTCCTCCTCCTCCCTCCTCTCGCTCTTCCTCCTGTTCTTAAGCCTTTTGCCCGCGCCCCCGCCTAGCCAGCCGGATGTACCGAGGAACGGCTGCGGGAGAGAGAAGGGGAGAAAGGGGAGGGGAGTGCTGGGAGGGTTTTGTGGGAGGGAGGGAGAAGAGGAGATGAGGGGGGGGGGGCGTCGAGTCGTGATGAAAGAGGGACTTCACAGCTGTGCGCCGTCCAACTGTTTCCCTATTTCCTCCTCTCGTTCCCCCACTCAGTCATTCCGGGCGATGAAGAGGGGACATTTGGTGTTTAGTCGTCATTCCAAACTCACGGATTTCCTAAGAAATCATTTTTCTTAACCCTCAAGCCTCTCTATCCATCAACGCGCCGCGTTTTTAATCTGATATTTTCTTCATTTTTTCACTCAGTTTTATAGTTGTGCTACAAAGTCATTCCCTCTTTCCATCTGCGCCGTGTACCCTTTCGTGATCTCGGTTCAACACGTTCTCTCATCATTCGCTCTTAAGTTTCTTCCCCGCGCAGTGTCGTCTCGTTTAATCGTCGTTCCTTCTGGGCCTTGTGCTTCGGTTCTTTATATCCATTTCAACACAGCCTGAGCAGAGCGCGTCGAGATGAGCGCGTGAAGAAGATTATCTCGAATTGACAATGCGAGCTTGATTAACCACCAGTAGCAACTCGGAACTCCGTAGACATCTTCACGCCAAGGCCTTTATGGCGGGGCGACCTTCCCTGGCCTCATCTCTTGAACAGCCGGAATGACACGTGATAGGGGTTTGAAATTGTCAACGACTGCTGTGCATTTTCCGTTTGCTTACGTGTATTTTCCTACAGTATGGTAAACCTGAGCGTCGTCTATCGACTTACAAAAAACGTTTGAAGATGTATTTGCCTCCTTAACCTTTAACTTACTTAAAAATGGAAAAATAGTTACGTAAAACACCAAGGCGAATGCATAAGTTAAATCAAGTAGTTTTCTCTGCAAGGACGTTATATTTTCAAGCTTAACGAAATCAACACATTTCAACGACACGAAATTAACATTTTACTAAGGTAAATACTGAGTTAATTTTATTATCGAATAAAAATACGTTGAGTGACAGGTTAATTCATTAACGAAGGTTCATCATTAATGAACTTTCTTCCGAAGGACGTATTAAATATTGTATCTTCACTTATATTAGAATAATACACATAATTATCCTTGCAAAAAAACTTAACCTTGACTATCGTCACTTCAAGGCCTAGACTTTTGGTAAATCTGACGACTATCCCATCACCTTCTGCCAGAATCTTCTTTTGACAGCAAAGACGATCCTCAGGAATACTCCCTCAGGACTGCCTGTTTCGCTGAGGTGTATTTCTAAAGCACCCGTCATGGGACTTACTGTTGAACAGTCCAAAGTAAATTTTCCAGGGAGAGGTTTTCGCAGTGGATAGCATACGTCTTTTTCCGCTAATCCTACCGTCATTTGGTCTCACTCCCTCCCTGGTAGTCTAGTATTTTGGGTCAGCTTCTTATGTCATACCAACTCAGATGACCCGACGCCGTTTTAAACTGGGTTAAAGGTCAAGTGGCGCCGCTAATAAATCGCTCGTACTTGGAATAATATCAGGAGAGAGAGGAAAAAAATTTTTTTTCACGTACGGTTCAGGAAAAGCCGAAGGCGAACCTTTGGGTTTAATTTTAAAAATGATCGATCTCCTGAGCCCGACCACCAACCCGAAATTATTTCGGACACAACTCGGATTTATAAACCTCTCTCCAGGAGCAAGATGAGGAAGAGGAGGGAGCGCTCACACTTCTTTCTCTCCCGGACCCCACCACCCCTTCCGCCCCCGTCACACCCGCCTCCACCCCCTCAAAACGTTTCAACATCCCATTAATACTGAGGGTGTTCCGCTATAATTCTTGCGACATGAAATAAGTCTCCCGAATCCCCTCCCTCTCTCACGCCACACCACATAGCTCCGCACACCAACTCCGTCCGGACACGAGCCTCTCCCCCCTCTTCCTCCTCCTCGAGGGGTTTCGGGATCCATGGAGCCCACCAACCTTCGCCTCGCCTCAAAGACTGACTAATCTTTTCCTATTTATTTCCTCCTTCGCGCCCCCTTCCCCCGCCCCCGCCTCACCCCGACTGCCAAACCCTTCCCCATTCCTCCTCATCCCAACCCCTCCCACACCCACACACTTAAAAAAATCATCTCTTCCCACCTCACATCCCCATCCGATCTTCATATTCCCCAACCTATCCCCCGAGTCCTCAGTCCTCCTGCCCCCTGCCCCCTCGACACCCTTATTCCCTTAAAACCTCCCTTTGCCCTCACGAGAACTTCCACATAAACCTATTAATAGTCGCGCTTCCTCATCCCCCGCCCCGACTCACTTTTCGAATCCGACCTCCGCCCTACCTATCCTTCCGAACCCTCCCTCTCTTCCACATCTCTCCCTTCCCTGTCCTCCCACCCCCATTCTTTCCCCGTGAGTAATGGGCGCTCCCAGGGACCTATGATTCGCAGCGACCGAGAGGACTTTTCGGCCGATCTGTCGCCGCTTTTCGAGTAACTTGGCAAAGTTTGTCGACCGCCGTGCCTTCGGTAATCTGATTGGCAGAAGCGTGCTTCTTCTTCTCCTCGTCCTCCTTGGGAGCCTTTATCCTTCCCTCTCCTCCCTCCCCCCTGGTCCCCGTTTCCTGATTCCGTGTGTCTCCTCCCACCACCACCCAGCCCCATTTCACCCCGGTCTTCCCTCACTCCACCCTCAACCGCCGCCCCATTCCTCGTCGTCGCCGCAAAAACCCTTAACCTCTTCCTCCCCAAAACGTCTCCGAATCTAACAATCGCATCGCGGCTAAGGCCCCCCGGGGGAAGACGAGGCGCCCCGCTTTGGGGGGAGGGATTCATTCTCTCTCGTAGGGGGGGGGGAGAAGGCCTTCCTCCAGCACAGATTTCCGTGGCGGAGGACTTGGGGCGCACCCGCTGGGTCTTTAGAGCGAAGACGAGGAGCGCGGATGACGAAGCGCAACTTTCCAGTGAGGATCGGTTCATTACGCGAGCCTTTTCGCGATCGGCTGCGTTGACCTCCAGGATGAGAGAAAATTTCCCAAGTGTTTTTCCTCCCTTTGGAAATGTCATCTTTCCACGAGCCAGAGACGATAAGGAAAAACATTACCGTGGCCATCAACGCTTAGGGACGGTTTGTGACGATATTTTTCCAGCATTTCCATTATCAACGATCGCATTCACAACAGCCATTTTCGGCAGTTTTTAGGTTCTAAATACTTGGCGGGAAATATTAGACCAAAGATGACAAAACCAAAGCAAAAATGTAAGCATTCCGTCCTTTTAAAAAACCAGCCTCAGGTAAAAGTAAAACGTGGAACAAGACAAGCGGTCCTCGGGATTTGATCAATAAGAGTAAACACCTAAGGCCATGAAGTTGTATTGCTCGGTGAAAAAATAATACTGCTTCGTCATCTAGGCATTAAGATTTTGCCTCCTCGGCAATGGGGGGGAGCCATCCACCCCTTCCAAATCGCGGAGAAAAGAGATTCTAAACAATTTTCGTTGCATTGGGCAAACTTCTTTGGCAGGCCCTCAACGCAAAACCACCCACGTTTGCGCTACTTGGTACCTTATTACGCACATGGCCTCTGCCGGTACAAGGCTCACGAGTCAGTTGAAAAAGGAATAACGAACGACGAAGATTTGCGTGTGGTCATTATCGCATTCCGACGCCCGCTAGACTTAGTCCTGCATACTGAATTCGATCTGAGAGAAGCATCAATCACAAGACTCCATTCTCCTCCAATCGATCATCCGTCCAATTAATTGGCGCGAGCGAAAAATAAACCCCACTAATTGCCTCCCGAGGAACGAGAGCCTCAAAATATTCTGGCTATCGCTTTCGACTCTCACGCCTTCCCCAATGAATCACAGCGGTGCGACAGCCGTTGAGTAAATCAAATGAAACGCGAACGAGAGTTGTTTTGTTACGTGGTGGCCTCTCAAAACCCGTCCCTGTTACTTATTCTACACGTTATCCTTCGCGTGCTATTTCCCCTCATTATGCCCATGGGGATGGATATCAACGCGACGGACGCCAGGAAAAGAAACGGGTATGGTTGACTTTTCTTTGACCATCCGCGATTCTAGAAAACCACCCTCGAGTCCGTGGCAAGTTGGGATGGAACCGACCTTCTTTCCCCCACTCACCCCTCCCCTTTCCATCTCGCCCTCTCGGTAAAAATAAAACGTGCACCACGCAAGCCAGCACCGTCCACTGCATGCACCTCCCACGGGCACCGACAATGGCCTCTTATCTCCCTCTCACCTCGGCTCCGACGACCATAAGACTACCGCCGTTCCCTGCGACTCTTCCTTCTCCCCCTCCCCTCTCCTTCCGTCCTCCCCGCCTCCCCGCAACACCAGTCTTCCACTTTTCAAGCACCTGCCACTCGGCGAATATCCCTCACTCCACTTCCAACCTCTCTCGGAATCCTTCCAATCTCTCCTTTTTATTTTACCCAAGAAAGCCACTCTCTCCCTCTGTCGCCATACTCCCTCGTCTCGAATGCTATATTCCTTCCCATTCCCGCGCACTTTTGGGCCGATAATTCTATTCGTTGCACGAGTGAATAAGTTGACCCCGAGACCCTCGTAGCTTTTTCGTGACCTCTTCTGGGACAGAGAGGGAGAGAGAGATAATTTGTGCACCGGGATTAAGGGAGACGGTATTTTGGTTGTTTTTGTCCAACCGAAATAAATGGACATATTTTCTCCCAGAATTCAAAGGGCATCCTTGACTACCACTAGAGAGAGAAAATGTTAAACAAAGCTCGGTTCCTGGAATAAAGGTTAGAGGAATCGCCTGAGTCGTCGAGAGCTATAATAAAACAGCACGCAATCGAAATGTTTCGCTTAACTAATAATTACGAAGCAAATAAATTTCTCCACGGCTCGCCGACGAATGGTAGGCAAAAACAAGAAAATAATTATACCCTATCATGCGGATTACGGAATTCAATACCTACAATATTTCACCAGAGGGATCTTTAAAAAGAATGAGTGCAATTCCTCTGCATCAACCGCAAACTATGCTGGGCACGTCACATACCTCCCGACTGCTGCACAATGCCGAGTACACCTTCTAATCTTCCAAATTTCATTAAAATTCCCTTGGATGAAGGAATAATAAACTAGTCTGATCCATTGAGTCAGATCGGCAGAAAAATCATCCTCGAACCAGGCAGATCTCCCCAACCAGGTAGGGAAACTGGGATACGAAGACCCCTCCTCTCTCTCCCTTCCAATGAGACGGAGTAAGGATTAGGCGATTGCGGATAAGGACCCGTCACCGCTCGGCCCCAGATGGTCGAGTTACGAGGGAAACGGGGGGCTGAGCGGGAAGACCTTGAGACGAGGGATTTGACGGATAACGAAAAGAAGGAAGGAGAACGACGAAAAATTCCGTCGTCAATCTTATTTTTGGAGGGGGGGGGGCAAGTGGGAATTCCGATTTAATTCATGGCCTTTTAACGCACGGCGACTTTTTTACGAGGACCGAAAAATAACTCCACCGGGGGGGACCGTATTGATGTATAGTTCCTGGAAACAATCCTGAAGACCTTACGATTCGGACCGGGCGATAAAGTATAAATACATTCGGTTCGGAGTCTCCAAAAAGGCTTGATTTGTTGACTCGCGGCGAGTTAAATTCTCTCGAGGGACGCAGCCGGGAAGAGAGGTGGAACAAAATACGCCGTGTCACCGCGGGGCGGAGGAGAAGGATAGGGTGGAACGGGAAAGAGAAGTCATAAACCTCAAGTAATGTGCCAACTCACTGGGAGATTAAGTAGCCTATATATTCGATCAAGCAATTCGGTTGTGGATAATGTGATGCGTGCTTTTTTCTACCCTCCTCCCCACCTTTCTTTCTTCCCTTTCCCGAGTTTAATGTTCGACAGTGAGTATTTCATTCCTCCCCGGCGGCAATTAAGCAAAGGTCGATATTCAGTCGTGGGGCTTCGACGAAGGGATCCGGTGGAGGATGGGAAAACTCTTTGGGGGAGGGACAAGAGAAAGAGAGGTAGGAGGGAGAAGCGAGGAGGCCAAGGAGACCGCGGCCCCGGGCGGTCCCGCCATTCCGACTTGTTTTCTTCCCTCTAGGCATCGCGGCGCTATTTCGAGGGCAATACACACTCATCGGCGGGAGTTAGGGGAAGATGGGGAATTAACGACCCGCGACTCCGCTCTCTATATCTCAGTGGAAGGTTCCCACCCCCATTTTAGAATGAGACCTTTCTTCATACGTACATATGCATGTATGTGTGTGTGTGTATATGTATATATATATATACACACATATATACACACACAGGCATACATGTGCGTACACGGGCATACATACAAGCACATTATATTTTTTCGGCGCTTCGCCTCGAAGCGGAGGAGTATCAAAAATCCCTGGGTGAAAAATAAGGGGGCGTTATTTCTTTTAAGGTCTTCAATGATTGATCGCCCGGGGACTCGTTGGAAAGGCTGCGGATAGCACCCATGGGAGTTCTGGTGAATTAGAAATCTACAGCGCTCTTTCAACTTGAGGCCGAGACGTGGAAGTTGATATAAAAACTTTTTTGGGGTGCGAAATCACATAGTTAATCGAGAAGTCACAGCATGCCGTCAAGAGTGCGAGATGACATATGGACGATATTTAGCAGAATTTTAACGCAAGAAAAATACGGGATATTAGCAAAGCTAGACTTCGACTCAATTAAAAAGAAATCCCAGTTAGTATGACTTCTGGCGTTTATTATTTGGCGATGATCCCTTCGCTTAGGGAGCAATAATGCTGCTCCCGCTGTCCCGAATCCCGCTGGACCATTTTTTTCCAACCAGATTTCTTAATTATTAACCCAAGTTGCACTGAGATGGAACACTTGAAAGTCCTCACGCATTTACTACTCACTTTTCCGATGGAAAGCGGTTGCGAAAATTAGATTTCTAACACCGGTGAGGACGAGACCGGTGATTTTTACGGGAAAAAGCCATTTTCTCGGAGGAAAGGCGCTGGTGAATGGTGTCTCGTTTAACGACAGTTCACCCGCAGAAAAACTAAACGTTTACCTTTCACTTCGCGTAAATTTCCCCCTCCTCTTCCTTTGGGGTGCACGTGAAATTAAAAGGGAGTCCTTTCCCTACGGGGCGGGGGGGGGGACGGAAAGGAGCGCTACCGCGGGCTCCTTTGAGGGATCGGCGGCGCCTTTGGAGTTAGGAGGCGCGCATGGGATTTCATTGGCGATTCACCCCGTACTCGGCCCGGGGAGAGAAGGCGCTCATGCCACTTCAACGGTTTTCAACGAGCGACAAACCTTCCGTGCTTCGTTCCTGCTTCGCCCTCTCCTCCCACGCACCCCCGGTTCCCCACCCACAGCCTCCCAGCGCGAAGCGTTGCCAGGCTCCCCTCCCCACCCCATTTTCCTCAAACCTCCACCCACCCGACGTCTCTCTCTCTCTCTCTCCTTTCCCCACCCTTCAGAGAGGGTCCGGGTGGGGTGGGGGACAGACGCGGAGAACCAAACCATCCGCCAGTCCTTTCCGCGGGGATGTTTATTCGCGACATAATTTCAGTGCACTCACTCCCTCCCTCCGGCTTTTCGCCTCTGCTTCGGGAACCCCTGCAGCATCTGTAAGCAGATGCGACGTTTCTGGGACGGCACGGCGGCGGTGATGGGAAAGGACGGAGGATGCGAAAGGCGAAGGGCACTTTGGGTTTCGGGAGCGAAAATCCTCTCCGCAAATATCCCCGGGATCCGCGGGTGAAAAGAGGAATTGTGCGCGGGGCCTCAGAAAAAAAATATTTTACAAATACTCGAACCAGTTCAGTCTGATACACGTTTTTCCGATGGAATCATTGAAAAATTTCACACGCAAACCCAAGTCATAGTGAGTAATTATTATTAACTGGACATTGAATATTATTTTCCGTTTTCGCAAAAATGGCCAGCATGTTAACTAAGGATTCATTCCTTTCCAATAAAGAGCACGCTACCATTTTGTCAAACTCAACATTCTAAACTGAGAAACTGGATTTGTTGTAAGACCAGAGAATTTATATAACCTCGCAACCAATATATTGTCATGCCTACCGATTAAAAAGACAAATGAATGGCCCATTTCCGCATTCGAGGGAAAAACAACGCGTTTTAAGTTGAGCTCGCATGCTCTGAAATCGGACAGGATAAATGGAAGAGAATTCGATTTCTGCTGCCATAAGTGACTTGAGTCTTCGCCTAAGCTCATTTTCCTTACAGCGGATGATTTTCACAGGCGGATCATTCTTTAACGTTTGAATTCGGAAACATATCGCATGAACTCACACACAAATGAACACTGCTCCATAAAAACGGACGAAAAGATTAGAAATACCTCACGAATTCTGATATAAAATGTGAACCAAAACTTAAAACGCAAATTTTATGCACTCAGAAAAGAAAAGAGCGCTGATTGCTCTCAGAGAACTAATTAAGTGCGCAGGAACTGAAAGACTTTTAACCGACTCACTTAATTTTCTTTAAATCCATTCTGAACGCAAGAGGGGGAGACCGGGAATGCAAATCTTATAGGATGGAAAAAACAACATCACGGGGAGACAGGATTGAATTCTCACTCTAATTCTATGTAGGTCGCATATGTAACGAGAGAAAATATACTCCGTGAGACGGGAAACTGGTAAAGGGCTTAAAAGTGGTGGCGCAGCGAAATCCTCGGCCGGCAGGCGGAAGGATAAGTGAGATCGGGTGAATTGTGGACGAAGTGGGGGAGGGAAGAAGGGACGGATGGAGGGAGGGGGTGGGCGTCTGGAGACGACGGCTTTTAAGCCTTTTTCCGCGTCTGCCGTGGTTGCGCGGAGAGGCCATCTTGGATGTCCCGCCGGATCTTACCGCTTTTTAACCCCCACCCCCACCAACCTCCCCCACAACGAACTCTCTTTACCATTTCCTTCCCCTTGGTACTAGTCTCCCCCTTCCCCTTTCCCCCCCTTACCGTCTCGGGCATAAAACTGCATCGGGCAGCTGTACGTATATATTCGTGTGTGTGTGTGTTTGTGTGCATGTGTCTGCGGACTGGCATAAGACGGAAAGAGGCAAAAGAAGCAAGTGGTGGTGGGATTAGCAATGCAAAAACCACGAGGGGGTGGGGGGGGAGGAGACATGCGTCTCTACCCGAGATCAGCCTGGGGAACGGTGAAGGGGTGGGAGGGAGGAGGGGTTAAAAAGCGTGTGGGGGTTGGAATGGGGAGGGAGCATACGTGCATGCGGGGGAGGCCCCGGTTGAATTTGCAACGGTCCATCGGACGACAGCGATTCTACCTCTTTTTGTCTCGCCCTCTCTGGCGTAAATTTCTTCTTCGGTTTCCTGCCTGCAAGTTTTCGTTGCCATCTCCGCCACTCTGATATCTTCGTGCACTCACAATCCGACCTTTCTCTCTGCAATAATCGCATTAAGAATCTTAAACATTCTCAACGACGTGGGAAAACCGGAAAGGCTCGCTTGAGAGACTATATTGGAGAAAGGAATGTCCACCTGGATTTGACTTTCGGATATGGCATTATTTTGAACGACCTTGAGGAAAACAGTAACGAACCTATGGTGACATGTCCAGTCGACAAAACTGATAGCTTAAGAATCAAGTGTTGGGAAAACCGTGAATGCTCGAAAAATGACCCCAATCATGTCAAATAACTCTTTGACCATTTTCCGACCGAATAAATTACGTTTTCATGCTTAAGACCGTAACATACAAATATAGTAACATAGGAGAATGATAACGTACTTGAATTCAATTAGGAAAGTATTAGGTGAATAATACGTATTCTCTTATACTTGACTGGGTAAAAAAGGGAAACGTAAACATTTCATTTGGTAGGTAAATAATAACGAGATATATTCGTAAATAGAAAATAAATTATTCTCCACGGAAGAATTTTTTTTTAAGCTTCCAAACAGGATTGAATCGCTGATTAAACTGAACGCAGGCCATTTTTTTGCCCTCCTTAGTCCACGGGAAACGACTCCGTAGTACGTACATTTCATCCGAATCAGCCCGACAAAGGACTGTGCTCTCCGTAAATGTCCACAGCTATATTTCTCTCTTTCAGCACCTCACTCGGAGCCGAAAACAATACATCCAGGAAAAAGGGAACGGGGAACCTTTAAGCTGCTAGCTAAAAGGAAAGAAAAGAAATGGGCCGAGGTGGAAAAACGAGCAAGAAATCACCCAGAGAAGCGCAAAAAATTACTTCATTTGCAAAAAGCCATTCCTCCACGTGCGACAGCCACCTGAAAAGGTATCATGCGATCGGGTCAAAAAAAAAAAAGGTCTCTTGGAGGGTTTATCTCCTCGACATTGAATACATTACGACATCACCTTCTCTCGACACCCATTATTGCTGCTCCTTTTTGTTTTCATGTTTTTACCTTTAATCCTCCCGGCTGGAATCGGGAAACGAATTGGTGGAGGTACTGCTATATGGTGGGGCGCCCTATGGTGAGTCTTGGGGTTCAAAACCCGTCTTTGGCTCGGATGCATGTGGCCGCCAAACTCATTCATGGCTGCCAGATCATCCTCTCGATTGTTGGACAGCTGTCCTAAAGTGAACGAGAAAACAGTTCAGCCTTCTCCTCGCTTTCCACGGCCGCTCCAATTTAATTTCTCATCTTTTGTCCTCTGGAATTTTCGGGATACGATGCGACGAAACGGCTTTCGCGGCGGGTATGTTGGGATCGTAACTCGATGGTGATGTTGTGCCGAGCATTTTAAACGGCCTCCGCGGGCGCTCTTTTCAAAGAACCGACGTCAAACTATTGGAATCGCACCTCCAGGGTAAATTATGTCACTCGGGTGACTTTCACTAAGACTGGTTTTCATCTTCACGTACTGGAATGGCAGTTGCCAACAACCGCCATCTAGAGTATAATAAATGACATCTCCAAATGAATCTAGAAAATCTATTCACAAACAGGTGCTACATTAATGAAATGAAGGACCCCAGAATCAAATAAGCTTGAGGCATCAATCAAAAGTGTTCAGAAAAAAAGTGATTTATTAGAAATGAACTTCGAAATCCCATAGTAACGTCTGATAGCATTTGCCTACTGATTAGCAAAAGTTCTACTGGAAATAATACACAGGAATTCACAAGATGATTTATAATACATCACTTTGTTTCTCCATTCTTGCTTGTTGAACTGCTGATTGGTTTCTTAATGGTTCAAATATTTCACCTTTATCGACATTTCCCCCACCCCCTTTCGATAAAATAACTATTTCTCCCATTCCAATCATCCATCGCATCGTCAACAAAAAAAACAGAATCTCTCCCTGCTAACATTCACTTCATCAGGGAGGTTTTTTTTAGATATCGGCGGCGCCGCTCACGAAACCGACCGTGGAATGCAAAAATCCTCGCGCCCAATTTTGCGCTCGTAATTCTAGCCGTCGGGCGTTCGCGCTGTCGTTTGTCCTGCATTGTTCTCATTTTTATCTCTCTCGCTCGACCAACCCCGTTCGAGTCGCATTGCACGGAACACCTCAGCCCCCGACTTTCCCCTCGCCCACATCCGCGAATGCACTAATATATCAATCCGAAGAAAGGTTCCGTGAGGATCCGACCGCGGTCGGCGGGGAGAAAAACCTCCGGGGTGGAGGGAGGGTCTGGTGAGGTGGAGGAGAGGACAAGTCGAAGAAAAAAGAACTCTTTGCTATTCTCTCCGTCTCTCCTCCCAAGTACTCCACCACCACCTCCAGCGCCACCACCTACACCCTGTCACCCAAATTACTCTCCCCCTCATCGAGTCTTCGGGAAAAAAATATCCTACTTCCACCACCGCGTTTCCATACTGCGATTCCACCTCGCGGCGCAAAAAAAAATTACTTAAACATATAGACCCCACACTCCCACCAAACTCTCCCCCTCGCGTCCTCCTCCACCGGTCGCGTAGAATATATTTCCCCACTTTTTATATAAGTTATCCAAATTACCGGTTTCCCAGGTCGGGGAATGATCGTCCGCCCCTCTCCCACGACTCTTCCAAACCCCGCCCGCCCCCAACCTTCGACTACGCGCGGGGCCAATCAAGGAAATACCTCACGCTTGAACACACTCCCGACCCTTTCCCACCCCATCGCCACTCACTCCCCTCCCCCCTCCCACTGGTGCCGAACAAAGAAAAGGGCAGATGCCGACGATCGGCACGGCTTGACACGAAAAAGTCTGCCGAGGGGAGGGGCGGTGGGTAGGAATGGGAGGATTGGGGAGGAGGCTTCATTTCGTCTCTCGATAATTTTTTAGGTTTTTCCGTTTCGGAAAATTTTCTTACACGACTCCTCCCCCACCGCCCACAACTGCCCCCTCCTCCTCCCCAACGCCCCCGTCCTTTCTTCCCGTCTGCTTCCGCCAGACTCCACCTTCTCACCACCGCTCAACCTCCTCCACCTCTTCCCTTATTTCCCCATCCCCTCCCCACCCGAAACAACAACTCTCCCCCCCCCCCTCACGAATCATTATCGAAGGGGGGACCCGAACTCCTGCCATCGGAAGAGGGGGTGGGGAAGCTAAGTGGGGGGGGGGACCCTCATTCACTCCCCCATCTCCGCGGCGTCCCACGTCCCAATCAAGGACTGCTGAATTATTTTATAACTGCCGAAACCAGGGCGGGGGAGGATTGAGAAGTCCAAATTTCGAAAAATATGACGCGGAAAAACAAAAAAACGGAAACTAATCGGATTGCAGGGTAAAAAAAATAAATCGAGCGACCAGGGCATCATCCGCAAAAGGTCAAAATATTTCGCCCTCAGTTCGAGACGCAGAATTGGCGACGGACTTTTGTTTTCGGTGGCTCTGATGGTTTTTTTTGAATGGGGCGGGGGGGGAGAAGAGTTGGTTTGACGATATTTGGGGAGGGATTGCGTGGGTGGGGTGGTAATAGCTATCGATCTGAAGACCGTGGCAAGCGGGCTGCAAGAGCTCCCGTCTTCCCCAAATAAGGGGCAAATTAAAACGATCGTACAAAACGATCCACCAACGTTTTTACCTTTGAGTCGTTTGAGCACCGATGGACACCTGCTCAATTTAATACCGCTGCGGTAATTGAGAATAAGACGTGGGAAAATGGCTTTTCGAGCCGGGGGAGGGCGGCGATAATGTAAAAATTATCTTCAAACACCTGGAAATGAATACACGTGGAGTCGTGGGGGGCGCCGATTCCTTTGCCACTGACTTGCGAGCTCTTCATATGCCACCGCTTTTGGCATCGCTTATGATTGAGGCGAACGAAAAAAAAACATAGTTATCCCGGCAGAGTAAAATTAGAAAAACAGAAACAGAATGAAAGACAATAAATAACGCAAAAAAAGACCCCATACTCTCTTTTCCTCGAAAAATCGTGATTTCGATATGGTATCGTGTTTTCGATTAGCCCAGTAGGCTGTTCCTCTGGATTGCATTAAATCATCACCAGAATAGAAAAATCCTTTTAAATAAAGCGAGGAGAATCGTTAAGGGAAACTCAATAAAGAGATTGCGTGACGAAATGTTTTCCAGGCGAGTCATTGGAAAAAGATTGAAAGGCAAAGGGAAGAAGGAAAAAAAATGCTCGGGAGAGCTCTCTTTCTTGATGATCGAGGAAATGATTTGATGAGTGGAATACGACATTCGTGTCAGCAAACCATGAGTAAACACCCGGGGAAATGAATAAAAAAAGATTAATTCTTAGTCCAGGATGGAACCTTAGCGAAACATATTTGTTTAGCGTTCAGTACCCTCGTTGAGAGGAGGGGAGCTATCTGTCATTTAAACTTTTTATTAAACAAGCATTTCATAACGACCTAATTTCGAGCGGGAACAAAAAAAAAAACTCAGAATAGAAAATGACGAAGGAGCCCTCTTTTATTAACATGATGACTTAAAAACATCTAAGTATTCGAAAAGTTTTCGTTTTCGGGGAATTTCAAAAAATTAACTCGGAGAGAGAGAGAAAAAAAGATAACGTTCGTGAAATCTGTAAAAATGCTGCCGCTGTTTTTAATCTACTTAATCCGGAAAAGGCTCTGCTCAGAGCTCACGACGACCTTGTCCTGAGACGGTGAAAATATTCTTTAAGGAACGAAGTCTAATTTTGCAGCGGGTGTTCAATAATTCCGAACACTTCAATTCTCCTCTGACTTGAAACTTTCGACGTTGTGTACATTCCTCCAAATTTCGAACCCTGATCGACCAGGTTGCATTTTCAGCTGGGACTATTAAGAAGTCAGATTTTATCAACTTAGAAATAAAATGAAGAGGACTTACCTTTCTTCGGTATGAGCGACTTGAGGAGCAGGATTGCGGCTTCGTCGCAGGCCCACCCGTGCATCTTCCGGTAGCTGTCCCTCCCCTTCTCCGTCAACTTGTCCCAAGGCTTTGGCTTCGAGAGCAATTCGCTCACCGTCCCCTGCGAGAGACCCAGGACATACTTGGCGAACAGCCTCTGGCCGATGTTGTGCGCAGACAGCAATTCCCGGACGCGCCGCGAGATACCGAGCGTGTCCAAAGTCTGGGACGCGTGTCTGTCCATGTTGTGCCGGAGCATCTCCTGGAGCCGGGCCTCCATGGGGTCGCCCTTCGGTATGAGGGACTCACCGAGCCCCAACACGCCGCCCACCAGACCGCCGAGTCCACCCATGGGCCCTCCCGCTCCGCTGTCGAGGAAGCGGAACGGTGGCGACCTGTGGTCGTCGAACCTGAAGGGCACGGGGCTCTTCGAGTCGGAGGGCATGGGCCCGCCGTTGCTCCCGTTGTTGCAGCCGCCGTTGCTGCTTGGGCCATTGAGGTTGAGGGCGAGCGGCGTCTGCCCCAGGGGTGTGGGGGGGCCCGTGTTGCCTCCGAGGGAGCCAAGACCCAGGGCGCTCGTGTTGTTGTTGCTGAGGATGCTGTTGTTGTTATTGTTGTTGTTGCACAAGGCTTCTTCGGAGGGAGACTTGGGCGGGTGGCCGTTGATCAGGTTCCCTAAGTGGTTGGGCGTCGGGGGCGCGGCCCCGTGGTGGTGGTGATGGTGGTGGTCGCTGGCGCCGCCGTGGTGGCCCGTAGGCGGGGTCGCGGTGGGGGCGCACGCGCTCGGCGAGGGTGGCGCCGGGGGGGCGGACGCGGTGACGGAGGGGGCGGGCGGGGACACGGCAGCGGCGGACGTGGGGGTGGCCGGGGGCTGGGGCTTGGGCGGACGGCGTGGGGCGTCCCGGCGGCAGAGCCCGCTCCCGACGAGGACTCCGCCGCTTTCACGTCCGAGGGTGCGGGCGAGGTGGAGCCCCTCGCGCGGCGCCGACGACGACGGCGGCGGCGGAGGTCGCCGGCGCCGTCGCGGGCGCCTGCTCCGCTCCGGGGGTCGCCGAGTTGGAAGAGGCAGTGGTGGAGGTGATGGCAATGGCGGGGGGCGGG